>OY740796.1:24709864-24895762 GCA_963514005.1 Raja brachyura | reverse complement strand
CCACCTCCCCACTGACCCCCAACCCCCCCCCCACTGACCCCACCCCCCAACCCCCCCCCCCCCCACTGACCCCCAACCCCCCCCACTGACCCCAACCCCCCCACTGACCCCCAACCCCCCCCACTGACTCCCAACCCCCCCACTAAGCCCCAAACCCCCACTGACCCCCAACCCCCCACTGACCCCCAACCCCCCCACTGACCCCCATAACCCCCCCACTGACCCCCAACCCCCAACTGACCCCCATAACCCCCCCCACTGACCCCCATAACCCCCCCACTGACCCCCAACCCCCCACTGACCCCCAACCCCCCCACTGACCCCCAACCCCCCAACTGACCTCCAACCCCCCCACTGACCCCCAACCCCCCACTGACCCCCAACCCCCCCACTGACCCCCAACCCCCCACTGACCCCCAACCCCCCACTGACCCCCAACCCCCCAACTGACCTCCAACTCCCCACTGACCCGCAACCCCCCAACTGACCCCCAACCCCCCGCCTGAACCGCCCCCCCCGGCCAGACCATCCCAGTGGCAGAGACAGCTCCAATGGCAACGCCGTCACCACGAGCGTCTCCATGGCAATGGGGCGCTGGCTGGGGGGGGGGGGGGGGGGGGCGGTGGCTGGGGTGAGCCTCCACCAGTGAACTCACCTCTCGTAGGGAGCCGTGGCAGCAGAGCATCTTGATGACGACGGTGGCGGGGATACAGACCATGGAGGACAAGGCCAGGGCCCAGCCGAGTGCCTCGGCCCACCACGGGTACACATAGGTCTTGTTGTAGTTCAGCGGCTTGTAGTTCACTACGTGGAACAGGAAGATGCCCTGTGGAGGTAGGAGCGGAGTCACACACGCTCCTGCTCCCGTTCCGCACTGTGTATGTTCACTGCGCTCCTACCCCGCCCTGCACACACACTCCCTCAACACTCACACGCCGACCAACGTGTCCCAACTACACTTGTCCCACCTGCCTTCCTTTGGCCCATATCCCTCTAAACGTTTCCAATCCATGTACCTATCCACGCGTCTTTAAAACATTGCCTCTACCACCTCCTCTGGCAGCTCGTTCCATAAATCCACCACCCTGTGTGAAAAAGTTGCCACTCAAGTCCCCATTCAATCATTCCTCTCCCACCTTAACCTGTGTCCTCTAGTTCTTGATCCCTCTACCCTGGGATAAAAACACCCTGTGCATCCGCCGATCTATTCCCCTGGTGCTGTTACCCCTCTGACCGTCCCTCGGTGCGTGTGTCGGGGGGAGGCAGACACTTACCACACAGACACTGGGAGTGATGAACAGCCAGCACCACTTGATCCAGGGCAGGGGGCGGTAGCCAATCATCCAGGCAATGTCACTGACGAACCGGTCAGCTCCTGCACAGGGGGAGAGCCGTCAGTCGCTCCGATACAACCCGTTACAACACACTACACCCGGTTACAGCATGTTCTACCCTGCTACACACAGTTCCACCATGTCACACTCTGCTACACACAGTTCCACCATGTCACACTCTGCTACACACCCTGCTACACACAGTTCCACCATGTCACACTCTGCTACACACAGTTCCACCATGTCACACTCTGCTACACACAGTTCCACCATGTCACACTCTGCTACACACAGTTCCACCATGTCACAGTCTGCTACACACAGTTCCACCATGTCACAGTCTGCTACACACAGTTCCACCATGTTATTCCCCGTTACACCCCACTATACCCTGTTACACTCCATTACATCCTGTGAACTCTCCATAGAAATGCCGTGACCACACAGGCATGCGATCAAAGGCGTTATTGAAGGTCTGTGACCAGCGGAGTTCCGCAGGGATCTATGCTGGCAACATCGCTGGTTGTGATACATATATTTATATATAAATTACAGGATATAAATATAGGTGGTATAAACACTAAGGTTACAGATGGCTGTGGACTGTGAGGAAGGCTGTTACAGTGTACAGCAGGATAGAGATCAGCTACAGAATGGGAGGAGAATGGCAGATTGCACTTTGGGAGGTCAAATGAAATGGGAAAATATACAATTAATGGCAAGACTCCTAACAGCTTTACACTGTCCATAACTCACTGATAGTGGCGACAAGTAGATGGGGTGGTAAAGAAGGCGTATGGTAAGTTTGCCTTCATTGGTCGGGGCAATGGTTATAGGAGCCAGCAGTCACGATGCAGCTCTATAGCACTTTGGAAAGACCACATTTGGAATATTGTGTGCCGTTCTGGTCTCCCCCACTGGGACGGATGTGGAGACTTTGGAGAGAGTACAGAGGCGGTTCACCAGAATGATGGACACTAAATGCTGGCTGAGGAGAGACCTGATATAAATATATATAATCATGAGATGCATAGATAGGGTAGACAGTCAGAACCTTTTCCCAGGGTGGAAATGTCAAAAACTAGAGGGCATAGGATAAAGGTGAGAGGCACAAAATTGAAATGAGATGTGCGGGCAAGTTGTTTTTTACAGAGGGTGGTGGGTGCCTGGAAGTAGCTGCCGGGGTTGGTGGTGGAGGCAGATACGATAGTGGTGTTTAAGAGGCTTTTGGATAGACACATGGCTATGCAGGGGGTGGAGGGATATGGATCACATCCAGGCAGAGATCAGCAACCTTTCAGAGGCGTTTTCAGTGATGAGCAGGCAGGCGATAGAGGGAGATAGAATGGTGCAGGCAGTGGGATAGTTTGGTGCCATGATGGTTGGTAAGGGTGGGCTAAGGGGCATGATCCTAGGCTGTTTCCCGGGGCTGGGGTGCAGACTCACCATAGACCCAGGCGACCACGACACACTCCCAGAAGGCCTGCCACAGCAGCGTGATGCCACTGGCAGAGTAGTAGTCAAAGAGCTGGAAGATGTACATGCCTCCCTGCCACACACACAACACACATCAGTATACCTGCCCACAAGCCACTCCCACCTCCCCTTCACTCCCCCCTCTCCCTCCTCCTCCCACTGCCCTATGCCCCTCCCTGCCTCTCCCCCCTCGCTTCCTCCCCCCTATTCTATCCTCCTACTTTCCCCTCTCCCTCACCACTTCCTTCTCTCTCTGCACCTCCCACATTTCCCCTCTTCCCTCTCTCCTCTTACCCTCTACCCCTCCCATTCCTCCCTCCCCTCCCCCGCTCTTCTGTCCATCACATCTTCCCCTCCCCTCTATTCCCCACCTCACCGCTTCCCCATCCCTCCCCCTCACTCACGTTGGTCACCATGGACAGATCGATGATGAAGCAGACCAGACAGCAGATGGCCACCACCACCTCCCTCCGCACACCTCCCACCATCGAGGTCGGGATCAGGTCCAGGATCCCCGTGATGAACCCCTCCACGCCCACAAACTGCCAGGGGGGAGACAGATTACTGCGTCGCCCCTCCCACAGACCACCCCTCCCGCAGTGCCCCCTCCCACAGACCACCCCCCACAATACCCCCCCACAGACCACCCCTCCCACAGACCGCCACTCCCACAGTGCCCTCTCCCACAGTACCCCCTCCTACAGAATCCCCCCTACAGACAGCCACTCCCACAGTACCCCCTCCCAAAGAACAACCCCCCACAATACCCCCCCACAGACCACCCCTCCCACAGACCGCCACTCCCACAGTGCCCTCTCCCACAGTACCCCCTCCTACAGAATCCCCCCTACAGACAGCCATTCCCACAGTACCCCCTCCCACAGACCACCCCCCACAATACACCCTCCCACAGAACCCCCCCCCCCCCACAGATCACCCCTCCCACAGTACTGCCTTTTGCACAGTGTGAGGGGGAGGGATTTGGGGGAAGAGAGGGAGTAGTGTTGAGGGTTGGAGTTAAGGAGGGGGCAAAGGGAAGTGAGGGGTGAGAGGGGTGGATGGGGGGGGGGGGGGGAGTGACCCACCTGACTATCCAGTCCGAGCACGAGCAGCATGAAGAAGAAGAGTGCGGCCCAGAGGGGGGCGACAGGCATCAGGGTGACGGCCTTGGGGTACGCGATGAAGGCCAAGCCCGGCCCTGCAGCGGCAGAGAGCTCACCTCAGTCTGGGGGCCTCACCCCCTCCTGCCCCACTCCTCACCCCCCTCCAGCCCACTCCTCCCCCATCCTGCCAACTCCTCCCCCCTCCTCACCCACTCCTGCCCACTCCTCCCCCCTCCATCCCACTCCCCCACCCCTCTCCACCACCTCGCCCCCCTCCTTCCTCTCCACCTCATCCCTCCCTCCTGCTTGACTGGAAACATTGACAGACCATTCTCCTCCACAGATGCTGCCCGACCGGATTTGTTGGAATGCCTGGGATGCTGGTGTGTGGGTGTGATGTAAACAGCCCTTTAAACAAATATCTCCTCCCACTCCACCCCCCCCCCCCCCCCCCCACATCTAAATTCCAGGGATTACAGCCCAGTTTATCATCACAGATGTTTGATGATAGACTGGGCAAGGATATTTTAAATAAAAGTCACACAGCACAGAAACAGGTCCGTCAGTGAGCTTGTCCACGCGGACCAACAGGCCCCATCTACACTAGACCCACCTGCCCGCATTTGGCCATATCCCTCTAAACCTATCCTATCCATGTACCTGTCCAAATGTCTTCTAAACGAGCTGCCTCAACTACCTCCTCTGGCAGCTCGTTCCATACACCCACCATCCTCTGTGTGAAAAGGTGTCCCTCTGGTTCCTTCCCCTTCTCACCTTAAACCTGTCCCCTAGTTCTTGATTCCCCCGCCCTGGTGGAAAAATACCACTTTCCTTCTTCCTCCTCTGTGCTCGTTAGTCAGTCACAAACGGGGAAACGGGCCACTCGGCCTATCAGGTCCATGCTGACCATTTACGTTCTATCCACTTTATTCGCCGCTGGTTCCCATCAACTCCTGATTCTACCCATCACCCACACCCAAGGGGTAGCTTGCAGGATGTCGGCAGACAGTGTAGTTCAGGTTCCAACTCTACAGGAAGTAGCATTAGAGCGAATGCAGGAGAGATTCACTGGGGTGTTGCTTGGATTGGAGGGCTGTGGTTATAAGGAGATTCAATAGACTGGGATTATTCTCATTGGAATGTCGGAGGCTGAGGGGAGAACATAGAGTTTTATAAAACCATGAGGGGCATTCATAGGATAGTTAGTCAGAGATAGACACAAAATGCTGGAGTAACTCAGCGGGACAGGCAGCATCTCTGGGGAGAAGGAATGGGTGACATTTTGGGTCAATGCCCTTCTTCAGACTGAGCCTGAGTCTCAATCCTAATCGTAACCCAGTCCATCTCTCTAGAGATGCTGCCTGTCCCACGGAGTTACTCCAGCTTTTTACATCTATCTTTGGTTTAAACCAGCATCTGCAGTTCCTTCCTACATAGTTAGTCAGAGTCTTTTTTTCCCCATGGCAGGGTTGTCCAGATCTAGAGATTTTAATTAAAACTAGAACGTTTCGGATCAGGTCCCTTCTTCAGAATCTGAGGAAAGGTCCAAATCTGATACGTCACATCCATGTTCTCCAGAGATCCTGCTTGACCCGCTGAGTTACTCCAGCACTCTATGTGTTTCCTTGGTAAAGCAGCACCTGCAGTTGCTTGTGCCTGCACTGAGCTCTCACCGGACTCTGCCACCCTTGAGATGTCCACTCCTTGCTCGGACGCCATGAAGCCCAGGACGGAGAACACAACGAACCCCGAGAAGAAGCTGGTGGTGCTGTTAATCAGAGCCAAGAGGTAGGCATCTCTGCAAAGGAAGCAGGCAGGCACAGGCCAGTCAGGGCAGGCTCCCACTGCTCAGCTCACCACACTTGTAATCAGTCTCCAATCTCAACAATACTTAGCCCAGGAGCTCCTCCTGAAACACAACCGTCCGCTCTTCCAGAGTGGGCCACAAGTCAAGAGCCAGAGGTGAGGCATTACGGTCTTACGGGAGGCAGACTCCGAGCACAGCGGAGCTTGGCACACAGAGATGCTCGACAGTCAACGACACAGGAAGCGTAGGGTACACACAAGAGCAAGTTAATAGCAGGCAAATCTCCAGACCTATCGACAGGTAACGCTAGAGCAGTGAAGAGAGAGCGAGAGAGAGAGAGAGAGAGAGAGAGAGAGAGAGAGAGGGAGGGAGAGAGGGAGAGAGGGAGGTGCAGGGAGCGGCAGAGGGAGGCTGACCGACAGAGCTGGACGCAGCGGCTGCTGGGCTGACCAGTGGCAGCAAGGACCGAGGCAGAGGTTCCCCACCCAGACTCACCCTCTGCACCCACCCAAACCTCCTGATGTGACTCCCTACAGCACACAAACCTCTACTGGCACATACCTGTAACTACCGACTGACACAAGTCCGTCTAATGCAGCTGCCCAATGGTGCAAAACCATGTTACACGCAACTCCATACCTGTGCAAACCCACGTTACACACAACTCCATACCTGTGCAAACCCATGTTACATGTAACTGCCTCCTGTTGTAATCCCATGTTCCATGTAACTCACTACAGGTGCAGCCCCTGTTACACGCACATCCCCAACATGTTACACATAACCCCCGCCAGACCTGTCCAAACCCATATTACACGCAACTCTCTCCTGGCGTAAACCAATGTTACATGTAACTTCCTACTGCTGCAATCCCACGTTACACGTAGCTCCCTACTGGTACACGCCCTGCGAGCGCGGTCTGATTGCCTGCTGCCACGTTATTACAACTCACTTCATTCCAGACTGTGACTGGACCCCAGGTCCACTGGAAGCAGAGGTGGGAGGAGGGGAACAGAAGACAGTTTATATTAGAGATAACCTTTAAGAACTGGGTCTGCAAACGCACACGCAGACCCTGGCAATAAACCTTGGCTCCGGTTCTGAAAAATGTGAGCAGTTAATAGAAAAAGTGTAAAGGATCTGTGTGGTCAGTCTGTTGGCCCGAGCCAGCCCGAGTGAAACATCATCAATGTAGGACAGAGAATGAGGTCTGATCCCTGCCCAAACCGGGTGGTCAGCGGGACCGCTCCAGAGAGGGTGAGGTGACACGGAATGGGATCTTTGGCCGATCCATGTCCCATCGAGGGGTGGCGTCCTTCCGGCAGTGGGGTGTGGAAGAGCTGGGTGATACCCCAGCTTGGGTAGGGTGCAGGGGTCCGGCCAAGGGGCAGCACAACCCCTGGGCTGTGGGTGGCACAGAGCAGCACTGGGACATCTTTGGTGGTGGTGAGGGTGAAGTTAAGACCATGGAATGCAGACTCCAGATGTGGGGGTGCAGCGATGTGCCCAGCGACCCGATTGGACAGTCATCTCAGTGACCCCATTGGACAGTCATCTCAGTGACCCCATTGGACAGTTGGCTCGGTATCTGTTTGGACAGTTATTAGTCCAGAGGTTCATTCCAGAGGTGCCAGAAGACACATCTGGAGCAGCTGAGAATGGACCTCAGGCATCTGCACACCTTTGGGGACCTTAAAAATGGCAAAATTGATCTCAGAGGCAATGTCCACCCATGTCCAGTGGCTGCCCAGTGTCCCAGTGCCTCTGGCGTGGTCCCAGAAGAAGGCGGAGCAGGAGGTAATACCAGGAGCCGGGTCATGGCTCGCACCGGCATTTGGGGAGCTCAGTAACGAAGGATGGGATGTGGCATTCCAGTGGCCATCAGCTCCAGGTTTCTAAAGGAAGATAGTAACGATCTGGTTAGACGTTGAGCAGGTTGTAGGGTGGAGATATCAGGATGTACGTCCAGTCTCAGTGACCCGGAGAAGCCTCTGAGGAACCAGAACATGCCCTTGTCCAAACCACAGGTGGAGAAACAAACCAGTAAGGATTCAGCATTCCCATCATCATCCAATCCCTGAACTGGAGAGCTCCTTGGCGAGAGGATGGCTCTGGGCTCCATCGCTGGGATGAAGAAGAGTCTCGGCAAACACCTCGGTGACGTAGCGTCAACAACCCTCTTCCATCGACAGAGTCAAGAGCCAAGGAAGGTTGAAGCCGGTGGCTCATGTGGGGAGAGGAGTATTGCTGGACCTCCGGGGACACTGATGGGAGGGGACGAATGGGGTTCGGAACGCAGCTGGGAAGTCACTGGGAAGATATGTGGGAGGGAGTGATGTGGAGAGGTGGTGAGGATGGGGAGGGGTGGAGAACGGTTGAAGGAATGGTATAGTGGCTGAGGGTGAGGAAATGATTAGGGAAGTGGATGAGAGGTGGACATGTTGCAGCTGGGGGAGGGGGTAGTGCTGGTCTATATAGGTTTCGTTTTAGAGGCGCAGCATGGAAGTAGGCCCTTCTGTCCACGCTAGTTCTATGGCACCCCACTTACGCATCCACTCCCTACACACTAGGGACAATTTTTCGAAGGCCAATTATCCTACACTCCCGCATGTCTTTGGGATGTGGGAGGAAACCAGAGCACCCGGAGAAAATCCAGGGAGAACATGCAAACTCCACGCAGACAACACCCGAGGAGAGGATTGAACCAGGGTGTCTGGCGCTGTGAGGCAGATGCGTCACTGAGCCTGCATGGAAATGGGTCGTTCGGCCCACCAAGTCCATGTTGCCCATCGATCACCGTCTTGAGTGGGGTGACGGTTACTGGTGTGGGTGTGGGCAGGGTTAGGGTGGGTGTGAGGGGTAGTGTTGGGTGTTTTGGACATTGGGGTAGTTGTGTGGGGGATTCTGGGGCTGCATGGTGAGGTTAGTGGTGTGGGGGCGGGGTCATCAATGGGGAATTCCAGCTGTGATATTCCAGCTGTTACCCATTCCAATGGTTGCCATTTCCAGCTGTGCCCACCCAGTGCCAGGAGCTCCAGCTGTGGCCCACACTGTGCCAGTGGTACACTGGCAGCTCCAGTTGTGACTCTGCCTCCCAGTGATGGGCAGTTCCAGATGTACCCACCCCATGCCAGTGGTAGCCTGGCAGCTCTAGCTGTGGCACACTCTGATCCAGTGGTTGGCAGTTCCAGATGTGACCCACCCTGTGCCATTGCCTGGCAAGTCCAGATGTTTCCATCTGCTAGCGCTTGGCAACTCTAGATGTGCCCACCCACTGCCAGAGATTGGCATCTACAGATGTGCCCCCCCCCCCATAGCCTGGCATGTCCAGTTCTGCTCTGGGTTGGGTCCCAGCCCACACCACCCTGTGAACGGCCGGGGACGGTACTCTGGCCAGATGTTCTCCCTGCCCCTCACCCGTGGAGTGGGGAGAGGGGCAGGACAGTGATGACCCGGGGGCGGGGAGGGTGAGAGTGTACACCAGGGTGGGGGCCCGGACCCTTCCGCCGACACGGCCCTTTCCTCTGTCACAGCCCCAGTCTGGTGGATTGGAGAAAAATATAAGGCAACGTTTTGAACAAAGTGGCGGCCCTTTGTGGCTAGGTTACCTGTAGCAGTTGTTGTGAAAACGATTGTAGCTGCCTAGTGCTGTAAGTGCTCCTAATCCAATCGCATATGAGAAAAAGATCTGGGTTCCTGCATCAATCCAAACCTTCAAGAGAAACCAAGTAAAATAAAACATTCTATAAAGGCAACAGCGGAATGGTCAGATGTGGCTCCTATCCTTGGGCACAAAGTCCAACAACTACACTAAATGCCCCAGTCACCCGGTTACATTAAGCCCTGCTCCCCTCGCCCCCCTCGAGCTCCGGACCCTGGAATCCACCATGAGGAAGCTGGACAACAGCTCGAAGAGACAAACACCGTTTTACAGCAATACCCCAGGGTGAGCAGAGGGTGCGAGAGAGCAACTACACAGAGCGGGAGGGAGGTGGGGGGGGGGGGGGGGGGGGGGCGCTACAGGCTTACCTGCGCTTCACCCAGTTTGGACCAGTCTGGTTTCAGATAGTAAATGATGCCGTCGAGAGCTCCGGGCAGCGACACACCGTGGGCAAGGAGGATGACCAGCACCAAGTAGGGGAACAACGCAGTGAAGTAGACCACCTGGGCACATGGGAGACACAGAGAGAGGGGAGAGTGAGGAGGGAGCTGCTCACATTCCCATCCATCTACAAAGAAGGGGAGGGGGAGGGAGGGAGTGAGGGAGCAAGGGTGGGGAGGGAGGGAGTGAGAGAGGGATGTGGGGGAGGGAAACGAGGGAATAAAGGGGAGAGTGAGGGCTTTCAACAAGCCTATTTCCCCCACCCCCAGGTGAGCATAGAATCATAGAAAATAAGTGCAGGAGTAGGCCATTCGGCCCTTCGAGCCTGCACCGTCATTCAATATCATGGCTGATCATCCAACTCAGTATCCTGTACCTGCCTTCTCTCCATACCCCCTGATCCCTTTAGCCACAAGGGCCACATCTAGCCCCCTCTTACATAGAGCCAATGAACTGGCCTCAACTACCTTCTGTGGCAGAGAATTCCACAGATTCACCACTCTCTGTGTGAAAAATGATTTTCTCATCTCGGTCCTAAAAGACTTCCCCCTTATCCTTAAACTGTGATCCCCTTGTTCTGGACGTCCCCAACATCGGGTAGCCTGTCCAACCCCTTAAGAATGTTGTAAGTCTCTATAAGATCCCCCCTCAATCTTCTAAATTCCAGCAAGTACAAGCCGAGTCTATCCAGTCTTTCTTCATATGAAAGACCTGCCATCCCAGGAATCAGTCTGGTGAACCTTCTCTGTACTCCCTCTATGGCAAGAATGTATTTCCTAAGATTTGGAGACCAAAACTGTATGCAATACTCCAGGTGTGGCCTCACCAAGACTGCAGTACAACTGCAGTAGAACCTCCCTGCTCCTATACTCAAATCCATGCCCCCCCCCTCTATGTCCATGCCCCAACCATTTGTTCCTGGGCTGGAGGCATTCCTATTGACAATGAGGTAACCGTGATCTTTTCACATCAATAATTAAATAATAATTAAACCAAGGTGTCTGAGAAGATTCGGCATGCCCGCGAGGATTCTCCCACATTTCTCCAGAGGCGTGACAGGAAATATTCTGATGGGATGTATCTCAGGCCGGTGTGGTCACTGCTCTGTTCGTGACCGCCTGAACCTGCAGTGAGTGGCGGACACAGCCCAATCCATCACAGGCTCGGCACTTCCTTCCATCCAGTCCATCTTCACGGTGCGTGGCATCAGGAAGGCTGGAAGTTCCGTCAAGGATGCCAGGCACCCTGGCCATTCCCTTTTCCCTCTTCTACCGTCTGGGAGAAGATACAGGAGCTTGAAAGCCCAAACGTCCAGACTTAAGAACAGCTTCTTCCCCACCGCTATCTGACTCCTGAAACAACCAGCTCTTCCACACCCCCTCCTCCAGGATGCTGCCGTGTGATCTTACTCTTAACTCTACCTCACATAGATTCAGTCATACAGCTCAGAAACAGGCCCTTCAGCCCAACTTGCCTGTGTTTGGTCCATATCCCCCTCAATCTTTCCTAACCATGTACCTGTCCAAATGTATTTTGAATGTTGTGATAGTACCTGCCTCAACTACCTCCTCTGGCACCTCGTTCCATATACCCACCACCCTCTGTATGAAAAACAATAGCCCCTCAGGTTCCTGTTAAATCTTTCCCCTCTGACCTTAAACCCATGTCCTCTGGTTCTTGATTCCTCTACTCTGGGTAAATGACTCACCCTACCCATTCCCTTCATGATTTTATACACCTCAATAAGATCAGCCCCCAGCCTCCTGCGCTCTGAGGAATAACGTCCCAGCCTTTTTTCAGGGATTACACAGGCACTGATTAGTCCACACCACAAGCGTGTGCTGGAGACCACATCATTCATTCATGTGTTAGCACTGTCACTCATTCAGGCAGTAGTTGACAATGACAGTGGTACATGGGAGAGTACACCGAGTGATTCTGCCCGCATATCCTTGTGTGTCTGTGGGATATTGAACAACACAGCGTGTAAGCCTAGCAGAGAGCTGTGTACTGTGAACACTCAGGCACTGCCTCATACCTTCCCCGTCGATTTCACGCCTTTCCAGATGCAGAAGTAGACGATGACCCAGGTGGCAAGGACACACAGCAGCATCTGCCAGTGGATGGTGCCCAGCTGGTCGATCCCATCCGAGATCCTCAGCACCCTCCTCCTGCACACAGGAAGGTCGGCGTTAGACCACCCCCTCGGCACCCCGCAGCCAGGACATGGAGGGTGGCACCGGACCCACCGGGGGATTCAACGGTGTGGGGAGGGAGCGAAGGGGTGGTGTAGAGGGAACTCCACTCTGTGTCTGACCCTGGGGGTGTGTGATGGGATAGTGTGGGGGGGGGAGCAATGGTCTCTGTGGGATGGAGGGGGATATGGGTGAGGGGGGTAATGGCTGTGGGGGAGGGGGCTACGGGTGAGGGGGAGGGGGGCTACGGGTGAGGGGGAGGGGGCTATGGGTGTGGGGGAGGGGGGCTACGTGTGGGGGAGGGATCTACAGGTGTGGGGGAGGGGGCTACGGGTGTGGGGGAGGGGGCTACGGGTGAGGGGGGGCTACGGGTGTGGGGGAGGGGGCTATGAGAGTGTGGGAGGGGGCTACGGGTGAGGGGGAGGGGGCTACGGGTGAGGGGGCTACAGGTGAGGGGGAGGGGGCTACGGTGAGGGGGAGGGGGGCTACAGGTGAGGGGGAGGGGGCTACGGGTGAGGGGGAGGGGGGCTACGGGTGAGGGGGAGGGGGGCTACGGGAGTGGGGGAGCGGGCTACAGGTGTGTGGAGGGGGAGGGGGCTACGGGTGTGTGGGGGGGAACGGGCCAGGGGTCTGTGGGGCGGGGGGGCGAGTAGAGGGGGAAAAGCTGGAACATGGACTCACTCCCAGAACTCGACGATGGGCGACCGTTTGTTTGCCAGCTCGTGGCAGCCGGCGGTGAAGTTGCCGGCGGTCCTGTTGTAGCACAGACTGAGCCGGAAGTCCTCGGTACATTCCGGAGTGTTCCAGCTGTTGCCGCAGGTGGCCCAGGGCAGGTTGTTGGTGAAGGAGTGGACCAGATAGTACAGCCCCCAGGCGAGCACCATGATGTAGTAAGTGTTGCAGAAGAAGACAATCACCATGGAGGCAAAGCCCAGACCTGGGGAGGCAGAGAGTTGTGGACACAGCCCAGACCACCACACACACCAACATCCCCTTCCATCCACACTTGATGCCTCCTCAGCAAGGCCACCAGCTTAATCAAGGACCAGTGTCACTCGGACACTCCCTCCTCTCCCCTCTCCCAGCAGGCAAGAGGTACAGAAGTGGGAAAACGCACACCTCGAGATTCAGGGGCAGTTTCTTCCCAGCTCTTATCAGGCAACTGAACCATCCTATCACCAACGGGAGAGTCCTGACCTCCCATCGACCTCATTGGAGACCCTCGGATTATCTTTGATCGGGCGTTACTAGACTTTGTCTTGCACTGAACATTATTCCCTTTGTCCTGCATCGGTACACTGTGGACGGGTGGATTGTAATTGTATAATCTTTTCACTGACTGGGCAGCCTGCAATAAGAAAGCTTTTCACTGTACCCCAATATACGTGACAATAATAATATTAAAAAACTAAAATAAGATGAGGGTCACACAGCACGGGAACAGGCCCTTCCATGCCAGCCAACGTGTGCCATATAATTCAGTCTCACCTGCCCACATTTGGCCCATATCCTTCTAACCTTTCCTATCCATGTACCTGTCCAAGTGTCTTTTAAATGTTCTTATTGTCCCTGCCACAACTAACTCCTCTGTCAGCTCGTTCCATACACCCACCACCCTCTGTGTGAAATCGTTGCTCCTCAGGTTCCTAATAAATCATTCACCTCTCACCTTAAACCTGTGCCTTCTGGTTCTTGATTCTCTAACACTGGGTAAAAGACTGGGTTCACCCTATCTAATCCCCTCATACACCTATATAAGATCACCTCTCAGCCTCCTATCATGCGTTATTTCTTTCAACGCTACCCAGGTGATTAGGGAGATTTCCTTCTGCCCACCTGACCCCTGTTTAAGGTGAAAATGGAGTGGGCACAGGGTGCACGTCACAATATAACACATGACACAGCCCACGCTTTAACACACAGTGCCAAGTACACGCCACCACACAATATAGAGTGTAACACAAGGTACAGTCAACGGCCACTCACCCATACACCCTCCACCACCCTACCATCCCCACCCCCAGAGGCTCCTGTGTGTCAGACCGGTGAGCTACTCACCTTTGAAGAGAGGTGCAATGTTCCAGGCACCGACACCGCCTTGCTTCATGAACTGTCCCAGTGCAATCTCCAGGAAAAAGACTGGTATCCCTCCCACCAACACAATCAGCAGGTATGGGATGAGGAAAACTCCTGGCAGAGAGGGAGGGCAAGCAGAGACAGGCGTGAGTGCAGGGTCAGTGAACACGGGGGTCAGAGAGCACAGGGCCAGAGAGCACGGGGTCAGAGAGCACGGGGGTCAGAGAGCACGGGGGTCAGAGAGCACGGGGGCAGAGAGCACGGGGTCAGAGAGCACGGGGGTCAGAGAGCACGGGGGTCAGAGAGCACAGGGCCAGAGAGCACGGGGTCAGAGAGCACGGGGGTCAGAGAGCACGGGGGTCAGAGAGCACAGGGCCAGAGAGCACGGGGTCAGAGAGCACGGGGGTCAGAGAGCACGGGGGTCAGAGAGCACGGGGCCAGAGAGCACGGGGCCAGAGAGCACGGGGCCAGAGAGCACGGGGTCAGAGAGCACAGGGGTCAAAGAGCACGGGGGTCAAAGAGCACAAGGTCAGAGAGCACAAGGTCAGAGAGCACAAGGTCAGAGAGCACGGGGGTCAGAGAGCACAGGGTTTAGACACATCCCATCCCCCAGAACCCTATAATACGTGGTATTTAAGAGTCTTTTCGATGGGCACATGGATATAGAGGGATTGGAGGGATGTGGATCAGGTGCAGGCAGAAGACATTAGTGTAACTGGGCATCATGTTCGGCCTGGACATTGTGGGCCGAAGGGCCTGTTCCTGTGCTGTTCTATGCTCTTATCATTAAGGGGCATTTAGACTCTGGTGTAAAAGGTACAGAAATGTGAAAACACACACCTCCAGATTCAGGGACAATTTATTGCCAGCTGTAACCAGGCAACTGAACCATTCTACCACAACTGGGCAGGGTCTGCATCTTTGGAGACCCTGGGATTGTCTTTGCGTCTGAAGAAGGGTCTTGACCCGAAACGTCGCCCATTTCCTTCGCTCCATAGATGCTGCCTCACCCGCTGAGTTTCTCCAGCGCATTTGTCAACCTCAGATTATCTTTGGTCGGATTTTACTGGACTTTACCTTGCACTAAACGTCATTTCTTTATCATGCATCTATCTATACACTGTGAATGGTTTGATTGTAATCATGTATTCCTTCCGTTGACTGGTTAGCACGCAACAAAGGCTTTTCACTGCACCT
This sequence comes from Raja brachyura, assembly GCA_963514005.1. The sequence goes on along the minus strand of OY740796.1, from coordinate 24,880,472 downwards.
TGGTATATGTGACAATGAACTGAAACTGAAACTGAGGTGTGAACTGGAAGGAGATAGAAATTGTGGAATTAGTTTAATTTGTCATCATGGTCAACATGGACATTGTGGGCCGAAGGGCCTGTAGCGGGGCTGAAATGTTCTGTGGGTCGTGAGAGCAGATGGTCAGGGAGCTCAAACACGCAGACAAGGGAAGGGAGGGGGTGAGAAAGGGGGGGAGAGGAGGAGGAGGAGGGAGAGCGGGCGGGAAGGGAGGGGGTTGGGTAGGGAGAGGAGGGGGCAGGGGATGAAGTGGAGGGGTTGGGAAGAGGGGGGGGGAGGAAAGGGAGGTGCAGAGGGAGCGGAGAGGGGAAGGGAGAGGAGATGAGAGGGAGAGGGGAGAGGAGGGAGAGGCGCTTGGACAGGTGCTGGGGGGGGGGGGGGGGAGTAGGGCTGGCTGCGACCGGGGAGGGGGAGGGGGTATTGTGGAGCCGTGCACAGACACACCCGCCCATTGCGAGGCGAGCCGCTCCCGTGGGAACGCTGCCACTCCATTCAAAGCCGCCTCTAATCCAATTATCGCTGGCGGCAGCGAGCGGGGAGAGGGGGGCAGCGACCCGCACTGGGGACTGGTCCCAGAGCAGCCAGACGGGGCCAGGGCGGGATCACTGCTGCCTGGGGTGGAGGTCACCTTGATGGGGTGGGGTGGGGGGGACACTGCGCTGGGAGAGCTCCGCACCGGGGAATCCCCGCCACATGAGGGGCATTTCCAAAGGGGGGAGAGAGGGAGGAGAGGGAGAGAGAGAGGGAGGGGGGAGAGAGGGAGAGAGAGGGAGGGGGGAGAGAGGGGCTGAAAAGCGAGAAAAGGCAAGCGAGAGGGGGTGGGGGCTTGGTTCCCGCCGATGAGGCCACACATCAGTATCCAGGCAACAACGCAACAGGAATCTCATTCCCGGCCGGCTAGACTTGAACCCTCACCTCAAGCACGTTTAATATTCCTGCTCATTGTCCGCATGGAAAGCTAACCCCGCACCCTGCCCGCAGCCCTGCATGTCCCCACCCTCCATATATGTAGATAGATTATGGATTTATGCAAAAGCTTCAGGGTTTAGCAGCGCCGCCTTTAACTTCCCCGCTATTAACTCGGACTTGTTTAATGCCAAGAGGCTTAGACCAGGCACAATTTGTCAGGTGTACCCAAAGAGTTTCCCTTAAATCGGACTGTCCAGGTTGTGGACAGTCCGATTTAAGGAGGGGCCATACTGGTCCTTGTCTAGGGAAGCGAGCCTGGCCTACGGGGGGGGGGGGGGTCAGATAGTTACGAACAAGGATAGGTCTGGGATTCTGGAGTTTATTTGGGGAAAGACAGATTGCAACATTAGTCAGAGCTCGGGAGAGTAAATTGGGAGCCGATGTCACTGACATGTGGAGAAACTCAGTGCGTGCGGCATCTCTGGAGAACACGGACAGGTGACGTTTGGGGTCAGGCCCACAAGGATAACATATAATGTAACATATAACAATTACAGCACGGAAACAGGCCACTCGGCCCTTCTAGTCCGTGCCGAACACTTACTCTCACCTAGTCCCATCTACCTGCACTCAGACCATAACCCTCCATTCCTTTCCCGTCCATATACCTATCCAATTTATTTTTAAATTATGAAATCGAACCTGCCTCCACCACTTCCACTGCAAGCTCATTCCACTTTCTGAGTAAAGAAGTTCCCCCTCATGTTACCCCAAAACTTCTGTCCCTTAATTCTCAAATCTGCTGCTATACTCCCGATGGTCCGGCCAAATCCGGCTCTAACTCCATCTACAAGTTTGCAGTGGGCCCAATCACAAACAATGACCAGATGGAGTACAGGAGACAGAGAATTAAATATAGAAGTTGCAAATATAGGTCATGTTGCAGTTGTATAAGAGGTGTTAAGGACACATTTAGAGTATTGTGTTCAGTTCTGGTCACCTTGTCATAGGGAAGATATTGTCAAGCTTGAAAGGGTTCAGAGAAGGTTTTCGAGGACCTTGCCAGGACTCGAGGGACCGAGCTGTAGGGAGAGGTTGAGCAGGATAGGATTTCATTCCTTGGAGTGCAGGAGGATGAGGGGTAATCTTACAGAGGTGTACCAAATCATGTGTGGAATAGATTGTGTACGCACAGTCCTTTGCCCAGAGTAGGGGAATCGAGAACAAGAGAACATAGGTTTAAGGTGAGGTGAGGAAAGAGATTCAATGGGAACCTGAGAGGTTACTTTTTTACACAAAGGTTGCCAGAGGAGGTAGTTGTGGCCGTTACTATTGCAACATTTAAGAAACATTCAGACAGCTACATGGATAGGACAGGTTTAGAGGGATACGGGTCAAATGCAGGCAGGTGGGACTGGTGTAGATGGGACATGTTGGTTGGCGTGGGCAGGTTGGGCTGAAGGACCAGTTTCCATACTGTGTGACTCTACGTACGAACTTAGTGACACGGTGTCAGGACAACAACCTCTCCCTCGATGTCAGCGAGAGGAAGGAGCTAGTTGTTGACCAGGGAGGGAGGTGGGGAACTTGCCCCTGTCAGCATCAATGGTGCTGAAGTGGAGATTGTCGAGAGCTTCAAGTTCCCAGGTGTAAACATCACCAACAATCTGTCCAGGACCAACCACATTGAGGCTACGGCATGAAAACACATCAACGCCTCCAATACACCTCATTGTGGCGCTTACATATATTATTTTATCTGCATGTTCTCAGCAGCTATAACAGTTTACTCTGCAGATTTTGATTGTCCTCGTGTATGATATAATTTGACTGGGTAGCATGCAAAGTATCTCACTGTATCTCGGTACATATGATGACAATTATCTAATAGCATAGGGGCAACTCACACACACTCTCAAGGGCAATTAGTGATGCAATTAATTCTCACCCGCGGAAATCACAGAGAGTTGTGGATGTAGCCCAGTCCATCACACAGGCCAGACCTCCCACCATCGACTCCATCTATACTTCACGCTGCCTCGGGAAAGCAGGCAACATCATCAAAGACTTGTCCCAGGCCTGCCATACCCTCTTCTCCCCGCTCCTGTCTGACAGAAGGTACAGAAGCTTGAAGGTGTACACCACCAGACTCAGGAACAGCTTCTTCCCCTCTGTTATCAGCCTTCTGAACAGATCTTCCATAAGCTAGGGCACTGTTCGATTCACCTCTACCCCATTGCAGACATTGGACCTTGTCTCTGGAACTGATGCATGACAATGCGACAGGGCAGCACGGGGGCGCAGCGGTAGAATTGCTGCCTCACAGCGAATGCAGCGTGGGGGACCCGTGTTCGATCCCGACTACGGGTGCTGACTCTACGGAGTTTGTACGTTCTCCCCCTGACCTACGTGGGTTTTCTTCGGTTTCCTCCCACACTCCAAACACATACAAGTATGTAGATTCATTGGCTTGGTAAATGTAAAAATCATCCCTAGTGGGTGTTCGATAGTGTGGGGATCTCGGTGGGCCGAAGGGCCTGTTTCCGCGCTGTATATCGAAACTAAACTAAAAGAATGCTAAGAACTATATTCTGCAGTCTGTGTCTTCCACATTGCTCTATACATTGTACTTGACTGAACTAGTTGTATTTATGTGCAGCATTATCTGGTCTATTTGCATAATTTGCAAAACAAAGCTTTTCACTGTACCTCAGTACTCGTGACAATAACAAACCTGAACCTAACAAATGCTGGTCCTGGCGGTGATGTCCAGAATTAAGGGAGAGGTACCTGGCTCCAGGTGAGGGAAGACTCACCTGATGCCACAGCTTTCTGCAGAGGGATGAGGCAGGAATGTCCAGCCAGGTCCTGACGGTACTGACCACGACTGACAACGGGGCAAGGCACAAGGTAAGGGTTTCACTGACGGATATGTGAGTGGCGCATTTTAATATCAAATCCTCTGCTGCCATTTGATTTTTAGTTTAGTAAAGCTACAAATAATCTTCTCAGAGGATTTATCTCCTGTTATAATCCAGCAAAATCGCTGATGATAAAACCTCGGCCGGTGGAGATCACGGCGACCCTTGACCAACATCCCTGCACCTAAATCTGGTCCAAATCATCAGAGAGTGGAGTCACCCCCACTGACCCCCCTCCCCACTGACCCCCCCCCCCCCCACCACACCGGCAGCAGTACTGAGGGAGGGGCAGTACTGAGGGAGTGGCAGTACTGAGGGAGGGGCAGTACTGAGGGAGGGGCAGTACTGAGGGGCTGGGGACAGAGGTCACACCATCTCTGGAGCTGGGAGACGGAGCCCGTGTGAGTGATGGATACTGACCTCCACCCTGACCTCTTGGTTGTGACCTCCACCCTCTCCATGTGACTTGACACAAAGTAAAATGCAGGACTCACACAGTCACACAGTACAGTAACAGGCCCTTCGGCCCAAATTCCCTTTGCCAACCAAGATGCTCATATCCACGTTCGTCCCGCCTGCTCACTTTTGGCCATATTCTTCTAAACCTTTCCTATCCATGTACTTGTCTAAGTGTCTTTTAAATGTTGATACCGTACATGTCTCAACTAACTCCTCTGGCAGCTTGTTCCATAAACCCACCACCCTCTGTGTGAAAAAGTTGCCCCCCAGGTTTCTACACGACACTGGTCGTGTGATGGGGCTGTGTAGAGGATGGGGGATGAGTAGGGAAATGTGAGAGAGAAAGAGAGAGATAGACAGACAGAGAGAGACAAAGAGACAGACAGACAGAGAGAGATAGAAAGAGAGAGAGAGAGACAGGGAGTCAGAGAGAGAAATGGGGAAAGGGAAAAGGTGAGAGAAACAGGAGAGAGTCAGAGGAGAGAAAGAGAGAGGGAAGCAGAGGAGAGCGAGGGGGCCAGGCAGTGAGTGTGTGTCGGTGAAGGGCAGCTGCAAGGAGACCAGTGAAGCGAGTGAAGTATTTATTACCATCACGAGCTGCGGGTGGCAGGGCTGCGTTACTGCAGTGCATGCGATGAATGTGGTGCAGTGTGGGAGGTCGGTCGCAGTCAGAGTCTCACTCCTTCCTGTACCGTTGCATCCAGCCTACTCTGTGAGCAGGCAGGGTCTGGGGGCGAGGGTCAGGGGTCAGGGGATCACTCGCAGGCACCTTAGCTCAGAAGCGTCAGGATTTCTGCTCACGTCCAACTGCAGGCAAACTGCTGCCGTGCAAACGGCATCGCTGCCTGCGTTGCTGCAGCTGCAGTGGTGCATGTGAGCTGGTGTGGGAGAGCACGCCGGTGTGAATGTACATATATGTCCACTCAAACGTCCTGGTCTCACTGTGTGTGTGTGTGTGAGAGAGTGTGTGTGTGTGCATGTGTGAGAGTGTGTACATGTGTATGTGAGAGTGTACGTGTGTGTGAGATAATGTATGTGTGAGAGAGTGAGTGTGTGAGAGTGTGTGTGAGTGTGCGTGTGAGAGTGTGCGTGTGAGAGTGTGCGTGTGTGAGAGTGTGTGTGTGAGAGTGTGTGTGTGAGAGTGTGTGTGTGTGAGAGTGTGTGTGTGTGTGAGAGTGTGTGTGTGTGTGAGAGTGTGTGTGTGAGAGTGTGTGTGTGAGAGTGTGTGTGTGAGAGTGTGTGTGTGAGAGTGTGTGTGTGAGAGTGTGTGTGTGTGAGAGTGTGTGTGTGAGAGTGTGTGTGTGAGAGTGTGTGTGAGAGTGTGTGTGTGAGTGTGTGTGAGAGTGTGTGTGAGAGTGTGTGTGAGAGTGTGTGTGAGAGTGTGTGTGAGAGTGTGTGTGAGAGTGTGTGTGAGAGTGTGTGTGTGAGTGTGTGTGTGAGTGTGTGTGAGAGTGTGTGTGAGAGTGTGTGTGTGAGTGTGTGTGAGAGTGTGTGTGAGCGTGTGTGTGAGAGTGTGTGTGAGAGTGTGTGTGAGAGTGTGTGTGTGAGAGTGAGTGTGTGTGTGAGTGTGTGTGAGAGTGTGTGTGAGAGTGTGTGTGTGAGAGTGTGTGTGTGAGAGTGTGTGTGTGAGAGTGTGTGTGTGAGAGTGTGTGTGTGAGAGTGTGTGTGTGAGAGTGTGTGTGTGAGAGTGTGTGTGAGTGTGTGTGTGAGTGTGTGTGTGAGTGTGTGTGAGTGAGTGTGAGTGAGTGAGTGTGTGTGAGAGTGTGTGTGAGAGTGTGTGTGAGAGTGTGTGTGAGAGTGTGTGTGAGCGTGTGTGTGAGCGTGTGTGTGAGCGTGTGTGTGAGAGTGTGTGTGTGTGAGAGTGTGTGTGTGTGAGAGTGTGTGTGTGTGAGAGTGTGTGTGAGTGTGTGTGTGAGAGTGTGTGTGTGAGAGTGTGTGTGTGAGAGTGTGTGTGTGAGAGTGTGCGTGTGAGAGTGTGCGTGTGAGAGTGTGCGTGTGAGAGTGTGCGTGTGAGAGTGTGCGTGTGAGAGTGTGCGTGTGAGAGTGTGGGTGAGAGTGTGTGGGTGAGAGTGTGTGGGTGAGAGTGTGTGGGTGAGAGACAGTGTATGAGAGAGACAGTGTGTGTGTGTGAGTGACAGTGTGTGTGAGAGACAGTGTGTGCGAGAGAGAGTGTGTGCGAGAGAGTGTGTGCGAGAGAGTGTGTGCGAGAGAGTGTGGGTGCGAGAGAGTGTGGGTGCGAGAGAGTGTGTGCGAGAGAGTGTGGGTGAGAGAGAGTGTGGGGAGAGTCTCTTTCACAAACACTGTCTCACAAAACACTCTCTCATACACTGTCTCTCATACACACAGTCTCTCTCACACACATACTCTCTGTCACACACATACTCTGTGTGGGTGAGAGAGTGTGTGTGTGTAACAGAGAGAGCCTAAGTTGAAGCATGTGTAAGAGAGTATGCATGTGGAAGAGAGAGAGAGTGTGTGCACACGAGAGAGTGAGTATGGTTCCCTAGTATTACAGCCAAAAATTAATTGTATTATTGATGACTATATATTTATCTGTGTGTTATTGTGCTAACAGGCCTGTTACACTACAGCAAGTAAGAATTTCATTGTCCCATAGCCGATACAGATGACAATTAAACTCGACTCGTGCCTCTCCTCCTCACTCACCCAGTGATCACTTATCCCAGCTCCAACCCACAGCACACCCCTCAGGAAGGAGAGCTTCCAAGCCTCTGCCAACACCAATTAAAATTCACTGTGCCACAAAGATAAACCCAAATATCTTCTCCACTCCACCTGTAACTCCTGGAAGTGTAGAGGGAGTGTCACTCTGTCCCTGACCTCTGTTCTGGGTGTGACAAGGGATAGTCACAGAGCTTGGCATACAAGGCAAGTTCTATTTGCCTGCATTTGGCCATATCCCTCTAAATGTTCCTATCCATATACTGTGGCTTGCCTTCATACCCCTTGAACTTTTCCACATTTTGTCACGTTACATTGGAAAAGTTCAAGGGGTATGAAAACTTTTGCAAGCCACTGTATCTGTCCAAATGTTGTTTAAAGGTCATAATTGTCTCAGCTTCTAAAGCTTCCCCTGGCAGCTCGTTCCAGAGACGGACTACCCTCTGAGCGAAAATGTTGCCCCTGAGGTCCCTCTTAAATCTCTCCCCTCTCACTTTTATTATGCGCCAACTTGTCCCACCCATTCCTTCTTCTCCCCTGCACCCATCTGGCAGAAAGCACAGAAGCTTGAAAAAGTGCACCACTAGACTCAGGAACAGCATCTTCCCCTCTGTTATCAGGCTTCTGAACGGTCTGTCCATAAGCTAGGGTACTGTCCGAATCACCTCGACCCCATTGCGGACATTGGACTTTGTCTCTGGAACTGGTGAGCAACAAAGCTGAGAACTATATTCTACACTTTGTATGTTCCTCTTTGCTCTACATATTGTACTTGAGTTTGACTTGATAGTATTTATGCCTAGTAATATCTGATCTGCTTGGATAGCGTACAAAATAAAGTGTATCACTATATCTTGGTACAAGTGACAATAGTAAACCGAAGCCCGCCCTCCAGTTTCAAGAGGCTCTCCCCTGGGGGAGGGGGAGAGGCTGGGTGTGAGTGGAAGGGTCGTGGGTCTGACGTGGAGGTGGCAGTGAGTGATGGTGCAGCTGCCCCCCGCAGTGATGGGGAAGGGAGGAGGAGTGACTGAGACGCAGCGGTCTGGGAGGATTAGCTTGCTCTGGGATTACCGAGAGCAGAGTGCGTCACAGCTGACGGCAGTCACGAGGGCTCGGTCTGACGCAGGCTGCTGTGAGCTGAATTAATGCAGAGCCGCGGACTGCCTGCTCCCCCCCACTCCCACAACCCCTCCCCCCAACCCCATCACCCCCCCACCCCCACCCCATCACCCCCCCCACACCCACTAACCCATCACCCCCCCACCCCCTCCCCCCACCCCATCACCCCCCCCACACCCACTAACCTATCACCCCCCACACTCCCACCCCATTAACCCATCATCCCTCCCCCCCGCACCACTAACCCGTCACCCCCCCCCCAAGCCCTCCCGACAGGGGCCAGGGGCTCCGCATCAGGACCCCTACACTGTCACCCCCCCCTCACTGCCCCGCTGCCCTCACACCAACCCGTCCCTGGTAAAGATACATCCTCTCCCTGGCAGGCAGTAACCAGGCATCACCCTGAACAGCCAGAGCCCCTGCAAGGATGCCTGTCAGCCCATCGAGTCCATCCTCGAATGCTCCCCGCCCAACTTCCCAATCCCAATCTCCCTCCAGGTTCTCACTGAACCCCCCCTATCGCCCTCCCCCCCTCCCCCCCCCCAGCCATGTGGTCAGACCCCCAGCACTCACAGCTGAAACAAGCAGAGTCACCATGTGACACGGCCCACACACAAACAGGCCCTACGGCCCATCTCCCCCATGCCAACCAAGGTACCCAACTCAGCATCTCCCATCTGAATCAGCAGCTTGTAAATGTGGAAACAAGGAACTGCAGATGCTGGTTTACACAAAAGACACAAAGTGCTGGAGTAACCCAGTGGGTCAGACAGCATCTCTGGAGAACATGGGCAGGTTATGTTTCACGTCGGGATGGATCAGTCTCATGAAGGTTCCCGACCCAAAGTGTCACATATCCATGTTCTCCAAAGATGCCGCCTGACCCACTGAGTTACTCCGGCATTTAGTGTGCTTTAAAATGTTGTTTTTGGACCTACAACATTACCTCCTCTGGCAGCTCCTTCCATGTTTGGATAGGTTTAGTTTTTGTACCAAGGTAGTGAAAACCTTTCTGTTGCTTGCCATCCAGTCAGACTATACGTGATTACTATCAAGCCACCCACAGTGTACAGATACAGGATAAAGGGAAGAATGTTTAGTGCAGGTAAAGTCCAGCTCCAAGGAATAAAGTCCAAAGCTGCCCAACCTCTTATGTTATGTACAATTGATGTTTCTCTGGGTGTGTGTGTGTGTGTGTTTCTATGAGCCAGTGATGCGGCTGCACGCCTGTATCTCACTGTACTAGAACACATGACAATAAACCTCAAACCCTCGAGTCCTGGCAATATCCTCATGAATCGTTTCTGGAGCAGTTGAACCTTTCAGAGGAACCCGAGGGGCAACTGATTTTTACACTGAGGATAGGATGGTGGGTGTGTGGAACGAGCTGCCAGAGGAGGTAGTTGAGGCAGGTACAGTAACATTTTAAAGACATTTGGACAGGTGCATACATAGGAAAGGTTCAGAGGGATGTGGGGGCAGCTTAGGCTGGGCGCTGTGGTCAGCGTGGACGGGTTGGGCCTGAGCCTGTGCCGCGTGACTGTAAGTAAATCCCAACACAGAAGCAGGGAGGGGTCCTGTCTGAGTCAATACCAAAGTTCATTGTTAGCACACAGGCTGAGGAGGAAACGTTTGGTGGAATGCCCGAGACAAAAAGGCATAGCTTTAATGTGAGAGGAGACAGTTGATAGTTAATGTGATAGTTTAAAGGAGACGTGTGGGGCAAGTTCAGCCCAGATTTCTGTTCCAAACATGATGCCGTCAAACTCATCTCCTCTGGCTGCACGTGATCCTCATCCCTCCATTCCATGCATATCCATTAAACCTCCCAAACACCACTATCCCACCTGCCACCACCACCAGCCCTGACAGTGTGTTCCAGGCCCCCACCACCCTGTTTAAAATAACTGCACATCTCCTTTAAACTATGCCCTATAGTCTGACATTTCCACCCTGGGAGAAAGGTTGTGGCTGTCTACCATGTCTATGCTCAGTGTATGTGACAGCTGTGGCAGGAGGTTGTACCTGTGATGTGGGCAAAGTGTGGCTGTGTCAGAAGCCCACTGTGTGCCTCTGCTGGAGGCCGGTGCTGCCAATGACTGCCTGTGGCCGGCTGGCTAATTATTGCGGCACAGTAACGCAGCGGGTAGAGCTGCTGCCTCAGCACCAGAGATCTCAGCTTCCATCCTGACCTCGGGTGGTGTCTGTGTGGAGTTTCCCTGTGATCCTGTGGGCTTTTTCCGGCTGCACCGCTTCACTTGGCCCCCTCTAAATTGCCCCTCATGTGTAGGGAGTGGATGAGAAAGTGGGATAATATTGAACTGGAGTGAACGGGTGATCGATTGTCGGTGTGGACTTGGTGGGCCGAAGGGCCTGTTTCTGTGCCGTGTCTTTAAACTAACTCTGGGAGCAGGAGCCTGCACGAGGAGGTGTGTCACTGCAGAACTATGTGCCATGGAGGCCAGGCCAGGCCAGGCTGATGTGGATCTGTGGGAGGTGAGAGCTGTGCTGACGAGGCAGTTCAGATAATGGCTGCCTGTGTCCTCCCGCGCGGCTCCACCTCGATTCACCAGCAACTGTGGCTCCAAGTGACTGCTCGCATCCTTCGACAGAACACTGCACCAGGCCCTTCGGCCCACAATGTCCGTGCTGAACATGGTCACACTAATCCCCTCTACCTGCACCTGATTCATATCCCTACTGTCGATACACTGTAAACGGCTCGATTGTAATCATGTATTGTCTTTCTGCTGACTGGATAGCGCACAACAAATGCTTTTCAGGGCCCCTTGGTACACATGACAATAAACTCACCTGAAACGGAATTGAAACTGATCCATATCCTTGCGGGGGGATTTTATTTATTATTGTCGCCTGCTCCAAGACCTTTATCTGTGTAATTTCTATGCAAACATAGTGTACATGAGTACAGGGGGAGCTGAAGAAGCCCCCCCCCCCCCCACTTCACCCCCTAAGAGGGGGGTTGGAGTCAGGACCCAGTGCCTGAGGGGGTGATGTAGGCCGAGACTCACAGCATCTCAGTAGCTGAACCGGACTTGAATCACCGAGGTAAAGCTCAAGGGGATTAGTGCAGATGTCGGGACAAAGAACTGCAGATGCTCGTTAATACACAAAAGGACACACAGTGCTGGAGTAACTCAGCGGGTCGGAAAACATCTCCGGAGAACGTGGACAGGTGTCGTTCTGGGTTAAGTCTGAAGAAGGGTCGTGACCCGAAACGTCGCCTGTCTATGTTCTCCAGGATTAGTGCAGATGGTCGGTACACGCACTGTGGACCAGGGGGCTGTCTCTATGCATGCCTGTGTCTCTGTAACACTCGGAGAGAGGCCAGCATTGTCTGAGCAGTGTGGGAGCGTTGGGACGCGGGTTGCAAAGAGCACGGTTCCAGCGGCCATCAAAGCTCGAGATGGTTGCACGTCCACATGCCTCGTGAACATCGCTAAAGGACAAAGGCAGCCAGTTTGTGTGCACGCTGCTCACTCACTCCCACTGCTCACTAACAAGGGCTCTCTGCAGCCTCACTCCATTCAATTATTCATTCCACTCGACAGCAGGAGGCAGGGAGTGACGTCAGGCTACACGTAACACTGTCATTGGAGGACTCTGCTCTGAACAAGATGCCAAGCTAAAGTCATCCTCTCTGCCTGTCCACGGCCGGTATCTCCCCTTCTCCCGTCCGTCGCTCCCGGGGACCCTCTCTCCCCCCCCCCCCCCCGGATACCTTCATGCTCCATATAGATCCATACAATAGCCTGGCATTCTCCTTAATCTGGCTTGGTTTGCCCATACCCATCAGACTATTAAACGTTACAATCTCCAATCTCAGAACTCCATAGACTATTATTGTTTGTTTATTTTTTATTTGTGTGGGTCTGAACTTTTTTTCTCATTTATTATATTGTTTACAGTGTACTACGTTGACATATTCTGTTGTGCTGCTGCAAGTAAGAATGTCATTGTTCCACCTGGGACACATGACAATAAAACACTCTTGACTTACTGAAGACAGGGATCCCGAAACCTACCATCTTTGTCCTTCACTCTCAGCTGTTCATTTGGGGGTGAGGGGAGTCATACGGCAGGGAATCAGGCCCCTCAGCGCATCTTGTCCATGCCGACCAAATGACCACACTGGGCTCGCCCCATATGCCTGCATTTGGCCCATATCCCTCTAAACCCTCCCTATCCATGTATCTGTCCAAATGTCTATTAAAGGCCATAATTGCATCCACTTCTAGCGCTTCTGTGGCAGCTTGTTTCACTTACGGAGTGGAAAGGTTTCCCCTGATGTCCCTCTTAAATCTCTCCCCTCTCACCTTCATCCTGTGCCCTCTAGTTTTAGAATCCTCTACCCTGTGGGGAAAAGTGTGAGTGTTCACTTTATCTGTGCCCCTCATGATCTTGTACACCTCAATGAGGTCACCCCTCAGCCTCCTACACTCCAGAGAACAAAGTCCCAGCCGATCCAACCTTTCCCTGCAACTCAAGCCCACATGGTCCGGACAAGGGGCCACTGGGATTGGTGGGTGAGCCAGCAGCCAGGAGCTCTCCATGTTGTTGACTAATTTACCAAACAATTGCCATCTTCCCTCCCTCTGGAATTCTAGACTCAAAGTCTGAAGAGGGTCCCGGCCCAAAATGTCACCTGTCCATGTTCTCCAGAGATGCTGCCTGTCCTGCTGAATTAATCCAGCACTTTGGGTCTATTTTGTAAACTATTTTGCATTTCCTTGTATCTACACTCTGTGCATTCACCCTATCTATTCCTGTCATGATTTTATCCACCTCTATATGATCACCCCCAGCCTCCTGCGCTCCTAGGGATAATGTCCTAGCCTGCCCAACCTCTCCCTGTAGCTCAGGCCCCTCGAGTCTTAGCATTGTACTCGTAAATCTTTCCACTCTCTTTGCAGCTGAATGACATCTTTCCTGTAGCAAGGTGACCAAAACTGAGCACAATATTCCAGGTAAGTCCGCACCAAATCACCAGACTGCGGTGAGGTATAGCCAGAGCCGGCAGCAGGCTGTGCCAGGACAGGTACTCACCACCTCCGTTCTTGTAACACAGGTAGGGAAACCTCCAGATGTTGCCCAAGCCCACGGCAAAGCCGACGCAGGACATGATGAAGTCCATCTGACGTGTCCAGGTCTCCCGCTCCACCCCCGGGTATTTGATGCAACCGTTGGTGACGAGAGGGGTGAGCACCGACTTGTCCTCCGGGCCGGACTCCGGGTCCACCACCAGCTCGACCGGTTCCGGTTCTGGGGCATCGCTGCATCTGTACCCACCTGTAAAGACACATGCGCTCACTGACCGGCACGGCAGGTCGACCCGAGCCCCTCCGGAACATTCCACCCAATCTACGGCACGGCACGACATGCCAACTCAAGCCTCTCCGGAACATTCCACCCAATCTACAGGCACAGCAGGTGGACCTGAGCCCCTCCAGGGAGTGTTACAGAGCAGAGGGATCTAGTACAGGAACATAGTTCCCTGAAAGTGAGGTCACAGGTAGATAGTGTTTAAGATAGAACTGCAGATGCTGGAAAAATCGAAGGTAGACAAAAATGCTGGAGAAACTTAGCGGGTGTGGAAGCATCTATGGCGAGAAGGAATAGGAGACGTTTCGGGTCGAGACCCTTCTTCAGACTCATGCTGTGTTTACCCAGCATTTGTGTCTACCTTCACAGGTAGATAGGGTGGTCAAGAAGGCTTTAGGTACCCTGGCCGTCAGCAGTCAGCATTGAATTATAGAAGGTATCTGCAGTTCTTTCTTAAACATAGAATGATAGAAGTCGGTATGTTATATTACAGCTGTACCGGACATTGGTGAGGCCACATTTGGAGTTTTGTGTTATTTTTTCGGTCACCCTGTTATAGGAGGGGTGTTGTTAATCTGGAAAAGATGCAGGGAGATTTTCGAGGATGTTGCCAGGACACGAGGGCCTGAGTTACAGGGCGAGGTTGGGCAGGCTAGGACTTTACTCCTTGGAATGAAGGAGGCTGATGGGTGATCTTATAGAGGTGTATCAGACCTTGAGGGGAATAGATAGGCTGAATGCAGAGTCTTTTACTCAGGGCAGGGGAATCAAGAGACACAGGTTCAAGGTGAGAGGGGAAAGATTTAATAGGAATCTGAGGGTGGTGGGTATACGGAACACTTTGCCTGAGAAAGTTGTAGAAGTGGATACAATTATGATTTTTAAAAGATATTTGGATAGATATATGGCTAGGATGAGTTTCGAGGGATGTGGGCCAAACGCAGGCAAACGGGACCAGCCCATTGTGTCAACTTGGTCGGCATTGACAAGGTGGACCAAGCTGTACGGCTCTGTGACTAAGGGAGAGGGAACATGATCACGGAGAAGGGATTGGGGTGGAACCAATGAGCGACTCTGGTAGAGAGCTAGCACAGATGCGATGGGTTGAATGGCCTGCTTTTTTGCTGTAACTGTTCTCTGAGGAAATTAAATGAAGGCGGGATAAGTGAGCCAACATCAGAGACTTGGCTCCAGCACTGGGCATCGATTACATTCACACCCCTGTCTATTGAGTGTCAATACTCCTGGGACTTCCTCAAAGGGCAGAAGGAGCGTTCAGGTGGGATAGAAACATAGAAAATAATGCAAATGTTGGCCATTCGGCCCTTAGAGCCAGCACAGGATGAGGGAGGACCTCATAGAAACTTACCGAATAGTGAAAGGCCCAGATAGATTGGATGTGGAGAGGACATTTCCACTAGTGGGAGAGTTTAGGACCAGAGGGCACAGCTTCTAATCAAAAGGCCGTATGTTTAGAAAAGAGATGAGGAGGAATTTCTTTAGCCAGAGGGTGGTGAATCTGTGAAATTCATTGCCACAGACGGGGAGGCCAAGTCCTTGGGTATTTTTAAAGCAGACATTGATAGATTATTGATTGGCAAGGGTGGCAAAGGCAGGAGAATGGGGATGAGAGGGAAAGGTAGATCAGCCATGATTGAATGGCGGGGTAGACTAGATGGGCCGAATAGTGTAATTCTGACATGGACTTTAGAGTTTAGTTTTGAGTTTAGAGATACAGCATGGAAGCAGGCCCTTCGAGTCTACAACTACCAGCGATCGCCATGCACTAGGACAATTCCACACACTTGGGACAATTTGCAATTTTCACCAAAACCAATTAACCTATAAACCTGCATATATTCCAAGTGTAGAAGGAAATGGTGGCACCCAGAGCAAACCCACGCAATCACAGGGAGAACGTGCAAACTTCATACAGACAGCATTCATAGTCAGGGTCGAACCCGAGTCTCTGGAGCGTTAAAACAGCAACTACCGCTGTGCCACTGTGGACTTGTGGATTAAGGATGGCACTGGGAGCACAACCCATGCACGGGAGCACACGGGGGACCCGCCCACAGCGACATGCAACCCCGGCCCACCTGTACAGGAGTCCGCAGGTTCCACTATGGGCACAGTCGCCTCAGAGCTCACAGAACTGGGCTGGAAGCAGCTTGTCCTCGATCCTGAGAGACTGCCTAGGAGGGGGAAGAAGAACAAAGTAGAGTATAGTGAAAGATCTGATGGAGATGAAGGGAGCACAGTGAAAAGGGCAGGCAGGTGGCAGATGGTGTTCGAGGACCTGCTGGTATGAATATTGCTTTGCCCACAGGTCTGGTGTCCAGTTCTGGGCACCAGACCTCAGGAGAGATGGTCATACAGCAGGGAAACAGCCCTTTGGCCAAACTCAACCACGATTACCTAAGCTCGCCCCATATGCCCGGGTTTAGCTCATACCCCTCTGAGCCTTTCCTATCTATGCACCAGTCCAAATGTCTTTTAAATATTATTGTACCTGCCTTAACTACCTCCTCTGGCATCTCATTCCATACACGCACCACCCTCAGTGTAAAAAGTTACCCCTCAGGTTCCTATTATTACTTTCCCCTTCACCTTAAACCTATGTCCCCTGGTTCTTGATTCTCCTACTCTGCATTCACCCTATTTATTCCCCTCATGATTTGTCTTGTACCAGTATAGATGTGGGGGATTCTGATAAATTTGATCATTTTAATTTGGAGATACAAAGCGGAAACTGGCCCTTCAGCCCACCGAGTCCATACCGACCAGCACTACCCTAGCACTATTCTATATACTAAGGACAATTTACCAAAGTCAATTAACCTACAAACCTTGTACGTCTTTGGAGTGTTGGAGGAATCTGAGCACCCGTAGAAAAGCCACAGAGTTACGGGGAGAACGTACAAACTCCACACAGACAGCATCCATAGTCGGGACCAAACCCGGGTCACTGCTGCTGTAAGGCAGCAACTCTACCGCTGCACCACTGTGCCACCCCTAAATATCTCTCTTTTGACTGTATATAGAATTATGAGTGGGATAGGGTATAGATAGGGCAGATTGAATCTTTTCACCAGGATGGGAAAATCAAATTATGGAGGGCATAGCTTTAAGGTGAGAGGGGCAAAGTTTAAAAGAGATGCGTTAAGCATTTTTTTTTTTACACAGGGGGTGGTGAGTGCCTAGGGTGGTGGTGGAGGAAGATACACTTGTGGCTTTTGGATAGGCACATGGATAAGCTGGGAATGGACAGTTAAGGGTTCTGAGAAGGGAAATAAGTGATGTTCTCGGGATCATGTTCGGCACAGACCTTGTGGACCGAAGGGTCTGTTCTTGTGCTGTACTGTTCTATGTTCCATTTCAGGATCTGAAGAAGGGTCTCGACCCAAAACGTCACCTATCCACGTTCTCCAGAGATGCTGCCTGACCCGCTGAGTTACTCCAGCACTTTACGTCCTTTTGTGCATCAACCAGCTTCTGCAGTTCCTTGCTTCTTCATCCATTGCAATGGACTGGTAGGTGTGAATGGATTAGAGGCGGCCGTGAGCAGATCTGGTGGATTTATTTAAAAACTGTGACTGCTGTGGAGATAATGGACGTAGAGCAACCGTTCCCACCACTGGTAGGGAGGAGACGAGGGAAGAGAGAGTGAGGGTTGTTGGCTACTGAGCCCAAGGTGAGACACAGCGAGGTGGTAGGCTGGGGAACTCAATGGAAGGGATCTGTGGGTCTGTGGGAAGAGGGGGGTGGGGGGGGGGGGGGGCGATAATCTTGCACATTGACCCCATCCCTCAATTCTGACTGCATGTGTCTGTGCACTGTGTTTGTGAACGGGCAAGACTGTGAGAGTGCAAATGCGTGTGCAAGTCATGAACAGTCCAACATGTCCATGCCCTCCGTGTTGGTTGACCAAGCTAGTCCCATTTACTTGTGTTTCGCCCATATCCCTCCAAACCTTTCCCCTCCATTTACTGTCCTGCCCAGATGCCTTTAAATGTCACATTGGAGGGGGTACCGAGATTTGAATCCAAATGACAAATGAGCACAGATCTCTCCCTTTCCTTCCTCCTGCCCCTCCTCCATGTCCCTCCTACACCAATGTGGAACTCCCTGCCACAGAAAGCAGTGGAGGCCAATTCACTGGAAGTATTCAATAGAGAGTTGGATGTGGCTCTTGAGGCTAATGGAATCAAGGCATATGGGGGTGGGGGGGGGGGGGGGGGGGGGGGTGGGGTGGGAGAAGCAGGAACGGGGAACTGATTCTGGATGATCAGCCATGATCATATTGAATGCCGGTGCTGGCTATAAGGGCCGAATGTCCTACTCCTGCACCTATTTTCTCCGTTTCTATGTTTCTAAAACCTCCCACCTCAGACAGTCCTTAAACCATTCACAATTTAGGGCACATTTGTTGAATATCTCATGAACCTTTGCTGAAGGAACAGTCCCAACATCCACGGCCTGTCACAGCACGGAAACAGGCCATTCGGCCCAGCTCAACCATGTCGACCAAGATGACGCTAGTCCTATTTGCCAGTATTTGGCCCATATCCCTCCAAACCTTTCTTATCCATGTACCTATCTAAATAGTTCAAACGTGGAAACAGGCCCTTCGGCCCACGCTGACCATCGATGACACTGGTTCCATGTTATCCCACTTTCTCATCCACTCCCTGCACACTAGAGGCAATTTAAAGAGGGCCGATTAACTTACAAACCCGCACGTCTTTGGGATGGGGGATGAAATTGAAGCACCCAGACGAGACCCACGGGGTCACAGGGAGAACGTGCAAACTCCACACAGACAGCACCCGAGGTCAGGATCAAACCCGGGTCTCTGGCGCTGTGAGGCAGCTGCTCTACCAGCTACACTGTCCCATCACACACCCCTGGGGTCAGACACAGAGTGAAGCTCCCTCCACACACAAGTGTTGCCTGGCCAACCACTGGTACAGCTGCAACATCATGTCCCAACTCATTGCCACAACCCATGAAGGGAACCCCCCATCAAACACCTTCATTATTACCTTGTCTACGGCTATTGGGGATGGGCGGTGAGTGGAGACTGGGAGGAAGAGAAAGGGGGTATGGTATTGGGAAGAGAGAGAGAGGGAGGGAGAGGGGGGAGAGGGAGAGGGATATGGTGTGACAGAGGGGTGATGGGGAGAAAGAGGGGAGGCCAGGTGAGAGAGAGAGAAAAGGCGAGTGGGGAGGGAGAGGTTAAGGGGGTGGATAGAGTGAGATTGGGAGGAGAGGGAAGCGGATGTGGAGGAGAGGTGGGGGGGGGGAGAGGGGCGACAAGGGGGGGGGAGATGGAGAGAGATGGGGGTAGATGGCGAGAGAGAGGGGTCACAGTAATGGCCGGGAGGAGGGAGAAGGGGGGAAGAGGGGCGCAGACGGCGGCGCGGCGAGGAGTCGGGGGGAGATCGCGGAGTCGCCGTCTGCGCCCCTCTTCCCCGGCCGGGAGCTGTTCACACCGAGCGGGCACCGAGCGCAGAGGCCCCGGCACCGGAGCGGACCCAGCCGGCTCAGCACAGAGCCAAGAGCCGGCGCCCCGCTCCCTCACCTCCCCGCTCCCCCACCCCCTCTTCCTCTCCCCCGATCTACCTCCCTCTCCTCCCCCCCGCCCCCCATCTTCCCCTCACCGCCGGTGCCGCGATCCACTGCCCCCGTAACCAGGACGCGGCGGCGGCGGCGGCGGAGAGAGCGGCGAGGGGGGGGGGGGGGGGGGGGTAGAGGAGGGAGCGGGGAGGGGGAGAGATGTGAGGGAGGGGAGACCTACCCGGGGGCGACGGCCATGGGAATGAGGGAGGCTGAGGGTGAGGGGAGGGGGATCGGGGATGGGGGGGAATCGGGGTTGGGGGGGTCGGGATGAGGGGTCGGGGATGAAGAGGGGGGGTCGGGGTTTGGGGGGGTGATCGGGGTTTGGGGGGGGGGGGTTGGGATGTAAGGGGGGTCGGGTTGCCGGGGTGACGGGGGGGGGTCGGGGTTTGAGAAGGTTGGGGTTTGAGGGGGGGGTCGGGGTTTGAGGGGGGGGGTCGGGGTTTGAGGGGGGGGTCGGGGTTTGAGGGGGGGGTCGGGGTTGCCGGGGGGGGGTTGGGGTTGCCGGGGGGGTCGGGGTTGCCGGGGGGGGTCGGGGTTGCCGGGGGGGGGGTCGGGGTTTGAGGGGGGGGTCGGGGTTTGAGGGGGGGTCGGGGTTGCCGGGGGGGGGTCGGGGTTTGAGGGGGGGTCGGGGTTGCCGGGGGGGGGGGTCGGGGTTTGAGGGGGGGTCGGGGTTGCCGGGGGGGGGGTCGGGGTTGCCGGGGGGGGGGTCGGGGTTGCCGGGGGGGGTCGGGGTTTGAGGGGGGGGGTCGAGGTTTGAGGGGGGGTCGGGGTTTGAGGGGGGGGGTCGGGGTTTGAGGGGGGGGTCGGGGGTGCCGGGGGGGGGGGGTCGGGGGTGCCGGGGGGGGGGTCGGGGTTTGAGGGGGGGGTCGGGGTTGCCTGGGGGGGGGTCGGGGTGACCTACCCGGGGGCGGCGGGGACGCGGAGCGCATGGTGCGATGGCGGCTCGGTGTCGGCGGCTTCAGAAACAGTCGACGAAACACTTGAAGGTGAGTCGGAAGAATCTCATGGACGCGGGCACCGGGAGCGGGGCAGCGGCAACGGCAGCGGAGCCGAGCGTGTGTTCAGTAAAGGCCGCCTCCCCATCAGACGCCCGCTCCCGGCGGCGCCCGGCTTATCTGTGGCCGTCTGTCCGGCAGCCGCCCGCCCATCGCCGCACATTGGTCCCCGTCTCGTCCGGGGGAGGGAGGGAGGAGAGCGGGCACTGGGGGGGGGGGGGGGGGCGGAGATGGAGGGGAGGGGGGAGTGAGGAGAGATGGGGAGGTAGGGGAGGGGAAGGGGGAGGGAGAGAGGGTGGGGATGGGGCGGGGGGTCCGGTGGCGGAGCCCGAGGGTGGGGTTAGTGGGGGGGGGGGGGGGGGGGCAGGGGCAGGGGTCCGGTGCCCCATCATCACCGCAGTTCCGGGTCCAGGCACCGAGCGGGCTTTAGCACGGGGTGTTGTCACGGAGGCGGGCAAACGGGGGTCTCCGGGCCAGCTCTGCCCACAGCCTCGCCCACCCAGGGGCCGGGGGCTTAGGGTAACGGGGAAATTAGAACCGCATGAGGGGCAACGTCCTCACACAGAGTGTGTGGGAAGGAACTGATTTAAACCGAATATAGGCACAAAAAGCTGGAGGAACTCAGCGGGAGAGGCAGCCTCTCTGGAGCCTATTATTTTTCGCCGGAGATGCTGTCTGACCCGCGGAGTTACTCCAGCTTTTTGTGTCTATCTAGGGTTTAGAGGGACATGAGCCAAATGCAGGCAAATGGGACTAGGGACAATTTGTCCATGCCGCCCAGTGTGACAATTTGGGCGGCATGGACAAGGGACCTCAGGGGCAACTTTTTCACTCAGAGGATAGTCTGTACGTGGAATTAATTGCCAGAGGAGGTTATAGAAGCGGATACAATTACGATTTGTAAAAGTCATTTGGACAGATACATGGATAGGAAGGGTTTAGAGAGAGATGGGAAGAATGTGGGCAAATGAGACCTGCCCAGAGTGCCAACGTGGTTGGCATGGAGAAGGTGGGCCGAAGGTCCTGTTTCCGAGCTGTAAGGATCTGTGGCCCCTAACACGTCTCTCCTGTCACCATGTATCTGCCAGACCGTTGGGAAACTATCCAAGGATGTGCTGAAAGCGCTCCCAGTCTGAAGAAGGGTCTCGACCCGAAACGTCACCCATTCCTTCTCTCCAGAGATGCTGCCTGTCCCGCTGAGTTACTCCAGCATTTTGGGTCTATCTTCAGTCTCGGGATCCTCGCTGGATCCCGGGGACCTCAACTTACGACCACTCACCGAGAGCGGGGGCATTCGGGATGAGACCCAGGACCCGAGACAGCGTTGGGATCTCATTCAAGATGCACAAATGAGCTCCCCACTACTCGGCGTCCCAGACATGTCTCTGCCCCAACTCCTAACTGACCCACTCATGTCTGCGCCCCTCTGTGGCTGGGTCTGGTGACCCACATTCATCGTCAGCTGCCTCAGAACCCCCAGAGTCTGTGTGGAAGCCACTCATTCTCAGCTGTGATGGCGGGCCACACAAGGAGAGGGAGTGAGTGGCTGCTGAACTAACCGCAGCACCACAGCTGCACACACCAGGGTGCAGTGTATAACAGCACAATGACTGGTTACATCAGTCACCCCAACAACCAGGAGTGAAGGAGACTACAGAGAGTGGTGGACACTGCCCGGCCCATCACAGGTACTGACCTCCCCACCACCGAGGGGATCTACAGGAGGCGCTGCCTCAAAAAGGCAGCCGGCATCGTCACAGACCCACACCACCCTGGCCACACTCTCATTACAAGGTACAGGAGCCTGAAAACCGTGGCCTCCAGGTTCAGGGACAGCTTCATCCCAGCAACCATCAGGCTCTTGAACCCTGCACAACACTAACCGCAGCAACTGTGATCTTCTGTGGACTGGCTCTTTGGTTGCACTACGGACTTTTGCACTATTATGGTTACCTAGCAGTATACATAGTCATATAATACAGATTCAGGCCCTTTAGCCCAACATGCCCATGCTGACCAAGACGCCCCATCTACACTAGTCTCGCCTGCCTGCATTTGGCCCATATACCTCTAAACCTTTCCTATCTGCATACCTGTCCAAATGTATTTTACAACCTGGTGTCATCGCAACAGCCTGGAGATCAATGCCCCTCCCCCCACTCACCACCAACAACACCACAGTCACATCTGTGTTGTCCTTTATGTTCCTGGGAACCATCATCTCCAAGGACCTTAAGTGGGGGGTCACCATCGACTCCACAGTCAAAAAGGCACAACAGATGATGTACTTCCTGCGGCAACTGAGGAAGCACAATCTGCCACAGGCAATGAAGGTCCAATTCTACACGGCCATCGTAGAGTCTGTCCTCACCTTCTCCATCATGGTCTGGTTTGGCTCAGCCACCAAGCATGTCACCCAGAGGCTGCAGCGAATCGTCCGATCAGCTGAGAAGGTTATTGGCTGCAACCTTCCGTCCATTGATGAACTGTACACTGCAAGGGCCAGGAAGCGAGCGGGCAAGATCATCTCTGACCCCTCTCACCCTGGCCACAAACTCTTTGAATCACTTCCCTCTGGAAGGCGACTCCGGACTGTCAAGGCTGCCACAGCCAGACATAAACACAGCTTTTTTCCACGAGTAGTAGCTCTACTCAACAGCCAAAAATCTGTAGCCTCCTTTTGCTGTGGTATTTTATTTAATGCACATGTTTAATCGATAATGTTTCATAAATTAATGTTTAATGTTTTATGTGTCATTCCTAACTGTCACTGTATGTCATGTTGCCACTTGCGGGCGGAGCACCGAGGCAAATTGCTTGTATGTGAATACTTGGCCGATATTATTCATAAACGTATTCATTTAGGTGTATTGTTGGTTATATGTTTATCTGTCTGTAATGGGCCTGTTAAGGTGCTGCGAGTAAGACCTTCGATAGAACGGATCAGTTATCCGCGTCTCTCCTTGCAGAAGCTGACTGACCTGCTGAGTGTCCCCAGCATTTTGTGCTTAATTTCAAGTTCCCAGTGACTGCAGTGTTTGGTATCTGAGTTCTCTTGTCCTGGCTCGCATGTGTTGTAACCCACCTCAGTACATCGACAACTCTACACATCTCCAGAAGGGTCCAGACCCCAAACATCACCCACCCATGCTCTCCGACCCACTGACTTACTCCAGCACTAAAACATTATAAACCAGCATCTACAGTTCCTTGCATCAACAACTCCAAATGTACTTGTTTGTGAGTGAGCTGTGGCAGGGTCCCGCGAGGGCCCTGGGCTGTGCGTCGCTGGAATGAGGCAGAGCAGCTGGTTGTTGTTCTTGTGGGCAGGGAGAGGAGAAGCTCACACAGGAGTCAGACAGGAACTGAGCCCGTAACGAGCAGATGTAAACGGGCAGGAAAGCAGGAGTGCCAACTCATTAAGGCAGCGAGGCTTCACAGGATGCCACTGGTGTGTCGACGGGGGGAGTGTGGGCACGAACAGTGGCCCTGGGGGGGGGGGGGGGGGGGGTGGAGCACTGGCTCTCCGGCCAGTCGCAGGGCAGAGAGCTAGGGGGACAGGGGACGAGGTGGGGGTTAGGGAACAGGGGGTGAGGAAGGGGAACGGGGGCTGGGAAAGAGGAACAGCCCTCCTCCCTGGCGATGACCGTGAGCCCAAGGGTTGGGGCAGACCACAGCGTGGCCAGAGGGGCAGATGTCCCCCCGAGACCAGGTCCACGTGAGAGCAGGGGCGGGGGGCGGGGGGCTCCATGGGGAAGATGCTGCATCCTGATACTTCACAATGCAACTACACAAAGTGCTCGAGTAACTCAGGGGGTCGGGCAGCGTCTGTGAAGAACACGGAGAGGTGAAGTCTCTGCTCGGGACCCTGCTTCAGACCATTAACGATGCCTTCAGGTAGGTTCCATCCGTGGCGAGTGTGCAGTGCGACGTGTCATCACGTCAGCGCAGGTACAGGGGAATGGGTCCATCACTCTCATGTGTGTCTCAGTGCTGGTGTAACCCACCAATCCATGCGCCTCTGTGCCCATGTCACCGCCACGTCCAGCGCGTCCCCTTCTGTGGACCAGAGCGCAGCTGAAGCCTCACTTACTGGCGTGGCGTGGCTGGCAATGAACGAGCAATGAGACAAATATGTATCCGTCTGAAACCAGCGGAACGAGTGACGGTGACTCAGCAGGGAAATGGAAGATAGTGCTGCAAATAGGACAGGCTTGCAACACGACGAAGGCGGCCTTAATCGCACTATTGCAGAATTACCTAAAAAGCGGATCAAACATTGATAAGGAAAGGGGATGTAGGAAGCTGTCAGAAACTGACAAGACCGTGAATTGAGAGGCCAAGCTTGCAGTGGGCCGTGTGCAGGCTGGGGCAGCAGGGGTCAGGTCGGGGATTAAGGGGATAGTCGGCCAGTCAAGCAGACACTACTGATTTCCACGGTGCACAAAACCTCGGGCAGACAATGTTGGGTACTGGGTCTCCTGTAAAACAAGATATTAGCATTGGTAAACTGAAAGGCAGTGTCGGAGAAATTACTGCGAGGTGATAATCTTGCAGCATCTTGTGAGCGGTGTGGGTCGGCAGTGTATATGTGGGGAGAGGAGAGGGGGAGAGGGAAGGGGGGAAGAGGGGGAGAGGGGGAGAGGGGAGTCTCCACTTGGTCAGTACAGGCAACCACGTATTGACAAGTTTAAGTACAGCGAGGGTCTGGAGTTCATAGCTACAGTGACCTCCTTAATGTTTGGGACAAAGACCCATCATTTATTTATTTGCCTCTGTACTCTACAATTTGAGATTTGTAATAGAAAAAAAAATCACATGTGGTTAAAGTGCACATTGTCAGATTTTAATAAAGGCCATTTTTATACATTTCGGTTTCAGCATGTAGAAATTACAGCAGTGTTTATACGTACCCCCCTCATTTCAGGACACCATGATGTTTGGGACACAGCAATGTCATGTTTAGTATTTTGTTGCATTTCCTTTGCATGCAATGACTGCTTGAAGTCTGTGATTCATGGACATCTCCAGTTGCTGGGTGTCTTCTCTGGTGATGCTCTGCCAGGCTGTATTGCAGCCATCTTTAGCTTATGCTTGTTTTGGGGGCTAGTCCCCTTCAGTTTTCTCTTCAGCATATAAAAGGCATGCTCAATTGGGTTCAGATCAGGTGATTGACTTGGCCACTCAGGAATTGACGATGTTTTAGCTTTGAGAAACTCCTTTGTTGCTTTAGTAGTGTGTTTGGGATCATTGTCTTGTTGTAGAATGAACAGCCGGCCAATGAGTTTTGAGGCATTTTTTTGAACTCGAGCAGATAGGATGTGTCTATGCACTTCAGAATTCATTATGCTACTACCATCAGCAGTTATATCATCAATGAAGAAAAGTGAGCCAGTACCTTCAGCAGCCATACATGCCCAGGCCATATCACCCCCACCACAGTGTTTCACAGATGAGGTGGTATGTTTTGCATCTTGGGTTAATCTTCGTCTCATCTGTCCCCAAGAACTTTTTCCAGAATGGTGGTTGCTGTTTTAAGTACTTGTCACATAGTTCAAGAGTTCAAGAGAGTTTATTGTCATGTGTCCCAGGACAATGAAATTCTTGCTTTGCTTCAGCACAACAGGATATTGTAGTCATAAATATGGGACAGATCAGTGTGTCCATATACCATTGAATATATATATATATAAATAAGCATATAAAGTGCTATAGTTCAGAGTTTGTTTGAGATTAGTTACATAGTCTGATGGCTGTGGGGAAGTAGCTGTTCCTGAACCTGGATGTTGCAGATTTCAGGCTCCTGTACCTTCTACCTGATGGCAGCGGAGAGATGAGTGTGTGGCCAGGATGGTGTGGGTCCTTGATGATGCTGCCAGTCTTTTTGAGGCAGCGACTGCGATAGATCCCCTCGATGGCAGGGAGGAAAGAGCCGATGATGGACTGGGCAATGTTTACTACTTTTTGAAGTGTTTTTTGCTCCTGGGCGCTCAAGTTGCCGAACCAAACCACGATGCAACCGGTCAGCATGCTCCCTACTGTACACCTGTAGAAGTTAGAGAGTCCTCCTTGACATACCGACTCTCCATAATCTTCTCAGGAAGTAGAGGCGCTGATGTGCTTTCTTTATAATTGCATCAGTGTTCTGGGACCAGGAGAGATCTTCGGAAATATGCACGCCCAGGAATTTGAAGCTCTTGACCCTTTTCACCATCGACACGTTGATATAAACGGGACTGTGGATCCGCATCCTACCCCTTCCAAAGTACACAATCAGTTCCTTGGTTTTGCTGGTGTTGAGGGCCAGGTTATTGTTGACACCATTTGGTCAGTCGGTCGATCTCACTTCTATACTCTGACTCGTCTCCATCAGTGATATGTCCCACAACAGTGGTGTCGTCAGCGAACTTGATGATGGAGTTCGCACTATGACCGGCTACGCAGTCATGAGTATAGAGTGAGTACAGCAGGGGGCTGAGCACGCAGCCTTGAGGTGGTCCCGTGCTGATTGTTATCGAGCCCGACACATTTCCACCAAAACGAACAGACTGTGGTCTGTGAATGAGGAAGTCGAGGATCCAATTGCAGAGGGATGCGCAGAGACCCAGTTCTGCCAGTTTGGTAACCAGCTTGGAGGGGATGATTGTGTTAAATGTCGAGCTGTAATCAATGAATAACAGCCTGACATATTAGTTTTTGTTGTCCAAGTGGTCCAGAGCGGAGTGGAGAGCCAGCAAGATCGCATCCACCGTTGATCTATTGTGGCGGTAAGCGAACTGCAGTGGGTCCAGGTTTTTGTTGAGGTAGGAGTTGATTTGCACCTTGATCAGCCTCTCAAAGCACTTCATCACCACAGGCGTTAGTGCCACTGGTCGTCATTGAGGCACGTCACCTTGCTCTTCTTGGGCACCGGTATTATTGATGCTCTTTTAAAGCAGGTGGGAACCTCAGACCTCAGAAGTGAGAGGTTGAAAATGTCTGTAAAAACTCCAGCCAGTTGGTCCGCACAGGTTTTCAGAACACGACCAGGTATACCATCAGATCCAGGCAATTTTCTGTCATCGACCTCTGTGACTGTGACCGAACTACCATCACGGCAAATGGGGGCTCGAGAAGGCACATCATTGATAGGGAGAAGGTTCTCCCTATCAAAGCGTGCGTAGAACGGATTGAGCTCGTCAGGGAGTGATGCTTCACTGACATTTGAGCTGCCTCCTGATTTCACCTTGTAGGAGGTGATTGCATTCAGGCCCCGCCACAGTTGCCGAACATCTGTCTCATCCTCCAGCTTGGAGCAAAAATCCCTTTTGATGGCCTTACCAAGGTCGTATCTGGACTTCTTGTAGACCTCTATCTTCGAACATGAATGCCCGGTGTCTGGTCTTCAGAAGAGTGCGGATCTCATAGTTCATCCAAGGCTTCTGATTGGGAAACACTCTGAAGGTTTTTGTCGGGATGCAGTCCTCCACACATTTCTTTATAAAGTCTGTAACAACTGTGGCGAATTCATTCAGGTCTGTTGCCGAGCCCCTGAACATAGCCCAGGCTTCAGACTCCAAACAGACCTGAAGTTGTTCCTCAGCCACCCCCCCTCCCCCCCAGCTCTGTACAGTCCTCACCTCAGGGGGTGCGCTCTTCAATTGGACATCCTATTTTTGCAGCTAACCAGTGGTTTGCATCTTGCAGTGTAGCCTCTGTATTTCTGTTCATGAAGAGTTCAGTGGACAGTGGTCATTGACAAATCCACACCCGACTCCTCCACATAGAGAGTTCTTCTGTCATCCGCTGTGGGGGTCTTCCTTGGCCTGCCAGTTCCAAACAGTTGTCCTGATGTTTCAAACAGATGATTTTGGTAAGGCGAAGGTTTGGCTGATGTCTCTAATAGTTATATTCTTGTTTCTCAGTCTCATGATGGCTTCTTTGACTTTCATTGGGACAACTTTGGTCCTCATGTTGATAAACAGCAATACAAGTTTCTAAATGTGATGGAAAGACTGGAGGAAAGACTAGATACTGAGAGCTCTCTTATACCTGCATTAGGAGGCATTTAAACATGCCTGAGTAATTGCAAACTCATGTGAAGCCATGTGTCCCAAACATTATGTTGCCCTGAAATGGGGGGGGGGGGGGGGGGGCTATGTATAAACACAGCTGTAATTTCTACATGGTGAAACCAAAATGTATAAAAATGGCCTTTAATAAAATCTGCCAATGTGAACTTTAACCACATGTGTTTTTTTCTATTACAAATCCCAAATTGTGGAGTACAGAGGCAAATAAATGAATGATGCGTCTTTGTCCCAAACATTATGGAGGGCACTGTATCTGAACTCGTTGATCTTCCCTCTGGTTTGGAATCTTGTGCTGATACACAGTCATCGTGAGAGAATGAGTTCAAACACAGTTTGCAAATGTGACTTCCTGTTTCTAAAATCGTTGTTCTCAGTAAAAGAGACTGCAGCGCTGTTATTAATAGGTGCAGGTAAGAAAGCCCGTCGCAGACTGCGTGACTCCATCCTGCACACAATGTGGACAAGAGGTCAGCTCCCTCTGACGTAACTGGGCGAGGCATGGTCCTATCTACATCAGGTGGGCCAAGGAATGGCAAATGCCAAGCGTGTGTGGTTGCAGTCTGACCAGGGCAGGACTTACACAGTAAATGGCAGAGCCCTGGAGAGTGTTGTAGAGGAGAGAGATCTGGGAGTACAGGTGCACGGTTCCTCAACGTGGTGAGCCAGGTGGGCAGGATGGTGAAGGCGGTGTTTGGCTCGCTGGCCTTCATTAGGGAAAGCATTGAGTTCAAGAGTTGAGACGTCATGATGCAACTATACAAGTTGTTGGTGAGGCCACACTTGGGGCACTGTGTGCAGTTCTGGTCGCACAGCTAGAGGATGGCTGGCATTACGTTGGAGAGGGTGCAGAAGAGATTCACCAGGATGTTACCTGGGCTTGAGTGACGGGGAGAGGTTGGATCGGCTGGGAATTTACTCTTTGGAGTGTAGGAGGCTGAGGGGCGACCTTATTGAGGTGCACAAGATCATGAGGGGCACGGATAAATACTTTTATCCCAGCATAGAGGATTCTAAAACTAGAGGGCACAGAGTTAATGTGAGAGGGGAGAGATTTAAGAGGGACCTCGTTTTCACTCAGAAGGTAGAGTGTATCTGGAACAAGTTGCCAGGGGAAACTATAGCAGCGGATACCACTGCGACTTTTAAAATGCTTGTGGACAGATATATGGGTAGGAAAGGTTTAGGGGGACATGGGCCAAATGCAGGCGAATGAGACTAGCCCGGTGTGGCAATTTGACCTTAGTGGAGTGGGCATGGGCAAGGTGGGCCGAAGGGCCTGCTTCCGTGCTGCGCGGCTCTGACTGTGTAACACGCGGTAGTTAGGACCCGTCAGCCCACACACACCGCGCGTTAATTAACCAGCTGGGGCCGGTGTATATTTCCACTTTAATACCCTTGGGGGGAGCGGGACGGCAGGGAAAACGTAGAGGTTGCCATGGAGACGGGAAGGCTGGTGCACAAAGCTCCCAGGATTCAGCCTCTTCATCCCGAGGAGCCTTTAAATCGAAACAGCACCCAGGAGGGCAACGGAGCTGGGAGGTTATATATCAGCAGCGCTGACTCACAGTCAGCCATGCAAGACGCACAGGGCTTCCTGTACAAGAGCTGGTGTGACAGGCTGGCCAAAGGCGTTGACTTGGCTCTGATGTACGAGGGACACACAGAGGCAGCAGCAGGGCGGAGAGTTGGAAGAGCAGAGCGGGTGGCAACACACCATCCATGGCTGAACATGCCATCAGTCACACCTCTCCCACGCCGCTGTCTGACACTTCACAGCATTAATGCACGCAGCCTGCCCCAGGGAAGGGGGACCTAGAATCAGCGGGCACAGGTTGAAGGTGAGCAGGGCGGAATTTAATAGGAACCCGAGGGGCAACATTTTTTTTTTACACATAAGTTGTTGGGTTTATGGAGTAAGCTGCCAGAGGAGGTAGCCGAGGCAGGTACTATAACAGCTTTTAAATACATTTGGTCAGGTACATGGTTAGGAAAGGGCTTTGGCAAACGTGGGCAAATGGGACGAGTGTAGATGGGGCATTGTGGCTGGCATGAACAAACTGGGCAGAAGGGCCTGTTTCTGTGCTGTGCGACTCTGCTACACATGGGGATGTCTTTCAACAGAGAAGGTTTCGGGGATATTCAACTAATTGTCCCGGATTTTTCCCCTCAGGAGGCAGGAGGGTGGGAGGGAGAGTGCAGCATAATCTGATAGAAGAGAGTTGTGGTGGAAGGATGTTATACTGGCTGGGGGTCTGTGCCAGCTGTGATGTGTAAAAATACCTTGATTATAAATGTAGATGGGTTGGTTAGTAATTTTGAAAATCGAGCAAGTGTGAGGTGCATTTTGAGGTTGAATTTTCTTGGGCCCCCTTCGGTCAGCACTGACCATGGTGTCTCCAGGGTGCTATTCCCTATATGGAGGACGCCTGTGCGTGACTTTGTTTAATGTGGGGAGACTGGTGCACCGACAGCCATTGCCTGGTCCTTGACAGATCTGGGTCAGGATCCAGTGGCATGGAGTCCAAGACAACTGGAGACCCTTTTCTGCTGCAGCCTACATCCGCCTTCCCAGCCGTTGTGACACTCCACTAAGGTCAGCCATCGTCCTCTGCCTGTTCCACCATTGAGGTCTTGGTTGGATTGCTCTTTGTCAGAGACTTCCCCCTTGACCGTACAGCCATGGGTGGCCCTACCAGGAGCATAGCACCAGACGGCATCGCTCTCAGGATCTGTTCTACACAAGCTTCTCCACCACGACAAGGTGACAATCCCCCATTACAAGGAGGACGTGGAGTCTGTGGAGAGGGTGCAGAGGTGGATTGCCACGATGCTGCCTGGGTTAGTGGGCATTAGCTATAAGGAGAGTTTGGACAAACGTAGGTTGTTTTCTCTGGAGCATTGGAGTTTCAGGCGCGAGTTGATAGAAGTATCTAAACACTATGAGAGGCATGGATTGGGTGCACGGTCAGAACCTCTCCCCCGGGTGGAAAAGTCAAAGATTGGAGGGCATTGCGGTCAGAGGAGGGGGGAAATTTAAAGGAGGGGGGCAATGTTTTAATACACATAGGGTGGTGTGGCCTGGAACTCCGGCCTGGTGGTGGAGGCAGATACGATAGTAGTGTTTAAGATGCTTTTGGACAGGCACATGGATATGCAGGGTTTGGAGGGATATGGATCATGTGCAGGCAGAGGTGTTTAGTTCTGGCATCCAGTTCGATACAGACTTTGTGGGGGGGGGGGGGGGGGGGGGTGGGGAGGAGGGAGTGGCTCTAATCACCCTTCAACTCAAATTGGTCGATGCTCCCCCCACTGGACAGCCTTGGAGCTGCAACTCAAAAGCAGACAAAGTCCGAGAGCAACTCAGCAGATCAGGCAATATTTCTGGAGAACATGGATGGGTGACATTTCGGATCGAGACCCTTAGAAACATAGAAAACATGTGCAGGAGGCGGACATTCGGCCCACCGAGCCAGCACCGCCATTCATTGTGATCATGGCTGATCATCCCAAATCAATAACCCGTGCCTGCCTTCTCCCCATATCCCTTGACTCCTAGAGCTCTATCTAACTCTCTCTTAAATCCATCCAGTGAGTTGGCCTCCACTGCCCTCTGTGACAGGGAATTCCACAAATTCACAACTCTCTGGGTGAAAAAGTTTTTTCTCACCTCAGTCTTAAATGGCCTCCCCTTTATTCTAAGACTGTGGCCCCTGGTTCTGGACTCGCCCAACATTGGGAACATTTTTCCTGCATCTAGCTGTCCAGTCCTTTTATAATTTTATATGTTTCTATAAGATCCCCCCTCATCCTTCTAAACTCCAGTGAATACAAGCCCAGTCTTTTCAATCTTTCCCTCATATGACAGTCGCATCATCTCAGGGATCAATCTCGTGAATCTATGCTGCCCTTCTTCATACCTGTACAGTCTTTGTGTCTATGTTTTTATAAAACCAGACTCATCTGCAGTTCCTTGTCTCTCCGGCCCTTCAAAGTCAGACATGTGAAGTGGTTTCCCAGCTCACCCGCATTGAACAAAGCTGGACAAGCGCCTCACTCCCAGCAAGGTGAAGGAATGACTGAATACGATCAAGTTACAAACCCCCAGATAACCTTTGCAGGCAATCAGGGCGATAATCTGATCAGTCAAATACTGCAGATGCTGGAAACCCGAAATAAACAGAGTGCCAGAGAGAGGCACCACAGGCCAACAAGCATATGTGGAGACGGAAAGCGCACTATTGGTTCAAGTAGACACAATATGCTGGAGTAACTCAGCGGGTCAGGCAGCATCTCTGGAGAAAACTATTGAGTGACATAACCCTTCTTCAGACCACCTCGACCCAATACATTGCCATCCTTTTCGTCTAGAGATGCTGCCTGACCCTCTGAGTTACTCCAGCACTGTGTCTATCGTTGGTACAAACATCTGAAGAAGGCTTTCAGCCCGAAACATTGCCTATTTCCTTCGCTCCATAGACGCTGCCTCACCCGCTGAGTTTCTCCAACATTTTTGTCTACCTTCGATTTTCCAGCATCTGCACTTCCTTCTTAAACATCTGTAGTTCTTTGTTTCTACCATTGGTTCAGGTCACCAGTTGTGCTGAAGGCTCATGGATGTAAAGCGCTGACTCTGCCTTTACCTCCACAGATGCTGCCCATCTTTGGATGAACTGTTGAACTCGCTCCGATTCCACGACCACCCCTCCCACCCTTCACATCTCCCCTTTATTTCGCAACCCTTGGTGCCGCTCGCCAGCTCAGAAACTCTGGAGGCTGGGCTGTTCACACCGGGTTAGATATCTTCCCAGAGATTAAACGGAGCTCAAGAGTTCACATTCCTGATCTATCTGGGGACGTGTGGGAGCGAAGTGTGGAACAATGCTTGGTTGCATTGTAAAGAGTCAGGACAGTGCAACTTTACATGGTTATCTATGCCTCTCATAGTTTTTAGATACTTCTATCAACTCTCGCCTGAAACTCCAATCCTCCAGGGAAAACAACCCAAGTTTGTACAAACTCTCCTTATAGCTAATACCCTCTAACCCAGGCAGCATTCTGGTAATCCACCTCTGCACCCTCTCCAGAGACTCCTCATCCTCCTTGTAATGGGGGTGACCAGAACTGCACACCATCTCCAAATGCAACCTGACAAGTCCTGCATCATGACTTCCTGGCTCTTATACTCAACGCCCTGACCAATTAAGGCAAGCATACCGTACCATACGCCTTCTTTACCACTGTTTTGTCACTTTCAGGGAGTTATGGAATTCAACCCCAAGATCCCTGTGTACAAGAGTCCTGCATTAAATATATACTTTCACCTTACATTCAACCTCCCAAATTGCAACACCACACACTTGCTCGATTGTCAAAATTACTAACCAAAGATGTTATAAATACATAAGGGAGAAAAGGGTAACTAGAGACAGAGGGAGAGTGAGAACTCTCAGGAATCAAAGCGGTCACCTCTGTGTGGAGCCACAGGAGATGAGCAAGGTACTAAATGAGTATTTCTCCTCTGTATTTACCGAGGAGAAAGACAGTAGGACGGAGGAATTTGGAGCAGTCACTGGAAGTGTCTTGAAAGCAGTCAGGGTTACCGTTGAAGAAGTACTGAAAGTACTGTCGTGTTTGAAGGTAGACAAATCTCCAGGGCTTGATCAGATATATCTGAGGACATTTCGCAAAACTAGAGAGGAAATTGCGGAAGCCCTGGCTGAAATTTACGAGTCGTCCTTACATACAGGAGAGGTACTGGAAGGCTGGAGGGTGGCAAATGTTGTGCCTTTTTTCAAGAAGGGCTGCAGGAAAAATGCTGGGATCTTTAGGCCGGTGAGCATAACATCTGTAGTTGGAAAGTTACTGGAGAGTATTCTGAGGGATAGGATATTCAGGCACTGTGATGGGCAAGGGCTGATTAGGGATAGTCAGCATAGTTTTGTACGTGGAAGGTCGCGTCTCACAAATCAGATTTGATTTTTTTGAAAACATGACCAAAAAGATTGACGAGGGCAGAGCTGTAGATGTTGTGCACATGGACTTCAGTAAGGCATTCGACAAGGTTCCGCATGGTAGGCTGCTCTGGAAGGTTAGATTACATGGGATCCAAGGAAAGATAGTTGAATGGATAGCAAATTGGCTCCACGGAAGGAAGCAGAGGGTGATGATGGAAGGTTGCTTCTCGGATTGGAGGCCTGTGACTAGTGGTGTGCCTCAGGGCTCGGTGCTGGGCCCGTTACTGTTTGTCATCTACATCAATGATTTGGATGAGAACATACAGGGCAAGATTAGCAAGTTTGCTGATGATACAAAAGTTAGTGGTTTTGCAGATAGTGAAGGTTGTGAATGATTGCAGCAGGATCTGGATCGATTGGCCAGGTGGGCAGAGGAATGGTTGATGGAATTTAATACAGAAAGGTGTGAGGTGTTGCATTTTGGGATGTCGAACAAGGGCACGACCTACACAGTGAATGGTAGGCCTCTGTGGAGTCTTGTAGAGCAGAGGGATCTAGGAGTACAAGTGCATGGTTCCTTGAAGATCGAGTCGCAGGTAGATAAGGTGGTCAAAAAGGCTTTTAGCATTTTGGCCTTCATCAGTCAGAGTAATGAGTATAGACGTTGGGAGGTCATGTTGCAGTTGTGTAAGACGCTGGTGAGACCGCATTTAGAATATTGTGTTCAGTTCTGGGCACCATGTTATAGGAAAGATATTGTCAAGCTTGAAAGGGTTCAGAAAATATTTACAAGGATGTGAGCTGTAGGGAGAGGTTGAGTAAGCTGGGTCTCTATTCCATGGAGCACAGGAGGATGAGGGGAGATCTTATAGAGGTATACAAAATCATGAGAGGAATAGAACGGGTAGACACAGTCTTTTGCCCAGAGTTGGGGAATTGAGGACGAGAGGACATAGGTTCAAGATGAAGGGGAAAAGATTTAATAGGAAACCAAGGGGTAACATTTTCACACAGAGGGTGGTGGGTGCATGCCAGAGGAGGTAGTTGAGGCTGGGACTATCCCATTGTTTAAGAAACAGTTAGACAGGTACATGGATATGACTGGTTTGGAGGGATGTGAACCAAGCGCAGGCAAATGGGACTAGTGTAGCTGGGACATTGTTGGCTGGTGTGGATGAGTTGGGCCAAAGGGCCTGTTTCCACACTGTATCACTCTATGACTCTAACCCATCTACATTTATAACCAAGTTACTTTTATATATCACAACTGGTACAGATCACCAGTGGTGATCCACTGGTCACAGACCTCCAGCCAGAATAACGTCCTTCCACCACAACCCTGTCTTCTATCAGAAAATCACCACTGTGATTCCCCCTGTCATGCTGCTGCACCCTCCCCACACCCTCCTGCCTTAGAGGGGCAAATTTTGGACACAATTGGTTGAATATCCCCAAAATCTTACATGGGTGGCTGCTGCAGAGCCCACACTGATGGGAGCTGCAACACCAGATAGATCTCAACGGGAGCAACGTCTGTTCCTCATGAAGGATGGACATCCAGACCTGTGCTGTGCATCAGACTGGGCAGTAGTGAAGCCACAGGAGGTCTTGAGCTGGGAAAACATGGGCAGTGCCTGTCCATCCATGTTGATCAATACTGCACCCTCTCTCAGTGGGGGAAACAGACCCTCAATCTCCCATCACACTCCAGCCAATCAAATATTAATTACAGTAACAAGGAACTGCAGATGTGGTTTTCAAAGATAAGGCAAATGGTGAAGTAACTCAGCAGGTCAGGCAGTGCAGAAGATGAATATCCATTGGCTCCAGAGATATTGCCTGACCTGCTGAGTTCACCAGCACTGTGTCCTTTTTGAAAAATATTCATCTGGAGAAACTGAGGAAAGTGACTGTCCTGGACAGACCTCAGAGCCATACAGCATGGGAATAGGCCCTTCATCCCACTTGTCCATGCCAACCAAGAGGCCCCATCTAAGCTGGTCCCACCTGCCCATGTTTGGCACATACCCCTCTAACCCTTTCCTATCCATGTACCCGTCCAAGTGTCTTTTAAATGCTGTTATAGTCCCTGCTGGAATTACCTCCTCTGACAGATGATGGTCATTGTGGACCAGCTGGGAACAGTTTGACTCAGTTGTGGGGTTTCACACAGCATTCCAGACAGCCGAGGATGTTATCCAGACCCAGACTTCAGTGCAATGCAGCGGGTCACAGTGGCTTAACTATTTTTCTTCACAGACGATGTATCCTAGAGCTGTACAGCGCTTAAACAGGCCCTTCGGCCCACCTAGTCCATGCTGACCATGTCAGCATACTGCATTTGGTCCAGATATCTCTAAATTCATCCTATCCTTATATTTGTCCAAATGTCGTTTGAATGTTGTAATTGTATCCGCTTCTACAGCTTCCTCTGGCAGTTCGTTCCAGATAGGGTCTACCCTTTGAGTGATAAAGTCACCCCCGAGAACTCTCTTAATCCATGCTTAAGCTTGTGGCCCCTAGTTTTAGAATCCTCTACACTAGGAAAAAGACTGCGAGCTTTCACTTTATCCGTGTCCCTCATGGTCTTGTAAACCTCAATAAGGCCACCTACACTCCAAGGAAAAGTGCCAGTTTATCTCACCTCTTCCTATAACTGAAGCCCGTAAGCCCAGGTAACAACCTGGTGAATCTCTTCTGCACCCTTAATGACATCCTTCCTGTAGCTGGGTGACCAGTACTGCGGACAGTTTCACCAAGTGTGGTCTCATGAGCGACTTGTACAGGTGCATCACTGTTGTACAAGTTTGACCAAACTGTAGAATAGACCAGTATTACCTTGTTCTATAAAATTATATCAAGTTCATAATCAGTAGCCAACCACTTACTTTTGTTGTGTCTTGTGATGAAGATCCATGTATTTTTGTTGATCTTTGGCACCTTCAATGAGACTCCACCACCAGACAGATCTGTTCTCTTCACTGGCCACTCCATGGCAACTCCCTGCTCTGCTGCCTCCATCAACAATTCTCCCAATGATGCACCTGACCTGTGCTCTTATCTTCTCTAACTACCGGACAATTATTTAATTTACGGCTTATTCCCTGGGCAACCCTAACGTTTGAATGATCTTCCCTTTGTTTTATACATTCCTTTCACCGCCTTCTCAACAACAAAACGTACATGTTTCCCCCCCAGTTTCAACAAAGTCTTAAATGTCCTCTTTCTCTTTCCATAGATGGTGCCTGGGCTGCTTAGTGTTTCCAAACATTTACTGTTTTATCTCTTTTAACTCTCTGGAGACTTCACTGGGATATTACCAGGACTGGTGAGCTGGCAGGGACAGGCTGGATAGGCTAAGACGTTTCAGTTTGGATCGTAGGAGTCTATGAGGTGACCTTGGAAAGAAACTGCAAGAAAGAGCAGAGAACAGAACAGCACAGGAACTAGCCCTTCAGACCATGTCCAGTTCAAACATGAGGACCAATTTCATTTCGGAGTCACGTGAGTGACTTCGTGAAGAACCCGCCAGCACGCATGCGCGACATATCGTCGCTCGCATTGCAGTCGACGGCTGGAGAGGAGCGCGGCTCATCACCAGCCCTTCATAAGGGCCACTCAGGTAAGTACTAACAACCTTGAGTTGGTTGTTCTGTGTGAATAATTGTGTTTTCTTCCACAGAGACATGGACAGTAGGAAAAGTAAAGGCCGTAAAACTTCTGCAAGGAGTTGTCGGCAACCCAACCCGGAGCCCCCCTCCACGGCAGGAGGACGGGCCGGAAAAAAGGCGCGCAAACCGGGGAGCCCTGTATTCACAGGATCCGGTTTACCGACGCAGCTATGCCCTAGCGGGGTACCTGCAGAACAATCAGTCGGTACAGCGCCGGAGCAGGTGCATCCTGACTCCATCTCTCTCTCACCCACTGGGTCGTTTGCAGAGACAAGCAAAAGGGATTCGCGTGCTGATGCACGGCCCTTCTCCCTGAGCCCTCTTGAAGGAGGCAGGGATACAATTCCACTACCTAGCCCTTCGCGGGTTGAGGTCTCACCAGGAGCCACTAGGAAGTGGTCTGGTGAATCAGGCAGGCCCGAGTCCACTGGCAGACCAAGAAGGGCCAGTGTCGACTCACCACCCAGAGGGACCAGGAGGACTCACAAGGGTGGAGCCTCGCCTAGGTCACCGCTTCCCCCGCTGGGGGCAGGTCGGGACCGTACGCCGTCTGGGTCCAGATTTAGGACAGTCGGCAAGCCCGTGCGGACGTCGGGTCACCACGCTGCGGCGTCAGGTGCCGACCTCTCCCCACCCATGCCCTTTGAGGCAGCCGGGTCCAGCTCAGCGAAGAGGAGGCGCTCGAGCAGGTCCGCGCGGGAATCGCTCAGCTTCGCCGAGGCGGCTGGTAGCGACACATCATCACAGTACCGATATTACCTCGACGAGGTACGGACTGATGATCGAAGCCTCAGGAGTTCCTTCGGGCACGAGGCCTCTTACCTCCCACACCCGCCCGATGAAGGGCGCTTGGATCGTATGGAGAGGATATTGGAGCAAGTTCTACTCAATCAGAAACAGGACACACACAGCTCCAGGGGACTCATGGATATATCCCCGTCCCCATCTATGGACAACATAAGACCAGATGAGGAGGATATCCTGGTACATGCCCCAGCAGCACCTGAGGTCCCTCAGGAAGATCTGCTGGATGTGGCAGCCAAATTCGGGTTACCCGTATCATCAGGACAACCCCTCAACATCAAACTGGCCGCAACCATAGATTATCTTACCATCAATTGCAGGAGGAGGTCCTTGCGAAGGCCATGGAGAGACACAAGGCTCCAGGGAACTGCAATTCACTCCACGTGCCGATTGTGAACATGCCAATCTGGGGTAATATCAGCCCGGGCATCAGAGCGCAGGAAGTGAAACTGCAGAGGATTTTAAAACTGCTTACGTCTGGGATCACCGCTTTTGCAAAGTCGGTAGATGGGGTTGATCTAAGCACCGAACAGGAGGATGCTCTAGCTCTGCTCTGCAATACGCAGTACGAGATCAACGCTTTCCGGAAGAGCATTATCAAACCTTCCTTGAATCCCAAATTTGCGGGACTATGCAGAGCACCTCCTACCCCCCCACCTAGACAGCTGTTCGGGGAAGACCTCCCAAAGCAGGTCAAAGAGCTCGATGACCATGCGAAAACCATAGGTCTGATGAGACCACATTTTGTGGCCAGACCTTCGGCCAAGAAGACACCTTACTTCAGGCCACGAGGTCAGACCGATAGGCCAACAAGGACCTACGTTCCGGCACCTCCTCAATATCAACAGCCTCATCAGCCCAGGCCTTTTTTAGGACTAGGCCCTCAGCGGCCAGCATGGAAGATGCGGATTCCGCACCAACCACGAAACCCAGCGCCTCCACGTCCCACCAAAAATCCCAGGGACCGCCGATAACCATGAAGGTAAGGGGGTCTGGGTTCCATGCACTTGCATGTCTAACCTCACGAATTGGGGGCAGATTACGGGGATTTAAGGAGGCTTGGGAAACCATCACTTCAGATGAGTTTATCTTGCAAAGTATTCAGGGTTATGAAATTGAGTTTATTCATGGCCAATTGCCTCCACCCCAGCATATGCCGAATCGCAAATTTGCACTTTCCAAAAAATAATTGGCAGAAGGCTATGCTGAAATCTTGAGTTTACAAGACAAAGGTGTGATAGAACGAACCACACATGAACCAGTTGAATTTGTGTCTAATATATTTACTAAAACTAAAAAAGACGGTGGATGCCGGGTCATTATAGATTTAACTCACTTGAATACCTTTGTAAAATACACCCATTTCAAAATGGACACATTTGAAACAGCCAAATCTTTGATTTCGGAGGGCTGCTTCATGGCATGCATTGATTTAAAAGATGCATACTATTCAGTATCCATTCGGAAACATCATAGGAAGTTCTTGAAGTTTACCTGGATGGATCAGCTTTGGCAATACAAAGCATTGCCCAATGGGCTTACTACAGCCCCCAGACTGTTCACCAAACTACTCAAGCCAGTGTTATCTACACTGCGGAGACAAAATCATACGGTCATGGCCTATTTGGATGACATTCTGATAATTGGGCACACTCTGGAATCCGCAGAGTTGGCGGTTTCAGCCACAGTGGAAATTTTTCAACAAATGGGGTTTATAATCCATCCAGACAAATCAAAGTTCCTCCCCGCACAGATCATGGACTACTTGGGGTTCACAATAGACTCCAATCGCATGATCACCACCATCCCAACTAACAAAGTTGGTGATGTGTTTCAAGCATGCAAGAACCTGGTCTGCGCCAGTATACCGTCTATCAGATTAACTGCCAGGGTAATTGGCAAAATTGTAGCAGTATTTCCAGCTGCTCAATATGGACCTTTACACTATCAGAATTTACAAAGGTCAAAAATAACAGCATTAAAATTAAATGCTGGACATTATGATAGACCCATGCAGTTGCCGATTAAGGCAAAACTTGAGTTACTATGGTGGATTGGCAATATCCATAACTCATTTAAACCCATCATTGTGCCTCGTCCAATGGTATACTTGCAAACAGATGCAAGCTCCCATGGCTGGGGAGCTACAGACAACAATAACAGTTGTGGAGGTAGATGGGATTCACTTGAAGCTACTTTGTTGTTAGCACAAGGGATAAACTATTTGGAGATGCTAGGAGCATTCCACGGACTAAGAGCCTATTGTTCAAACATGACTAACACTCATGTCCGTCTCCAAATAGACAATACCACTGCGGTGGCTTATCTGAATCATATGGGCGGTACCAGGTCAATTTCATGCAATGAATTGGCAAACACAATTTGGCTCTGGTGTATTCAACGGAATATTTGGATCTCAGCTACCTACTTGCCAGGTGAGCTCAATACAGTGGCGGACACCAGGTCACGGAAGTTCAATGACAACATCGAGTGGATGTTGAACCCCCAAATATTCACCAAAATTACAGCCAAATTTGGTAAACCGGATATTGACCTTTTTGCGTCACGGTTGAACCATCAGGTACCAACATACGTATCATGGGAGCCAGATCCTGGGGCAATGGCGATGGACGCATTCTCGCTAGACTGGGGGAAATGGTTCTTCTATGCCTTTCCTCCATTCTGCCTCATCAGTCGGGTATTGCGGAAAATCCAGCTCGATGCTGCCAAGGGCATCCTCATTATACCCGACTGGCTACGCAATCATGGTATCCGGTGGTCCTTGGAATGATAAGTCAACCATGGGTCCTCTTGGAGGGTTGCCCACAATTGGT
The DNA here is from genome assembly GCA_963514005.1 of Raja brachyura. Next base: position 24,839,048 of record OY740796.1, on the reverse strand, counting down.
GACGAACCCTGCCACAGGGGAACCACACCCCTGCCATAGTCATTTGAATCTATTGGCTTGCAGGATCTGAACAGGCCACTACTTCAGTATGGTCTATCTTCAAGGACAATGGATACCATGGGAGCATCATGCAGGGAGTCCTCAAGACGGCAGTACTTATCGTACATCAGGAAATGGGAATCCTATTGTGGCCGCATGGACGTTGCATATGACTCCGTCTCCATCACAGATGTGCTGGAATTTCTTGCGGGGCTACACCATGATCAACATCTCAGCTATAGTGCCATCAATAGCGCCAGGAGTGCGCTCTCGTCCTACCTCAATATTGAGGTAGGATCCAATAAATTGGTCTCCAAACTTATGCGGGGGATATTTAATTCCAACCCGCCGAGGCCCCGTTACAACGTCACATGGGATATTGGCAAAGTGCTGACCCTGCTGAGAACATGGTCACCCATGACGGGGCTCGAATTGGACAAACTCACCCTGAAGGTGGTGATGTTGATGGCACTTACTTCAGCACAAAGGGTGCAAACGCTTCACAAGGCCAAGATCGACAGAATGATCTCTACCCCTGAACGGGTCACTTTCTTCATTGATGAATTGCTCAAGCAGCATAGACCTGGATTTACAGGGCTGCAGCTGGAGTTTCCAGCATACCCCGCTGATGCTAGGCTATGCATAGCCACCCATATCCGCCACTATATCAAAGTGACGAGGAAAATAAGGGGAATGGAGCAATACCTGTTCATCAGTCACAAAAAACCTCACCATAGAGTGACGGTGCAGACGATATCCCGATGGCTCAGGATCGTCTTGAACAAAGCAGGTATTGACACTGATGTTTTTAAATCCCATTCCACCAGGGCAGCATCAACATCGACGGCAAAGGCCATGGAGGTGCCCATGGACCAGATACTTGCCACAGCGGGATGGGCCAGTGAAGCCACTTTTCAACGGTTTTACAATAAACCCGTCACCGTACCTGGAATGTTCGCAGGAGCCGTGCTGGATGCAGGCCGAGAACATACAGTTCCCCCTCAGTGAGGGGTCCTTTCTTGTTGTTATTAATAAATATTATTATTTTTTCAGAGAAACAGTGACTGAAATTGATTACTGCTGTCCACCTTTTCAGTAGCGTGTGTGATAGCATGGACGCTGTCCAGGGCGTGAAATCACAGAAGCTTTGAAGTCTTCACGAAGTCACTCACGTGACTCCGAAATGAAATAGTAAGATTAAACGAGAACTTACCAGTTTGAAGTTTGATCTTTATTTTATGAGGAGTTGCGATGAGGGATTTCGTGCCCTCCGCTCCCAACCCTCGATCATAAAGTCAACTGGTAACTAGAGTCTCTTTAATCTTACTATAACAAGTCATTTCTTGGCTTGGTTTTTCTGCGATTCCACACCGCGGCTTTGAAGTATGTCGCGCATGCGTGCTGGCGGGTTCTTCACGAAATCCCTCATCGCAACTCCTCATAAAATAAAGATCAAACTTCAAACTGGTAAGTTCTCGTTTAATCTTACTATTAAACTTGCCTCCCCTGTCTGTACATGACCCATATCCCTCCATTTCTATGTGCTTATCTAAAAGCCTCTTGGAGGAGATGCTGGAATCTTGAGCAAAACACAAAGTGCTGGAGGAACTCAGGGTCAGGCAGCACGTGTGGAGGGAATGGGCAGACAATATTTTGGGTTGGGACCTTTCTTCAGACTGCAGTAGAGGGGAGAGAAAGCTGGAAAAGATAGGATAGGATTTGCACTGGATTTCAAGAGGTATATGTCATGGAGAGTACTCGTACAAAATTGCATCGTTAAGGAATTAGAGAAATGTGCTTATTCTTATCAGAATTAAATCTGTTCTATGGCAAAGGGCAAGTGAAACCCTTGAGAAATGGGGAACTAAAGCAGGGGTTCTTTAAATTGATCCCAGCCTGAGATACACTGATGACGAGGAAGCAACGGATACTCTAGTGGTTGTATGAAGGTGTGTGGGTGGGCAAGACATAAGAAGGGGTAAACAGCAGCTAGAACACACCGAGGCTTGTACAACGTCATTAAAGGTAGGGATTAAAAGAAGGACAGGAATTGCAGCAAGTAACAACATTTTTTTTTTAAGGGGATCAATTAAATGGAAGGAATATATATCAAAGTAAACTAATCCAGAGATTAACAATACAATATAAAGAACGACAGATGCTGGTTTACAAAAGACGCGGAGTGCTGGGGTAACTCAGCGGGTCAGGCAGGAGCTCTGGTGAACATGGATTGGTGGCACTTCAAGTTGGGATCCTCCATGACTCAAGGAGGGTCTCAGCCTGAAACGTCACTTATCCATGTTCTCCAGAGATGCTGCCTGACCCACTGAGTTACTCCAGCACTTTTGTCTGCTTTTGTAAACCAGCATCTGCAGTTCCTTGCTTCTCTCAACATTTTTAACTCCTTACTCCAACAGTCCTTTTTCCAAAGATTTACAATGTAAAGTATTAAATCAAGGGTAAGAAAAGAACTCAATTACATTACAGTAAATAGCAAAGAATACTTATCAAAAGATTCAAGGATTCAAGCTTTGGATCAAATTTGAAATTTTTGTAAAAAAATTAGGATTTCAGATAACTAGAAATACCTTTGGTCCATTTATGCGCGAAATAGAGGATAAATATATGAAAGAAACCACAGGTAGACATAAAATGTGAAGTAAATCCACGGGGCCGGCAGCATCTCTGGACAGAAGGAATGGGTGACGTTTCAGGTCGAATCTGTGCCCTTAGATAGGCAAAACAGATTTTTATTAAAAACCTTGCAAAGTGCAGCATGAAATGAACAGAAGTCAATAAGACAAGGGCAAAACTATTTGTTTAATCAAGGAGAAATTAACAAACTGAAGTGCAAACAATTAATTTACACAACATTTTGTAAGACAGTGACTGCGACCACATACCTACAAAGTCAGGGCTGCAAGGAGAGGATAAAGAGCAACTCAAAATCAACAAACGGGGGTGGGGGGAAAAAAAAATCGGAGGGGGAGGGAAAGTGCCTGAAGGGGCAGGAGAGAGGGGGAGTGGAACAGGAGGGAGGGGAAGTGGGGCAGGAATGAGGAGAGTTGTGCAGGAGGGAGGGTGGTTAGTGGGGCAGGGGTGAGGGGGAGTGGGACAGGAGGGAGGAGTGGAACAGGAGGGAGAGGGAATGGGGCAGGAGGGAGGGGGAGGAGGACAAGGGGAGGGGGCAGGAGGGAGGGGGAATGGCGCAGGAGGCAAAGTAAGGGAAGAGAGAAAACAAGAGGGGTGGAGGGAGTGACCATGAAGGGTGGGGAGAAAGAGAAAATGGAAGTAGCAGTGATGGGAGAGATCATGAAAGTAGGGGGAAGGGGAAGATGGAGGAAGTGGTTGCGAGAGAGTGAAGGGTGTAGATGAAGAGTTTGTGAGAGAACATACAAACAATACAAACTAAAACCACACTTTTCATTGTTAAAACAGCCGCAGAAAGTTACCAATGCTCTTATTCAAAAGTACTTTAGAATCATTTCCCCAGTTGTACTATTTTCCATAGTCTCTGGTACACACCAGGAAGCTGTTGGCAGTGCCCAGGAATGCTGTGCCAGTGTGCCAATCTCCATGGAGAGTGGGTGTCCCTGGACTCCAGCGTGTCTCCCTCCACCTCCAGTCTGTGCCCCGCAACATTTGACACAACAGACAAAAGCCACCGGAGGGAACAGAAATTTGCATTGAGCCCTTTTGCTCACTTCCTCAACATGTCGCCTTGTGGCTTTCTCAGCCATCCGTCCACAGAGATCTCAGATGCTCCCCTGCTGATTATTCCAGAAGGCTCTCAATCACCAAGATCGATGACGGAAAGTGGGGCCGTCACACCAGAATCTCCTCCAGCCCTCACCGGCCACATGACCCGTAGATATTAGGAACGCAATCTCAACCGTCCATCCCAAGCTGGAGATGGGGTCTAGATCCTGAAGCTGCTACCCCACGGGGGAGAACCTTCACCAAACGGGCCGAGTGCTCTGGGAAGAAGCTGTGCCCCATAAGAGCCTGGTGGCTCCCACATCCCCAGAGCAGGGCTGGGGCCGGACAGACGTTCCACACACACACCCTTTCTCAGTGCACATACCCACAGGGACAAGCAAAGAGTCCCACATCCACAGGCCAGGGACACCAGGAGGGAATGCATGCAGCTTCCGAGACAAATAATGAGACAGGAGCCAAGCCTGCTGGAGTTTGGTTTTTAGTAAATTATAGCAAATACATTTGATAATAATAAAATAGGAAAACAATTCAGTAAAGGTAAATGGTCTTCGGAAATTATATCGGAGAGGAAAACAAAATAGAATCAACTTGTAATTCAGCAACCACTTCAGAAACACAAATTCTCCTGCCCCGCCAACCCAAGCCTGGAGGTGCAAACGGAGATACAGCAACGCAGGAATTGGGCAGCTACCTGTGGTTGAGGCTCCCTTCTTTCTTCCTTCTGAAGGCAGCTGGCAACGGCATCAAGACACGACATAGGGCTTGACACCATGTTGCGGTGGCAGCTTTCACTCAGGTACATGTAACCTGAACCAACTGGCAGGCAGCCAGGTAAAAGGACCAGGCAAGAATCCTTAAAATGTTGCTCATTATAGCTGCACTCTACTTTTGTGTGGGCAAACAAACTGCAAGGAAAGCCTAAAGGTTCCAACAAGTCTGATTTTCAGTTCTACACTGCCCACCCAGCAAGATGTGCAGGAGTTGTAGGGATAGAGCCCAGCCTGTTGCAAGGACATCCTATTTCCCATCCAGTTGTATAAATCGACACATCACCATGTTGCAAAGGGAACACACATTCATGCACGCACACACAAATACAGACATCCCAACATCACTAACAGATGCCAAAATAGATAGGTGAGTGGAGACCATTTTCATCAGTTTTGGACACCAATTCCCCAGGGGCCCCATGTGGGGGAAGGGGGTGGTGGGAGTATAGCTTCCATGCAAAGATAACACCAGTTACAAGAGCACTCAGAGGTCAGGAAATCACTCCAATCCACACTCATCCAGCAGACAGTCCGATTAATACAACCTCTCCTCGTCCCATTGCCTTCTACTCCGGGTTACACCTCCTCTCAGCCCAGCTCTCTCTCTCTCTCTCTCTCTCTGTGTACCCCCAACTGCTCCGTCCAACGTGAGTCACATCCCAATGAGCAGTGGGGAACTGGCAAAAGGCTCAGCTCCCCAATGTTGGCCCGTTTAACTTGCAAACTTACAAACAAAAACAAATTTCTTTTGCTTTTCGTTCCTCCAATGATTCGGGAAACATTATACAAATCAAAAAGACCCTTTTTAGTTTCTTTTATATAAAGCAGATGTAAAGAGAGATTTTTTTAAAAAGTAGCCGAAACAACGAATGCAAACAGGTAATCCCAGATAGATGCTACTGGCAGAACAAACAGCACACCAGGCTGCCGAATGTTTCCATTAATATGCACGTTGGTGACAGAATCGTCGTCTAAATACATTCCATTGCATCACCTTTAAAAACACAATTCAGCAGCATCCTCGTGCCACAATGGCATCAATGATACGAAGACACCACCACAAATTCTTCCCAACCGTCTCATTCCTAGTGCCTCCAAGTCAGGCCCAGAAAAAGGGGTGGGAGTGGAGATTGGGTTGGAGGGGGGGGGGGGGGGGGGGGGGGGAAGGGAAGGTGGGGTAAAGAAGGTGGGGAGGAGAGGGGATGGAGGGAAATAAATTAGTTTTATGAATTGAGGGGTTGTATTGTTTTGTCCAAAGTGCCAGGTCTCTTGCTGTGACATGCAGTTTCTACAGAGTGCCCGTGGGCGGGACATTCAGTCTACCTCCTCCACGTTTCCATAGGCTGGGGCGCAGTGCTCCGTGGCGGGACGCGAGAACAGACCAGACACCGAGTCTGGCGTCAGCTGGGGAGCATCTTCGGGGTCCACACCTGCCCCCCGTGCTGCCTGACTAGAAGCCTGTAAATATATCAATCCCAAGATTTAGGACAAAAAGAGAGTACAACAGTGCTGTGCAACTCAAAATCGGCTGAAAAAGTCCAATAAAAATTTATTACTTTTGATTTTTGATTTGACTGCACCAGTATATTTTACGAATCATATTTAAACCTCAAGTGCCAATTAGTTATGTTCACTGACACTTGAGTGCAAGTACTGAAAATTGCAAATGAGATTTAAACTCTGCAGTTTTACAAGTTTAAAACACATTAACATTACAATATGGGAAAAAATAAATAAATATACATTTAGCGGGGAGGCACGAATGCAACATCTCATGTTAGACAATCCAAAGACAAAACACCACACACATTCGTCCACTCACTCACACACACACCCACTCGTCCCCACACACACACCCACTCGTCCCCACACACACACCCACTCGTCCCCACACACACACCCACTCCCCCACACACACACCCACTCCCCCACACACACACACACACTCCCCCACACACACACACACACTCCCCCACACACACACACACACTCGCCCACACACACACACACACTCGCCCACACACACACACCCACTCGCCCACACACACACCCACTCGCCCACACACACACCCACTCGCACCCACACACCCCCGTACCCACACACACCCCCGTACCCACACACACCCCCGTACCCACACACACCCCCGTACCCACACACACCCCCGTACCCACACACACCCCCGTACCCACACACACCCCCGTACCCACACACACCCCCGTACCCACACACACCCCCGTACCCACACACACCCCCGTACCCACACACACCCCCGTACCCACACACACCCCCGTACCCACACACACCCCCGTACCCACACACACCCCCGTACCCACACACACCCCCGTACCCACACACACCCCCGTACCCACACACACCCCCGTACACACTCGTACACAATAAGCCGTCTTTGCATGCAACATTTGAGATACAATGTTAGAAAAATCTTAAAAAGCAACAGGCCACAAATGTACAACAGTTTATAATCTTAATCAAGCGCTAGATTTGCAACATCCTGCAAAGATACAGTCAACATATTTCATTGTTGGGGGATAACGTTGCTTGATAAAAGCTAGGCAGCCTCATGCTGCACAACTGTGCATTTAATTAGTGCATTGTTGCGTGGATCATCAGAGATGGGTACTTCACTCTCATACCCCCACCCTGCCCCACTGCTCATTGCCTTGGCCTGGGAGGGGGGGGGGGGGGGGAGGGAGATGGCCCTGATCTGCTATAGCAGTGGCCCACAAGCAGCAGACCGAGTCAGATTCACCCGGATCATCCCCACCCCATCCCATATATATCGGTGTCTTCAGCTGTGTGGATACAGTTCGGGCTGTGAGTGCGTTTGTATCCTGATGCCGTGGTAGTAAAACCAAAACAATTCACTGCTCAACAATCAGTGTGCTTCAGAGGGAAAATCATGTTGCTTTCAAGGGTTTATTAACTAATTCTTAATATGTAAACTATCCTTAATTAAAGCAATAAGATCAAACAATAGGCAGAGGTCAAAGACTACCAGTATTAAATTTTTATTTTTATTTTAAGAACCACAATAAAACTAGTTGTAATGAGTAGTAAAGATGCCATCACTATGTCTCATCATCCGACATTGACTGGCTCAAGACGGAACATGTAGTCTGAAGCAATGCCCTTTAAAAAAAACAGCTTGTGGGAAAATCAGGCAGCAGAGATAAAGCGACCCCGTGATGCAGGGCAAGCCCATCACGGGAATGGGAATAGGAATGGGAATGGCTTGACCAAGGGTGTAAGAGAGACAGAGTGAGGGGCTGGTGTGCAGTTGTGACCAACTGCTGCCGCCCCCTGCTGCAGGTCCTAAACGAGCAATGGGTACAGGACATTTACAAAGAGAGCTAATATTGCAGCGAAAGTGCTGAGGACAAAATATCGGATGCAGTCTTGGTCTGAGTAGTCTGTGAGCAGAGTTCCTGAGAGGTCCTCGTTCTTGCGAGACTGCAGGGGCCTAAGTCCCTGATTATGCCTGTCTGCTGTGCGTGGTGCCTCTTCCCCAGTATCTTCTGCCTCCAACTCCTGCCATATGAGAGACGCCTGCGATTTGTGGAAACTCCCGTCAGCCTCTCAAAAGAACATCGTAATACAGGCCTTCTCTAACTCAAGTCTCCCAAAACAACAACATAGCCACCTTTGGGCACAGTATACCAGGAATGTGCAAGAGTTCTGTGGCAATCCTGATGGGGAAGCACGGGGTATAAAGGCAGGCTCTGCACTTGGCTGGGGAGAATTAACATTAGAGATAAACAGAGAGAAAAAAAGATTTAGGAATGGATTGTTTCTCATTTACGAGGGAGAAACAAACACCTAATGTAATTGGGCTGCAGATAAATGAGTCCAAGGTTTCAGACCCAGTTAGAGAACAGCTCTAAGGCAGAGTGGGCAATCGATCAGGAGCAGAAAGGTAGATTCATTCACCGTGTTGTTGCAGTTCAGCACGCCACAGGAGTTGGAGTGGATAGTAGTGAAGAATGTGTGCGGTTCCACAGGCTACAAATCACCGGCCATTTCTGTTCCCAACCACTGTCGGCGTGCTGGCGAACGGTTACTCCAGTGTTGGCCGAGTCCTGGACTGGTCAGAGTTTATGGGTCCATTATAACCAGTGAGGGGTGTGGGTCAGAGCGAGGGGTGAAATGTTCCATAAAGGCACTCGTTTCTAACACACGTTACATTGACTATAATCAAATGGGGTGGGGGGGGGGGGGGGCACTCTTTTTTAAAGACCAGTCAGTTGCAATAGAACATTTTGCACATTCCAAGAGGCCAATGATAACCCAGGTTAATATCGTAGGACAGGCTCGCCTGAGGGTAAGTGGAGTTAAAGCACCCATTACTTTGGACGTCCTGCACCCTGGCCATGCAGGATGGCATTTGCAGCAATTCAATTTGATATTTTAACCCTCAACCCACCAACAACTTTAAACCAGCACAACTCTCAGGTTAGCCTGCCTTATGTTATCAGACTGCAACAAATAAGGGTGTAAACACAACTAGAATGTTATTAAATATACACAATCTTGTTTGAATATAATTAACACAAACCACGTAAAGCATTCAGCCTGTGTTTAAAACTTTGTTGCGGGATGTTCTGTTTATCTTCTAATCTCAGAGATACACTGGAAAAGGCAACAAGGGTGGTCAGAGCATCACAGGGTGGTAACATGTAGACAGGGGAAAGTGTGCCCCATTTAAGTTCTCCATGGGAAACTGTGCAGGAGAACTCTTGGTGAGGAGGACACTGAATGTGATGCTGCCTTGTTCAATAACTATCCAACATTGGAGAAAAGTACAAAGTGGATAAGGTGCTGGAAATCACCCGTGGGATTTCCCCAAACGTCCCGCCACCTCCATGGAGAGAGGAAAAGACGAAAAGAGGAAAAATATCCCACCCAGGGAATAGGCAGGATGGAGAGCAGCAAGAGCAGACAGATGGAGCAGTGCTACAGGGAGATTTGAGAAACAAACCCACTGAAAGCAGCGAGCAGCAGGAGGCCTGCAGGGACCGAGGCTAAATTAAGAAAGGTCACCTTTGAGCTCTTAATCTTACTAAGGCCATGAACATGAAGGTCTCCAGGAGACTGTTACACAAAACAATTGTTTAAATATTTTGCTTTAAAAGGAACAGGCTTACAGATGCAGATATTCACGGGATAAAACTAAAGGCTTCAGTAAACTGATTAGTAAAACCCATGAGATTCCCCCAATATGCAGAGACTAGAACAAGCAGAGGTCTCTGGCCAACCACAACGGCAGGCACTAAGCGAGCGAAAGGGCTCCAAACACCAAGTGCAAAGCAGTGGGATCCGCTTGCTTTTGGCCCACTGATCACTGGGACACAAAGTGATCCTTAGGCTTGACTAATCTGACCAAGAGCAGAACAATCTCCCAAATGCTCCCAGTTCACTGGGAAGCAGTGCAAGTGTGGGCCCACTTCAGCCAAGTGTCACTCCTCCACAGGCAGCCTGCCTGCCCTGAATCACAGCTCAGGAACCATGGTACCAACATTGGCATCAGGGAGGGCAGCACCATTTGCAATGCTTGTTCTACCCAATTTCTGTCACCCCATATCCAAAAAGCCCCTTGGCACTACTCCCTGTTTTAGCCAAATGATTAGCCAAGTGTCTGTAGCTGTTTTATTCCATGGACTTATTCCATGTGGCACATCTCCAAATAGCCTTTGGAACTTCATCAATCCTCTCAAACTCCATCAATCTACTTCAAACAAACTCTCATTCATTTGACAGACTCGCCTTTAACAACATGCTGGATGCCTCCACAGTTGACCAAGTGACTGCTATCTCTGCTTCTCGAACCTTCTACACCAGAGGTTTGAGAGTCAAGAGTGTTTTATTGTCATATGTCCCAAACAGAACAATGAAATTATTACCTGCAGCAGCACAACAGAATATGTAAACAGACAGGTCTGAAGGTCGTGAGATTATTCCAACCCTAATGCTTGAACAGGATGCAACTTTTGCAGGTTTCGAGTTCTTATTTTTGGGTAATTCCCCTGAACCCAAACCCTGTTTGGAAAATTATGGCCAGGGCCTCTGCAATTTCTGTCTAATCTCCCTCAGCAATCGAGGCTCATTCCATCCAGCTCCTGGATAAAGGACCAGGAGCTTTATCCATTTGAAGTGCAACCAGCTTTACCATTTCCAACTCCATACACTTCCCTTTGTGAAGACTACATTCAATGCCTCAGCGGCAACTTCCCTCTTGCTCTCTGTCTGATCTCCTCCACTTCTCCAACAACCTACTTCACGATTTTGTACCTGTGGAATATTTTTGGATTCTCTTTTATGTTTTACTGCGACTATCTCTCGCGTCCTTTTCCACATCTCCTCTGACCTTTCTACAATAATGAGACAAGGTCTTCCTCAGCTACCAAGGATAATGAGTCAGCAAGGAAATACCATTGCCGACTGCTTGTGGCCACCACGCCAATGGCCTCTTTCAGCCTCTGCAAAATCATAGTAGCTGTGTGTGAAAATCAAAATTCCTAAGAAACCTTTAAGCCCTGCTAAGTATCCGTACCATGGGTCCGAATCCAGTCATGGCCTGTGTGTAGTCAGGTAGTGTTGCTGCCTCACTGCACCAACTGGGTGCTGTGTGTGTGTGTATGTGAAGTACACACTCTCTCTTGCGTCTGTGTGTTTCCCCCGGATACTCTAGTTTCCACACACATTCCATAGATGTGCGAGTTATGAGGTTGATCGCTGCCATAAACTATCCCTTGTGTAGAAGAATTAAAGGGGAGCCAATGGGCCAGGAGAGAGAATAAGTCACAGAGAAATGGGAGAGTTGAGGTCAACACAAGTTATCCATGATTATATTGAATAGCAAAGCAGGATCAAGGTCCTGGCGGTCCACTCCTGCTCCTATATTTTGTGTACAAATTCGGGGAAAGTAGTTCAAGGGATTTCTCCAAGAGCCAGCATAGACCCGATGGGCAGAGTGGCCCTTCCGTGCCATGAAACAATGGGTGATGAGATAAAGCTAGAATTTGCACGGAGCTGGTGCTGGGAGTAGACACAATGTCCACGGTTGAGGCGGGACATCAAGATGTGATGCAGCTAGAACTTCAGAACAGGAGATAGCTGCTCAGCTGGGAGGCCGGCCAAGTTTCCTTACAAAATCCTTAAGTTGGATTTTTATTTGTAACGACTCAAGGACAAGGTCATTTTGTGGGGTTTATTCAGGGATATTCAAAGTAACAAGTATTGAATCTAAGGAGGCAAAAAGTAAAGAAAATCATGAAAATGAAACAATTTCTGAGCACGTGATACCCAAGATCAACTTTCAATCTGTTACATTTTCTGATCTGAAACACATTTGGATATATGACTTTTTAATCAGCTCTGCTAAACTGGCAAAATTGGCATGATCTCGGAATAATTTTGCTTATTTACACATTCCTCTGTTAAATAAACTGTACAATCAATAGGCTGTATTGTTCAACAGTACTCCAGCTTGGCACAACTAGTTGGTGAATTAAACCCACAAAATAGCAATTGCAAGTGTCACCTTGGAGAGCCAACCACAGAATCCTGGTCAATTTAATTTAAAAACCCTCAAACAATCATGGAAAACGATTCAAATAGTGAACATTTACTTCAATGTACTAAAAAGGGTAACTATTTCATACAGGCATACACCATGGAAACAGGCCTTGAAGGACAACGTCCATGACAAACAGATGCCCCATCTAAGCCCGTTCCATATCCCTCGAAACTGTTGCAATCCATGCACCTGGCCAAACTTATTTTAAATGTTGTTATAGTTCCTGCATCAACTACTTCTGGCAGCTCGTTCCATAGACCCACCACCCTCTGAGTGGAAAAAGTTGCCCCTCGGTATCCTATTAAATCTTTCTCCTCTCACCTTAAACCTATGTCCACTAGTTCTTGATTCCTTTACTCTTGGTAAAAGACTGTGCATTCACCCACTCTATTCCCCTCATCATCCTAAACCTCCAAGATCACCCCTCAGCGCTCCAGGGAGTAAAGCCCTGGCCTGCCCAACCGCTCCATATAGTTCAGGCCCTCGAGTCCTAGCAACATGTTTGTAAGTCTTCTCATCACTCGTTCCAGTTTAATTGCACCTTTCCTATATCTGGGTGACCAAAACTGAGCACAGTACTCCAAGTGCGACCTCACCAACATCTTGTACAAAATATCCGGTCCCATCAGAAATGTAATGGTTGAAGAGTGTCTCCACCAGACAATCCTAGCAGCATAGTGACTAACACGTGGCTAAATCAAGCGCCAGAGAGAAAAGCAAAGCAGCCACAGTGGAGTTAGGCTGGTGGAAGTCAGACTGGCCACCCCCCGATGTGCTCAGGAAACAAAATAGCTTTATGCGCCAAGCCCACGCCGACCATCAATCGCCCGTTCATACTAGTTCAATGTTATCTCATTTTCACATACTGAAGACAATTTTACAACGCCCGATTAACCTACAAACCCACAAGTCTTTGGGATGTGGGAGGGAACCCTCGCAGTCCCAGGGAGAACGTGCAAACTCCACGCCGAAGGTTAGGATTAAACCTGGATCTGTGGCTCTGCAAGGCAGAAGCTCCACCACTGCATCTTGATCCAGTCATTCGTGCTCAGCGTGCACTAGTGGGCATGGAATAAGAAAGACCAGGGCGGCAGCATCTGCCATCTTGTTACATCTGTGAACAGCCATGCCTTCCGAGGATACCATAGGAGGATGTGGGATAAGTACATTGAGACTGCAACTCTCAAGCAATGCGACACCAGCAAGAAACACAGTACGTTTCTTCAGAACAGTGTGTTCATGGTGACAAATCCAGCTGACTTGGCAGCTTCAGAAGCAGAGCGAGTAACCTTGAACACAGATACGTGACAGAGCAACACACCCCAATCAACTTTTACTGCCCACAGAGTGGCCAAGGAGGAAAGTTTATTGCGCCACGTGGTTTAAGGAGAGTTATTGTTCAGTGGCCTGTGTAGTACATATCATTAACTAGCAAGTCTACGGAAAGGGCAAATCAGAGGGCGACACTTTGCTGTATATGCCGGTGAGAGGGTGGTAAGATTTGTCAGCCTCGAGTTAGGCAACAAAAGCAATACATAGCATCAGTCACAACAGACTGCAGAGCAGGGGGGAGGGACATCCCGGCCCTTCTACAAACCTGCGAGGCCGCCCCATCTGCTTCGGCCGTGCACTCCGCTCCACGTGCTGCACCTCTCGTCCGCGACGGTCTCACCACGGGAGAGTTGCGGCGGCGGTAAAATAGCACGTATGCGTGCCGCGCAACCACATGGCTCTCGTCGACCGTTGTAACGGTGCTGTCGTCAAAGAGACGCCAACCTGCATGGGAAGAGAAGGAAAAGCAAAGCACAAACTTAGCTCACACCTTGGAAACGGAAGCTACATGGACCAAGAAACAGTGAACAGCTTTCTTTTGAATGCTATCCTAACAAATCTGATGTACCACACATAGATAAAATCGGGTCAAATTCAAGTACAACAGGTAAAGCAATATTGGCCTCGGCAATATCATTTTCCCTATCCACATAGCTAGAGCCAAAACAGGGAGGAAACTGAGGAATATGCTGTGCATGTGGTGGAGATTCTTCTGCCATTACTCAATACAGTTTTGGAAATGAGATTAAGCAGTAGCTGACTCAGCATACTGAAATTAACTACTCCAAATGAGGTTTCCATTTCACAGAGTAGCAAGCTGAGGAAAGCTGCAACTCACACACAGAAAGAGGTGAATTCTTACCCAGGGACATTTTGCACAAGGGAATAAACACACTAGAAAACAGCATCACACTAGTGCAGCTGTTGTTACTAAATTAATACTCAGACGTCTGGACAATTGATCCACAAGTTAAGTTCCACCCCAACAGCAAGGTAGTTAAATGAAACTGCAATGTGTGTGTGTGTGTGTGTGTGTGTGTGTATATATATAATATATATATACACACACACACACACACACACACACACACACAGTGCTCTCCATAATGTTTGGGACAAAGACCCATCATTTATTTATTTGCCTCTGTACTCCACAATTTGAGATTTGTAATAGAAAATAAATCACATGTGGTTAAAGTGCATATTGTCAGATTTTAATAAAGATCCATTTTTATACATTTTGGTTTCACCATGTAGAAATTATAGCAGTATTTATACATAGTCCCCCCCCATTTCAGGGCACCATAATGTTTGGGTCACAGCAATGTCATGTAAATGAAAGTAGTCATGTTTAGTATTTTGTTGCACACCCTTTCCATGCAATGACTGCTTGAAGTCTGCGATTCATGGACATCGCCAGTTGCTTGGTGTCTTCTCTGGCAATGCTCTGCAGGCCTGTATTGTAGCCATCTTTAGCTTATGTTTACGAAGCAACTGCAGATGCTGGACAATCGAAGGTAGACAAAAGTGCCGGAGAAACTCAGCAGGTGCGGCAGCATCTATGAAGCGAGGGAAATAGGCAAGGTTTCGGGCCAAAACCCTTCTTCAGACCATCTTCAGCATCTTTAGCTTATGCTTGTTTTGGGGGCTGGTCGCCTTCAGTTTTCTCTTCAGCATATAAAAGGCATGCTCAATTGGGTTCAGATCAGGTGATTGACTTGGCCATTCACGAACTGACCATTTTTTAGCTTTGAAAAACTCCTTTGTGCATCAGCAGTGTGTTTGGGATCATTGTCTTGCTGTTGAATTAACCGCCGGCCAATGAGTTTTGAGGCATTTGTTTGAACTTGAGCAGATAGGATGTGTCGATACACTTCAGAATTCATTATGCTGCTACCATCAGCAGTTGTATCATCAATGAAGATAAGTGAGCCAGTACCTTCAGCAGCCATACATGCCCAGGCCATAACACCCCCACCACCGTGTTTCACAGATTTGGATCTTGGGCAGTTCCTTCTCTCCTCTATACTTTGCTCTTGCCATCACTCTGATACAAGTTAATCATCGACTCATCTGTCCGCAATAATTTTTTCCAGAACTGTGGTTGCACTTCTTGGCAAACTGTGACCTGGCCATCCTATTTTTGCGGCTAACCAGAGGTTTGCATCTTGCAGTGTAGCCTCTGTATTTCTGTTCATGAAGTCTTCTACGGACAGTGGGCATTGACAAATCCACACCTGACTCCTGAAGAGTGTTTCTGATCTGTCGGACAGGTGTTTGGGAATTGTTGTTTATTGTAGAGAGAATTCTTCTGTCATCAGCTGTGGAGGTCTTCCTTCGCCTGCCAGTCCCTTTGCGATTAGTAAGCTCACCAGTGCTCTGTTTCTTCTTAATGATGTTCCAAACAGTTGATTTTGGTAAGCCTAAGGTTTGGCTGATGTATATACAGTTTCATTTGTGTTTCTCAGTCCCATAATGGCATTGTTGACTTTCATTGGCACAACTTTGGTCCTCATGTTGATAAACAGCAATAAATGTTTCCAAAGGTGATGGAATTACTGGAGGAAAGACTAGATGCTGAGAGCTTTCTGATGCCTGCATTAAGGAGGCAATTAAACCCACCTGGGAAATTACAAATGCCTGTGAAGCCACGTGTCCCAAACATTATGGTGCCCTAAAATGGGGGGGGGGGGGGGGGGGGGGGGGGTCTGTGTATAAATACTGCTGCAATTTCTACATGGCAAAACCAAAATGCATAAAAATACCCTTTAACCACATGTGATAAATCTGCACTTTAACCACATGACATTTTCTTTCTATTACAAATCTCAAATTGTGGAGTACAGAGGCAAATAAATAAATGATGGGTCTTTGTCCCAAACATTATGGAGGGCACTGTATACACATTTTATAAAACAATATTAGTATTGGCAACTAGAGGCCGTAGATTGCTCCAACAACCATCTGGTTTGTTACTCATCCTTAAGTGATGGAAAACCATTGCTCCATGCATCCAAGCCATCATGAGACTCGATCCCGCAATGTATGGTTAACTCTTGACTGCCTCTGACACTGCCTCGTGAGCATCGTAGTTCACGGGACAATTAGGGACAAACAACTAGTGATGGCTTTCCCAGCCACAGACAGATCCACCAATGAATGAAACAAATGTGCTCGAGGTTTACAAACACATGGGAAATGAAGAGAAACCGGCTCCTTTTAATTTAAACCACCGTTTCTCTGGACCTTGTTGGGTACAGCTCAGAGACAAGGGGTCTTCAGTTCTGTAACTGCACTAGAACTTCCAGTGATTCTGTCCCATGAAGTGTGGGGACAATTGCTGAGACCACTAGTCCCTCCAACATACACACAATAACAAAATATATAAACTGCTGGGACAGCTCAGCAGGCGTGTGAAATCAAACGCACAATATTTTGTCCATTTGCTCCACAGACCCGCTGAGTTCCTCCATCAGTTTGCTCTGTACTTAAGATTCCTGCATCTGCAGCCTTTTGTCGACATAACACCAAAGACCTGGAATAACCGTGTGCCTCAGGGGGCAATGGAGGCAAGTATTTCCACAAAATGGAGCACAAGCAAGGTGTAGGCGGTTACAGACCAAGAGTTGGTAAATGCAGTTATTATAGCGAGGTATAGGCCGCCTGTTCTCAGAGTCTCACAGCGTGGAAACAGGCCCTTCACCCCGACTTGCCCATGCCAACCAAGATGCCCCATCTATACTAGTCCCAACTGCCCGTCCATATCCCTCTAAACCGTTCCTATCCATGCACCTGTCCAAATGCCGTTTAAACTTTTGCTATGAAAGTTGCCCCCCAGGTTCCTATTAAATCTTTCCCCTCTCACCTTAAACATTTGTCATTTGGTTCCTGATTCCCCTACTGTGGGTAAAAGACTGTGCATTTACCCAATCTATTCCCCTTAAGACCTTATACACATCTAAGATCACCTCTCAGCCTCCTGCACTCCAAGAAATAAAATCCTAGCCTGCCCAACCTCTTCCCATAGCTCAGGCCCGAGAGTGTTGGCAACATCCTCACAGATGTCTGTCTGTAAGTTGATTTTGTCCATTTGCTGGAAAATACATAAAATCCCTGTTCACGTTTACCATGCCTCCACTATTGTTATGAAGAACATTAACATGAACATTTATTGACCACCCCTGCCTAGTTCCAATGGTACAGAATCAGGATGTCACTCGCCCAACGACTGGCTGGGATGGGTATGAAGTGTCACCTAGACGTTGCATTGTTCAATGGAGGATGGTTGTACAAGTGTCCATATAATCAGTGGCTTGTCAATTTGCAAAGCAACTCTGAGTGACCTCCTGTGGTGAAACCAACAGCCCATGTTCTTAGAAACAGTGGTGTCTGATTACAGCAGGGAGGAAACATGGAAACAGATTTTTAATCCACAGGTTCTTGTTTGAATTGAATAATATTTATGGGAGCCGGATTGCATTTATGGGGTGTTCAAAAGTTTGTAACCCGGGAGAGGGCCTGTACTAAAAAACAAAAGAAAAATGCTAGAAGGCAAATCCATTTCTGCATTGACGGAGGCTGTTCCGGGCATGCGGGCATGTACAGCAACAGGAGAGAGAGCAATTAAACTTCTCGCTACAAGCTTCTCTTTAATTACTGGAGCCTAATCTTCAAACATTTGCATGAACCAAGTGAGTCATCCTTAGGTTTGTCATAAGCCCATTTGTAAATCCGCAAATACTAGAAATGGAATATAATTAAAATGAAATGGAGGGAAAGTTGGAGATAAAATACCTTTCATGCGAAACCTAGATTTGTTTTGTCTTGAACATTTTCAGTCCTGAAGAAAGGCGACTGGCATGAAACGATAGCTCTACCTTTGTCGCCAGGTTAGTTCTCTCGGGGAGTTTCACCGTCGAGGGGGCAACTGCGAGAAGCAGTGGGAGATTTAAAAAAAGTGGCCGTCAGTGTTTGGGAGTGACTGCTCATTATGGCAGGCAGGCAGGCAGCAGCTTGGTGGGAGAGGATCTTCTCCGAGGTCCAAGTGCTGTGGCCAAATGTTGTGGCTTTGGTGAGTCCAAGCACAGGGTGTTGTGAAAAGGCCCTACGACTCTAAATCTGCTGTTCCTTACCCTGAACCCGTGTCCTTTGATTATGAACACTCTTGGAGCAACGTGGCTGCCCTTTGCTCCAGAGTCCTCTCATTAAATGTCTATAATTAAAGGACTTTCGTGCAGACTGCAGTCACGTTGTTCCAAGAGTGAGGCACCAGGCGTCCTAACCAATAGTTTATAACATCGTACCATAACATCCCTGTGCCTGTACTCTGGCCTGCATGCTGTATGCCTTCCTCCTCAACTCATCAAGTTGCCACTTACAGGGATTGTCGGGTGTGGACCAAGGGCCAGGCGTTCCCCAATGCTCTCTTTGGCCCTACCATGCATTGAGGATGCTCCAGCTGTACTAGTCAATAGACAATAGGTTCAGGAGTAGGCCATTCGGCCCTTCGAACCAGCACCACCATTCAGTGTGATCATGGCTGATCATCCCTAATCAGTACCCCGTTCCTGCCTTCTCCCCATATCCCCCAACTCCACTATCTTTAAGAGCCCTATCTAGCTCTCTCTTGAAAATATCCAGAGAACCGGCCTCTGAGGCACAGAATTCCACAGACTCACAACACTGTGTGAAGATGTGTTTCCTCATCTCCATTCTAAATGGCTTACCCCTTATTCTTAAACTGTGACCCCTGGTTCTGGACTCCCCCAACATCGGGAACACGACTCCTGCCTCTAGCGTGTCCAAACCCTTAATAATCTTATGTATTTCAATAAGATCTCCTCTCATCCTCCTAAACTCCTGAGTATACATTCTCTCAGCATATGAAAGTCCCGCCAAGCCAGGAATTAACCTGTAAACCTAAGCTGCACTCCCTCAATATCAAGAATGTCCTTCCTCAAATTAGGAGACCAAAACTGCACACAATACTCCAGGTATGGTCTCACTGGGGCCCTATACAACTGCAGAAGGACCTCTTTGCTCCTATACTAAACTCCTATTGTTATGAAGGCCAACATGCCATTTGATTTCTTCACTGCCTGCTGTACCTGCATGCTTACTTTCATTGACTGATGAACAAGGACCCCCAGATCCCGTTGTACTTCCCCTTTTCCCAACTTGACACCATTTAGACAATAATCTGCCTTCCTGTTTTTGCTGCCAAAGTGGAAAACCTCACATTTATCAAGTCAAGTCAAGTTTATTCGTCACATACACATACAGGATGTGCAGTGAAATGAAAAGTGGCAGTGCCTGCGGACTTTGTGCAAAAAACAACCAAACAATCAACCAACAAACTACAAACAGAATCACATGTTCTTTTTCATATTAAATATTGTGGGCAGTATTGTGGTACAGTAAGTTAGTAGAGTTAGTCCCTGGTGAGATAGGAGTTTACGGGCCGAATGGCCTCTGGGAAGAAACTCCTTCTCATCCTCTCCGTTCTCACAGCACGGCAACGGAGGCGTTTGCCTGACCGTAAGAGCTGGAACAGTCCGTTGCAGGGGTGGAAGAGGTCTCCCATTATCTTAATGGCTCTGGAGTTGCACCTCCTGATGTATAGTTCCTGCAGAGGGGCGAGAGAAGTTCCCATAGTGCGTTCGGCCGAACGCACTACTCTCTGCCGAGCCTTCTTGTCCTGGGCAGAGCAGTTCCCAAACCAGATTGTAATGTTTCCGGACAAGATGCTTTCCACAGCCGCAGAGTAGAAGCACTGGAGGATCCTCGGAGACACTCTGAATTTCCTCAATTGCCTGAGGTGGTAAAGGCGCTGCCTTGCCTTACTCACGAGTGCTGCAGCGTGCGATGCCCATGTTATATCCCCAGAGATGTGGACTCCCAGGTATTTAAAACAGGTATTTATCCACATTAAACTGCATCTGCCCATTCATCCAACCTGTCCAAATCACCCTGCATTCTTATAACATCCTCCTCACAGTTCACATTGCCACCCAGCTTTGTGTCATCTGCAAATTTGCTAATGTTACTTTGAATCCCTTCATCTAAATCATTGATGTATATTGTAAACAGCTGCTGTGCAAGCACCGAGCCTTGCGGTACCCCACTAGTCACTGCCTGCCTTTCTGAAAGGGACCCATTTATCCCCACTCTTTGTTTCCTGTCTGCCAACCAATTTTCTATCCATGTCAGCGCTGTACCCCCAATACTATGTGCCCTAATATTGCCCAATAATCTCCTATGTGGGACCTTATCAAATGCTTTCTGAAAGTCCAGGATACACTACATCCACTGGCTCTCTCTTGTCCATTTTCCTAGTTATATCCTCAAAAAATTCCAGAAGATTAGTCAAGCATGATTTCCCCTTCGTAAATCCATGCTGACTCAGACCAATCCAGTTACTGCTATCCAAATGTGCTGCTATTTCATATTTTATAATTGACTCCAGCATCTTCCCTACCACTGATGTCAGGCCAACTGGTCTATAATTCTCTGTTTTCTCTCTCCCGCCTTTCTTAAAAAGTGGGATAATATTAGCTACCCTCCAATCCACAGGAACTGATCCTGAATCTATAGAACATTGGAAAATTATCACCAATGCATCCACGATTTCTAGAGCCACTTCTTTAAGTACCTGGTTTGCAGACCATCAGGCCCTGGGGATTTATCAGCATTCTACCCAACACCATTTCCTGCCTAATGTGAATTCCCATTTCCTGCCTAATGTGAAGTACCTGTTCTAACCAGTCCTCCCTAATTAATGCATCAACCAGCAGGATTAAATTTAATCTGCCTTTGCTCTGCCCATTCTACCTTTGAACCAATATGATCCTATGGCTGTCATTATCCTCACCTTTAACACCAACACCAATTTTCCTGCCATCTGGAAACTTACTAACCATACCTCCTAGGTTCATGTAGAAACATAGAAAATAGGTACACGAGGAGGCCATTTAGCCCTTCGAGCCTGCACCGCCATTCAATGTGATCAGGGCTGATCATCCACAATCAGCAACCCATGCCTGCCTTCTCCCCATATCCCTTGATTCTGCTATTCCCTAGAGCTCTATCTAACTCTCTTTTAAATTCATCCAGTGAATTGTCCTCCACTGCCCTCTGTGGCAGAGAACCCCACAAACTCACAACTTTCTGGGCGAAAAAGTCCCTTCTCACCTCAGTCCCAAATGCCCCCCTCCCCATTCCCAGACTGTGGCTCCTAGTTCCGGACTCCACAAACATCGGAGGAGTATCCAAGATGTTAATGGAACAAACATTCAGATCCATGTACCGAATGTGAAGTTGCAGTCAGATCAGCCATTACTTTATCAAACGACAAGCTGGATTGAGTGGTCCAGGACAGAGTGCCCACTGTTCTCCTCATTTGTACTTAAACCTTGTGGTGGCACTTGACTTTATGCATTAATCCAGTAACAGCAAAACCCACAAATGAACAGGGAAGTAATTCTATACCACAACTCCATTGGGAAGGAATAATGGGAACCCGGCATGGGGGAACCTCCATGAGGGAGGAAGAAACATAGAAAATAGGTGGAGTAGGCCATTCGGCCCTTCGAGCCTGCACCGCCATTCAATATGATCATGGCTGATCATCCAACTCAGTATCCCTTACCTGCCTTCTCTCCATACCCCCTGATCCCTTTAGCCACAAGGACCACATCTAACTCCCTCTTAAATATAGCCAACGAACTGGCCTCAACTACCTTCTGTGGCAGAGAATTCCAGAGATTCACCACTCTCTGTGCGAGTGGTGACAACAATGTGGAATAACAATGTGGACCCGGCACGGGGGGACCGCCATGAGGGAGGGGGAATAACAATGTGGACCCGGCATGGGGGGACCGCCATGAGGGAGGGGGAATAACAATGTGGACCCGGCATGGGGGGACCGCCATGAGGGAGGGAAAATAACAATGTGGACCCGGCATGGGGGGACCGCCATGAGGGAGGGGGAATAACAATGTGGACCCGGCATGGGGGGACCGCCATGAGGGAGGGAAAATAACAATGTGGACCCGGCATGGGGGGACCGCCATGAGGGAGGGGGAATAACAATGTGGACCCGGCATGGGGGGACCGCCATGAGGGAGGGGGAATAACAATGTGGACCCGGCATGGGGGGACCGCCATGAGGGAGGGGGAATAACAATGTGGACCCGGCATGGGGGGACCGCCATGAGGGAGGGGGAATAACAATGTGGACCCGGCATGGGGGGACCGCCATGAGGGAGGGGGAATAACAATGTGGACCCAGCGTGGGGGTACTTTGTAGTTTTGTAAGCGCCCTCTATGTGGCAACTATTTGCATACCTTCGATATGCAAGCAAAGAAATTCACTGTGACTTGCCACGTGACAATAGATTCATTCATTCATTCAAAATGTGGTTGAGTCTAGCACCAAAACCACCTGCAATATAATCACCTCATGCCGATGTCAGGAAATCCTTCAGAGGGGTGAACCCTTGAAAAGTGCCTGGACCTGATGGTATACCTGGTCGTGTTCTTAAAAACCTGTGCGAACCAACTGGCTGGAGTTCTTACGGACATTTTCAACCTCTCGCTTTTGAGGTCCGAGGTTCCCACCGGCTTCAAAAGGGCATCAATAATACCGGTGCCCAAGAAGAGCAAGGTGACATGCCTCAATGACTATCGACCAGTGGCACTAACGCCTGTGGTGATGAAGTGCTTCAAGAGGTTGATCATGGCGTAAATCAACTCCTACCTCGACAAAAATCTGGACCCACTGCAGTTCGCTTACCGCCACAACAGATCAATGGTGGATGCGATCTCGCTGGCTCTCCACTCCGCTCTGGACCACTTGGACAACAAAAACTCATATGTCAGGCTGTTATTCATCGATTACAGCTTGGCATTTAATACTATCATCCCCTCCAAGCTGGTTACCAAACTCGCAGAACAGGGTCTCTGCGCATCCCTCTGCAGGCGGATCCTCGACTTCCTCATTCACAGACCACAGTCTGTTCGTTATGGTGAAAATGTGTCGGGCTCGATAACAATCAGCACGGGAGCACCTCAAGGCTGCGTGCTCAGCCCCCTGCTGTACTCACTCTATACTCATGACTGCGTAGCCGGTCATAGTGCGAATTCCATCATCAAGTTCGCTGACGACACCATTGTTGTGGGACGTATCACTGATGGGGATGAGTCGGAGTACAGAAGAGAGATCGAGCAACTGTCCTTATGGTGCCAGCACACTAACCTGGCCCTCAACACCAGCAAAACCAAGGAACTGATTGTGGACTTTGGAAGGAGTAGGATGGGGACCTACAGTAGCATTTATATCAACGGGTCGATGGTTGAAAGGGTCCAGAGCTTCAAATTCCTGGGCGTGCACATCTCTGAAGATCTTTCCTCGTCTGAGAACACTGATGCAAATATCAAGAAATCACATCAGCGCCTCTACTTCCTGAGAAGATTACGGAGAGTCGGTTTGTTAAGGAGGACTGTAACTTCTACACCTGACCGGTTGCATCGTGGCTTGGTTCGGCAACTTGAGCGCCCTGGAGAGGAAAATACTACAAATAGTAGTAAACACAGCCCAGTCCATCATCAGCTCTGAGCTTCCTTCCATCGAGGGGATTTATCGCAGTCGCTGCCTCAAAAAGGCTGGCAGCATCATCAAGGACCCACACCATCCTGGTCACACACTCATCTCCCTGCTGCCTTCAGGTAGAAGGTACAGGAGCCTGAAGACTGCAACGACCAGATTCAGGAATAGCTACTTCACCACAGCCATCAGGCTATTAAACCTGGCTCGGAACATTAATAACCCATTATCTGTTATTTGCACTTTATCAGTTTATTTATTCATGTGTGTATTTACGTATATAATGGTATATGGACACACTGATCTGTTTTGTAGTCAATGCCTACTATGTTCTGTTGTGCTGAAGCAAAGCAAGAATTTCATTGTCCTATCAGGGACACATGACAATAAACTCACTTGAGCGAACTTGGTGACAGTTGTGCCGATTCAGCCAGGGAACATCAATGATAACAAACAGGAAGATATCTGTGGCTTGAACAGCTGAATACCGACTCACCCACATCACTCCGCTGACTGTTCTTATCGTTAGGCAGGCGGGCATAGGCAGTGTAGTGACCTCCGATCATCCCGCCATAGTGATTGATTACTGCGTACAGATCGTAGACAGGCGGCTGTCGGTCATCCTTCTGACCAATGCAGAACTTACTCAGGTCCAAATTCCTTCAAGGCAAGAAGACTGATAGTAACAAATGATCATTTCAAGTAGTTCTGGTGCACTGTACGATAAATGATCAGACTGGGCACCCAACATCACACACCCCCAGGAAGTTACAGCACCAGTTACACACAGTGTAGATCTCACTACACTCTCCCCTTAAATCATCCTGGGTTAGGCATAGTGAAGCTCCCTCTACACCGTCCCATCACACACTCCTGGGGTCAGACACAGAGTCAAGCTCCCTCTGCACTATCCCTTCACACATGGTCAGGTCGGGCCAAGTAAAGCTTTTGGAACATTACAACATTCTCCCCTCCCCCCACCCCCCCCCCCCACCCCCCCCCACCCCCCCCCCCCCCCCACCCCCCCCCCCCCCCCCACCCCCCCCCCCACCCCACCCCCCCCCCCCCCCACCCACCCCACCCCCCCCCCCCCCCCCACCCCACCCCCACCCACCCCCCCCCCCCAAATGATTTATGAGACGGTTAACCCACCAACCTTACCCACAATAGTCAATTGCAAGATCTCTCAGAGCTGGAAGTGACTTCATTATAACTAGAACCAGCAGGCCCACTGTGCTTTCTGACTCTACAGTGAAACACCATTGCTTCACCTGCGATACATACCTGATGGGAAACTCAACCATATCGTTGATCTTATCTCTCCAGATAAAATTGCGAAAGGAAAAGCGTTTCAGTTGAATGATGAGTACATTGGGGAGCCACCATAACATCAGCTGCTTGGATGCCTCCCTGTGCTGCTTACATTTAGGGCAGTACCTGTCACAGATCAGAGATAGCGTCAGGCCAGGTGTCCACAAGCCATACCAAGTCTCACTCCACTTTGCGCCTTGTGCCCAAAACAACAAATTCTGTAATTGGGGCAGGCGAGGGCGGAGTGCTATTATTACCGGATTAATAATCTAGATACCAAGGGCGAAGTCCCACCACAGCAGATAATGATCAATTCCAACTTAAATTCTGCAATTTTAAAACTTCTCACATTGTTTTCGGGCAGTACAGAGGCACAGTTGGTAAAGCTGCTGCCTCACAGCACACAAGATCCGGGTTCGATTCTGACCTCGGGTCTGTCTTTGTGTGGAGTTTGCACGTTCTCCTTATGACCATGTGGGTGCTCCGGTTTCCTCCCACATCCCAAAGACCCGCAAGTTATTTGGTCTCTGTAATTTGCCGTGTGTAGGGAGTGGATGAGAAAGTGGGATAACATAAAACGTGTGATCGATGAGCTGAAGGACTTTTCCCCAGTTGCATCTTTCAATCTTCAATTGACCTGACAATTAACCCAAAGTGCTGCTCTTTACGTATGAGCCTTGATAGACAAAGGTCTACCCTGACCTTTTGTCCACCATTGCCCAACTCGACTTGTATTAACAATAGTGCATTGATTCTAGGAGATTACATTTAAAAGGTTTTCTGAAAATAAATTCTTAACCTAGACATAAATGTAATGGGTTGATGATTAAGTTTGCTGATGACCAAAATTGGAGGAGATGCAGACTGTCAGGGAGGCTGTCAGAAGATAGTTAGATATAGATCAGTTGCAGAAATGGGCAGAGAAATGGCAGATGGAGTTTAACCCGAGGAAGTGTGAGGTGTTGCACTTAGGGAGGCTGAATGTAAGGAGGGAGTATACTGTTCATGGCAAACTCTTATGAGCATTGATATGCAGAGGGATGTTGGCAACACTATATAGGGTGGTAAAGAAAGCAGATGACAGGGGGGTTTGCTGCAGGGACAGGTTGGATAGACTTGGGATGTTTTCTCTGGAAGGGAGATCGAGAGGTGACGATAGAAGTATATAAAATGAGAGGCATGGATAGGGTAGACAGTCAGAACCTTTTCCCCCCAGGGTGTAAAACACTGTACTGTTCTAGGTTAACATTGGTGACATTGCCAAGGCTGATGTTCAGCCAGCCAAGGCTGCATGTTTGGCTGTCGTTACTACCTAGGTGAATCACTGCAATATACCCGGGAGGATTTTGAAGGGAGTAACTGAGCATTGATCAAGTTGCCCGGTTACCCCAGGCATTGTTCGTTACTTTGCACTTATTCTGGACACCGCCAGGTATTCCATACCTGAGCTGTGTAAAGGGAAAGATTCAAAAACAGAATTCATGATCTCTGTCCAGGAACACTTGTAATAAGCTTCAGATTTAGTGCAGAAGGAAGAGGAAATTAGCCCGTTATTTAAGTCTTCAGGAGCACATCAAATGCTTTTTTTTTTTTTTTAAATACTCCTGGCTATGGCTGCTGTAATAGGAAATGCAGACAAGTGACACATGTGAAGCTCCCACAAAACAACACAGATAATTATCAAATAGTCATCTTAAAGAGTTAATGAACATGAACAAGGGATAAATCCTAGCCAAGCTATTGGGTAAATCTCTCCAATGTATTGCTGAAATCTGAAAGGTAGGGAACAAGTTACATCTCACTGAAAGTCAGCATTAACAATAGAGCAGTGTTTCTTCAGCACTTCTTTACTGAATTGGTTTGAGTTAAGTGGACTCAAAACATTAGTTGTTTTGGCTCAATGAAGAGGGTCATCTACTCTCTTTAGCTGGCTAACAGTGGCTATCAAGGCTCAGACGTAAAGTGTTTAGTGTTGAGAGAGTGATGTAGTTTATAGCTATGGAACACAAAACAGTACAGCACAAGAATAGGCACTTTGGCTCACAACGTCTGTGTCGAATATAATGCCAAGACCATCACTTACTTACCTGCATATAACAAATATCCTCCATTTCCCGTACACCCGTGTGCCTATTTAAAAGCCTTTTCAATGGCACTAACGGATCTGCTTCAACCACCACCCCTGGCAGCACATTCCAGGCACTCGCCACACTCTTGTGCCCACACATCTCCTTTAAAATGTGACCCTCTCACTTTAAATCTACGCCCTCTAGCATTTGATTGTCCCATCCCGGGAAAAGGATTGTAAGTGTCTACCCTATCTATGTCTTTCATAATGTTATGTAGCTTTATCAGTTCTCCCCACAACCTCTGGCGCTCCAGATAAAACAATCAAAGTCTGTTCAACCTGTCCCTGTAGCTGCTGCCCTCTAATCTAGGCATAATCTTGGTGAACATCCTCTGTATAATCAAGGGAAACAGGAAGAAGAAAAAAAAAACTAGAATGGGGTGACATGCAACCTATTTGCCCTGGATGATGTCTTACCAAGCTTCCTCAGGTGCCAGCACCTCGGGCTTAGTGAAGAGGTTCAGACATTGCTCCAGTGTGAAATAGCCAGCTTTGGCTGCCTCGTTGGCTGAACTAGGATCTTCAACATACTCCAGCTCCTTCGACTCGACTAACACATACTCCTTCTGTCGCTCATTGTTCTTCCACACCATCGCTAACGAGGCATTATCTGGAAGCTCCAATGGAGCATCACCTGTGCAGAGGGGAAATCAAGAGTCATTCGTAGGTCATTGTCCGACCACCAGTAATTATTAAAGGTTAAAGATTACACTGTACACAATAGACAGTCACAAAATGCTGGAGTAACTCAGCCGGACTGGCAGCATCTCCGGAGAACAGGTCGTGACCATTGTGCCTGACCTGCTGAGTTATTCCAGCATTTTTAGTCTATCTTTGGAGTCAACCAGCATCTGTAGTTCCTTCTTACACACTGTACATAATGCTGTGTTCATACACTGAAGACGACTTTTCTCATTATAGCCCACTGTTCTCTCCAAAGATGGTCGAGGGATCACAGGGTAGAATCTCCCTGCACAGGGCTCCACTAGCTGAGCACTCCCACTCCCACCGGCACCCACCTCTTCCTGCCCCAGTGGTGTAATAATAATTATGAGATTAATTTAGGTTTAGATTTATTATTTTCTATGCACAGAGTTACAGTGAAAAGCTTCTACAATAGATAAGAGCAACAAGGAAGAAAGCAAAACAACCTTCTGGGGTTTGACAGGATATATGTAGAGAGGATGCCCCCCCCCCCCCCCCCCCCCTCTCGTGGAGCGATGTAGAACGAGTGGGACATAGAAGATAGATACAACATGCTGGAGTAACTCAGTGGATCGGGCAGCATTGCTGGAGAAAAGGAATAGGTGACTTTTCTGGTTGAGATGCTTCTTCTACCAAACTGATTCCTGGGATGTCGGGACTTTCATATGAAGAAAGACTGGATAGACTCGGCTTGTACTCACTGGAATTTAGAAGATTTGGGGGGGGGGGGGGGGGGGGGGGGGATCTTATAGAAACGTACAAAATTCTTAAGGGGTTGGACAAGCTAGATGCAGGAAGATTGTTCCCGATGTTGGGGGAGTCCAGACCAAGGGGTCACAGTCTAAGGATAAGGGGGTATTCCTTTAGCACCGAGATTGAGGAAAACATTCTTTACACAGAGAGTGGTGAGTCTCTGGAATTCTCTGCCACAGAAGGTCGTTGAGGCCAGTTCATCGGCTATATTCAAGAGGGAGTTGGATGTGGCTCTTGTGGCTAAAGGGATCAGGGGGTATGGAGAGAAGGCAGGTACGGGATACTCAGTTGGATGATCAGCCATGATCATATTGAATGGTGGTGCAGGCTCGAAGGGCCGAATGGCCTATTCCTGCACCTATTTTTCTATGTTTCTATGTTCAGACCCAGCCCTCTTCAGAGCGGGACATAGTTTCAAAATTAAAACTTCCATTACTGTAGAAACGAGGAGGAATTTGTTCTTTCCTGCTGTTTGGCTCCGAGCTTCCAGCATTTTAGGTTTAGAGGGATATGGGTCAAACATGTGCAAATGGGACTAGCTTAGATGGGGCATCTTGGTTGGCATGGGAGCGGTTGGCATGGAGGTGTTGTATGACTTTGACACCATTTTCTGTTATAATTTCAGATTTCCAGCACTTGCAGGTTTTGATTTTTTTCTGCAACAAAGGCTCTTTGACATCAGGTTTTACACACCCCCTTGTTCACCCCTTCCCTCCCACCCCCTTGCCATTCGTCACGCATCTCGAATTGCTGTGCACAATGTTGTCCAATAGTCACAGGCATAGCATCAAGGTGGGAGGGACAAAGTTTTACAGAGATATGTGGAGTAAGTTTTTTTTAAACCACATGGTGGTGAATGCCTGGAGCGTGTTGCAAGGGATGGTGGAGTCAGCTACGAAAGTGGTGTTTTAGAGACTTTTAAATAGACAAGTGAACATGCGGGGAATGAAGGGAAATGGATCACGTGTGTGCAGAGAAGACGTGTTTAACTCTGCATCATGATGGGAACAGACATGATGGGCCAAAGGTCCTGTTATACTGTGCTGTTCCAAGTCAATAGAGTCAGAGTCTTGCAGCATGAAAACAGCCTCTTCAACCCAACTTTCACATGCCAACCAAGATGCTCTTTCTATGCTAGTCCAACCTGCCCCTTTTTTGGCCCATATCCTTCTAAATCTTTCCTATCTATGTACCTATCCAAATGTCCTTTAATTGTTGTTACTGCACCTGCTTCAACTACCTCCTCAGGTAGCTCATCCCATAGACACACCACCCTCTGTGTGAAAATGTTGCCTCCTCAGGTTCCTTTTAAATCTTTCTCCTCACCAGAAATCTATGTTCTCTAGTTCTCGATTCCCCTACGCTACTCAGCAGGGACAATGCTTCAAACAAGATTACAAAAGACCCGACTTACAGACTTCACAAATGTTTAAGAGAACTTGCAGAAATATTTTTTCAAAATAGGAAAGTTTGTTGTAGAAATGCAAACATCTTCAGGAGTTTCGGAAATAGGGATAGGGGCTAGTTCATTTAAAAGACAACCAATCTTCAAAATAAGAGGATACACAAGAAACTCAGCGGGTGCAGCAGCATCTATGGAGCGAAGGAGATAGGCAACGTTTCGGGCCGAAACCCTTCTTCAGACAAGAACTGTTCACATATAACATCCCCTCAGTAATCAAACAGACACCACTATGATGGATGCTGTTGCTATTCCACATGGGGCAATCGCCACGTATATCCCTCTGTCTGGCTTTACATTTCATTCCTCTTACACCTATCTGCCAATCACCCTCTCCAACCCCTCAATTGTATCTATCACTTGCCAGGCTTTGTCACATGCTTACCTTTTGTCCTGGTTTCTCTCCCCCCCCCCCCCCCACACTCACTACAAGCAGTCTGAAGAGGTGACCCGACCCGTAAAGTCATCTGTTCATTCCCATCACACATGTGGCCTGACCTGCTAAGTTACTCCAGCACTTTGTGTTTTGCTCATGCTTCCTGCATCTGAAATTCCATTTAGAGATAAAGTGAGAAACAGGCCCTTCAGCCCAGCCAGCGATCCTAGTATGCCAGCACACTAGGGACAATTTACAAATTTATCAAAGACAATTAACCTTCAAACCTGTACATCTTATCATTGCGAAATGAAACCAGAGCATCCGGAGAAAACCCATGTGGTCACGGGGAGAATGTACAAACTCCATGCAGACAGCACCTTTAGTAAGGAGTGAATTCGGGTCTCTGGAGCTTTAAGGCAGCAACCCTACCACAGCGCCACTGTCCCACTCCACCCTATACTCTTGTGCAGGCAATCACTTAAAAAATACTTCACGCATGCACTTATACGTTGTTGCCATGGATTATGCAGCCTGCTATAGAAAATATGGCATTAAGCTGGAAAGAGTGCAGAGAAGATTTATGAGAATGTTGCCAAGAGGGATTGAATTATAGAGAGAGGCTAGGCAGGTTAAGACTTTATTCTTTGGAGCACAGGAGGCTGATGTGGCCTCTATAAAGGGAAATCTATATGGGATCAATCAATAAAAGGGGAAATAGTCAATAGACAATAGGTGCAGGAATAGGCCATTCGGCCCTTCGAGCCAGCACCGCCATTCAATGTGATCATGGCTGATCATCCACAATCAGTAACCCGTTCCTGCCTTCTCCCCATATCCCCCGACTCCACTATCTTTAAGAGCTATGTCTAGCTCTCACTTGAAAGTATCCAGAGAGCCAGCCTCCACTGCCCTATGAGGCAGAGAATTCCACAGACTCACAACTGTGTGAAAACGTTTTTCCTCTCCGTTCTAAATGGCTTACCCCTTACTTTTAAACTCTTGGTTCTGGACTCACCCAGGAACATGTTTCCTGCCTCAAGCGTACAAACCCTTGATAATCTTATATGTTTCAATAAGATCCCCTCTCATCCTTCTAAATTTCAGAGTATACAAGCCCAGCTGCTCCATTCTATCAACATATGACAGTCCCGCCACCTGGCAATTAACCTGGTGAACCTACGCTGCATTCTCTCAATAGCAAGAATGTCCGTCCTCAAATTGGGAGACAATATTGCACACAATACTCCAGGTGTGTTCTCACTAGGGCCTTTTACAACTGCAGAAGGACCTCTTTGCTCCTGTAAACTCATATTGTTATGAAGGCCAACATGCCAAATGCTTTCTTCACTGCCCGCTGTACCTGCATGCTTACTTTCATTGACTGATGAACGAGGACCCCCTAATCCCGTTGTACTCCCCCTTTCCCAATTTGACACCATTCAGATAATAATCTGGCTTCCTGTTTTTGTCACCAAAGTGGATAACCTCACACTTATCCACATTAAACTGCATCTGCCCACTCACCAAACCTGTCCAAATCATCCTGCATCCTCATAACATCCTCATCAAAGTTCACACTGCCACCCAGCTTTGCGTCATCTGCAAATTTGCTAATGTTACTTTGAATCCCTTCATCTAAATCATTGATGTATATTGTAAACAGCTGCGGTGCCAGCACCGGGCCTTGCGGTACCCCACTAGTCACTGCCTGCCTTTCTGAAAGGGACCCGTTAATCCCTACTATTTGTTTCCTGTCTGCCAACCAATTTTCTATCCATGTCAGCTCCTACCCCAAATACCATGTGCTCTAATTTTGACCACTAATCTCCTATGTGTGACCTTATCAAATGCTTTCTGAAAGTCCAGGTATACTATATCCATTGGCCCTTCCTTGTCCATTTTCCTAGTTACATCCTCAAAAAATTCCAGAAGATTAGTCAAGCATGAATATCCCTTCGTAAATCCATGCTGACTTGGACCAATCCGGTTACTGCTATTCAAATGCGGCGCTATTTCATCTTTTATAATTGACTCCTGCATCTTCCCCACCACCGATATCAGGCTTACCGGTCTATAATTCCTTGTTTATAATCTGGCCTATAATCAGGAAACAAGAGGGCATAGGCTCAAGGTGAGAGGGAAAATATTTAATAGGAAGCTAAGGGGCGGCCTTTACGCAAAGAGAATGGTTGGGTATATGGAACAAGATGCCAAAGGAGGTAGTTGGGACACGTTCAATAACAACATTCAAAGGACATTTGGACAGGTATATGGGCAAATAGGTCTAGCTTAGATAGGGCATCTTGATTGGCATGGATGAGTTGGGCCGAAGGGCCTGTTTCTGTGCTGTAGAACTATTTTGTATACAGTATTGTAAATTCTTACACAGAGGTTCGCGAGGGTGAGGTGGGAGGACAGAGTGTAGAAGTTCATTTCTTTTCTACCGAATCTTCACATCACATTTACTAAAGCAAATAGCTGACTTGAAATGTTTTGTTTAAGTTGAACTGAAACAGGGTGTCAGAAACAGAGCACTTGGGTTGATGGCTGACATGTCCTCAGTGTGTAACAGGAGGCCAGCTTAGTGGAAAGCCATACAAAACCCATCTACCGTGTCTGACAGAGGAGCTGCAACAGCTGCCACCGACAGTCCGCATGCCTTCCTCAGTTTAACTGGTGACCGCTCTCAGTGGCAACCCCCCCCCCATGCATCAGTGTTACAAACTGATGGACAACGAGGATTCATGGAGGCAACCCTTTCAGGGTCTATGGAAAACGAAAGAGAAATTAATTTTCACAGCAGGTACTAGGACGAGGAAGCAGAGGAAAGTTAACAGAGAACTAAAAAGGTAAGTGCATTTGGAAGGAGACAATATATAATTGATGTGTATTGTGTTTGCGGGCCTGTTACGCTGCAGCCTGTAAGATTTTCATTGTTCTCCTGTCGACACGGTTAAACTCCCGACTCAGGCAGGGTGTGCTTTCAAGCAATGTATCTGGAAGGATTATGATGGGACTGGATTAAACTAGACTGCTCAGAATGACCAAGGTTCCCAAAATAGCTACAGTTGTTCTATATTTCAACCTAGCTTTGTACAGCAGCTGGCCAGAGAGATAAAATTCCACACACACATTAACAGACAGCCACATCTGGAAGTTTCACAAATAGGCTGTGGGCCGAGGAGCTTTATTGTTCAGGTTCGTGACCCAACTCACGGAATTACCTGAATTTTTAACATGTGTAAAAATATTATACAAATCATACCTGAAACTCTCCAAGAACAAAACCTGCACATATTGTTTAAATATGACAAAAACTTAACATTTTCCGAGTAGTAATTGGCCGATCGATGCACGTTTGACATGAGGTCGGATGCAAATGGACCAATCCCGCGCTTTGTTTTATGGTCGTTAGGCAGCGAGGACTCTGGGATCATGGCTGCCTCCTCATTACATCAATAGCAATAGCAAGGTTTCCAAGGATAAAGGTAATGCTAACTTTGTTCATCATTTTGTTTTTCAATTGAATTATCTTTATAAAGTTATGATGTTGAACTTAAATAAAAAAGATAAATAACAAAGGTAAAGCTAGGGTTAGGATTAGGGTTGGGGTTAGGGTCAGTCGGGCTTGTCGGTAGGCCGAAGGATGCCGTGGACGATCGGTCGGGCTGTCAGTCCGCCGGTGGATGGTGAGAGTGGCCGGTGAGTGCTGGGAGGAGTTGGCCGGGCTGTCGGCCCGCCAGTGGATGCTGCGAGGGGTCGGTCGGGCTGTCGGCCAGCGGTGTTGCAGCGAGCGAGCGGGCGGACAGACAGAGCCAGCACTATGGGGGTGCTGAACGCAGCCCGGGCAGTGTGCAGGGCAGTGCTGCTCCCCACCATCATCACCATGATGATCCAGAAGGGCATGCTGGCCGAGGTGGACTCGCTGAGCGGCCACACGTACGGAGGCCGCTGCCGGTCCCAAAGCGGCTCCAGCTCCAGCCATGGGCAGCTCTGGAAGGGGGGTGAGTTAGGGTTAATATAGGGTTAGGCATTTTCCTCTCAGTGGAAGATGCCTTAGCCTTCCCCCAGCCTGGTACTGCCCCAGTCCCACTATGGCCATGACCCCCACTCTGCACACTGGCAGTCAGTGGGGTTCAGTAAACGGGGGAACCCAGAAGAACTGTCCTCACTCATTAATTAGGCTGGTTCAGGAGCCGGACCTCTGCAGCAGTCTCATTCAAAAAACACACCCAATTATATTGCAACTTTTGGCAATGAGTTATGACTTTTCTCAATTATATTTTATCTAAATCTGTGCAAAATATCATGTAGTTCCGAGACATGGGTCACGAAAGTTGATTTCTAGACACATTTGTGATGCTGGGCCCACAGCCTATAGAGGGGCTGATCTCCACTTTTCACCTCACCTTTATCTTCCATTTTCTGCTCTTTGTTAGATGGGTCAATGAGTTTGATGTAAAATTGTGGAGTGTGGAAACGCACAGATGCAAATGGCTGCTGGTAACCAGGGACGGCGGCTGTGGAGAGAGGATACGGGAAATCACATAGTACAAAAACAAGAACAAAGGTTACAGAAAGTAGTAGGCTTAGCCCGGTCCATCACTGATACTACCTCCCCACCATCAAAGGGATCCACAGGAGGCGCTATCTCTGAAAGGCAGCCAGCATCAAAGACCCACACCACCCTGGCCACACACTCATCTCGCTGCTACCATCGGGAAGAAGGCCTGAAAACCATGACCTCCAGGTTCTAGAGCAGGTTCTTCTTAGCACGGCACAAACTGATCTTCTGTGGACAGTGTCTTTGGTTGCACTACAGACTTTAGTTATGGTTAACTAGTAATACCATTATTAATTTATTGTATTATTGATTACTATATATTTATCTGTGTGTTATTGTACTAACAGGCCTGCTATACTACAGCAAGTAAGAATTTCATTGTCCCATTGCCGATACAGATGACAATTAAACTCGACTCGTGCCTCTCCTCCTCACTCACCCAGTGATCACTTATCCCAGCTCCAACCCACAGCACACCGCTCAGGAAGGAGAGCTTCCAAGCCTCTGCCAACACCAATTAAAATTCACTGTGCCACAAAGATAAACCCAAATATCTTCTCCACTCCACCTGTACATTCCCAGTAACTCCTGGAAGTGTAGAGGGAGTGTCCCTGACCTCTGTTCTGAGTGCGACAAGGGATAGTCAGAGCATGGAACAGGTTCTTTGGCGCACCTTGACCAAGTTGGCATACAAGGCAAGTTCTATTTGCCTGCGTTTGGCACACATCCCTCCTATCCATATATCTGTCAAAAAGCGGTTTTAAAGTCATCTTTGCATCCACTTCTATAGCTTCCAAGCTGACATACAAGGCAAGTTCAATTTGCCTGCAACTATCGGGCTCTTGAATGACCTATTGTACTTGAGCATCGCTGCTAAGCACAGAGCCTTTTCGGCTTCAGCACCACTCTGTTTGCTCTAGGTACTTTGGCTTTTACCCTTTTGGCAATGGTCTAGCTTACTTAGAATAACTGATAATATATCGTATATGTATTGTTGCTGCGTTTCATGGAAGTGACAACGCAAGTAGATAAGAGTGGTAAAGAAGGCATATGGTACACTTGCCTACATTGGTTGGGGCTTCAGTAGAAGAGTCAGGAAGTCATGCTGCAGCTTTATAAGACTTTGGTTTAGCCGCATTTGGAGTATTGAGTGCAGTTTTGGTTATCCTATTACGGAAGGATGTGGAGACTCTGTAGAGAGTGCAGAAGAGGTTTACCAGAGTGCTGCCTGGATTGGAGGCTATTAGCAAAAAGGAGGGGCTATCAGCTATAAAGAATTATGAGAGACAGATGGGGTATACAGGCAAAATCTTTTTCCGAGAATGAACAGGTCAAAGATTAAAGGACACAACTTTTAGATGAGAGGGGCAAAGTTTAAAGGTGATGCGCGGATTGTTTTTTCCCCCCATACAGAGTGGTCGGTGTTTGGTGTGGTGATGGATGTAGCTATGAAAATGACATTGAAGAGACTTTTAGGTAGTCACATGGATATGCAGTGAATGGAGGAATATGGATGACGTGCAGGCAGAGGAGATTAGTGTTACTCTTCATCATGTTTGGCGCAGTCATTGTGGGCCAAGGGATCTGCTACCGTGCTGCGCAATGGTCTATGTGCCTGTAAAGCTGCAGCAAATAACAATGTCATTGTTTCGGCTCATATGCCACGTTCATTTTACTGCTGTTTAATAACAGCCTTGAGGGCGGGGGATCCTTCACCTATAAGAAAAGCTGCTGGAAAGCTATTAGTAAATTCTCGAGGGAAGACTTCCAGGAGTTTAGAGATACAGCACAACCCACCGAGCCCACGTTGACCATTTCTCATCCACTCCCTACACACTAGGGGCTACTTTACAGCAGCCAATTAACCTACAAACCTGCAGGGCTTTGGGATGTGGAAGAAAACCGGAACACCCGCAGAAAATCCATGCGATCACAGGGAGAACGTGCAAGCTCCACACAGAGAGCACCAGAGGTCAACATTGAACCAGGAGGTTACTGGGAATTTTCCGGGTGGAATGGATAAAGAATTTGGATTATTTGTGGCAGAGAATTGGTGAGGCAGCTGGTCTACCAGCTGCTCAACCTATACTTTGGTCAAAGGATTTTAGGATTATTACAGTGTATTCTGGGGATGTCTGGGCTAGGGAGAGTAAGGATGCAAGGTCCTACAAGAGTAAAAAAACTTGCCCTCTGTTCTCCAATCTAGTATCATTTAAGCACATGCAGAATATTAATTATAATGTAGCGAAATGCTCAAATCTTGAGAATGAGATTATATAAAATTGAAAAAAGCAAATGATTAGCAAGGAAAGGAGTGAAGCTTTCATTTATGATAGTAGTACAGCAGGTTAAAAAAAACATTGCAATCTATTTCTATGGGTGTGGTGCTGAGAATGAAGACAGATCTGTCACCTGCAATATTCCAGTTTTAGTGACAATAGAACACTGGGATCTATAAACACTAGTTGATACAAATCTACACCAAGACATTGACAAGCCACCTAGATGTACTGATATGGGTGCACTCATCAGCAAGTACGAATGAGGTGAGCATTGAAGGAATGATGTTTACACCCTTCTGTGCTGCCCAGCAATTAGTTGATCGTCATCCTCCCAAAGTCACCATCCCAATACAGAGTCCCCAAAGCTAGGAGCAAATTACTCGGGAAAGAATACAAAGTTAAACTGGAACATAAAATGTGGTCATGGGTGCATTAGTGATGGAATAAAATGAACAGATAATTCCCTGTACATACAATAATACCGGGCATCTCTGGTGGGAAAATGTGGTGCGGTAAACATCCACTGTCTCAGAGGCAGCCTGAGCTGTTAAGTATTTTTAGTTTTTATTACAATGACTAAGGCACTGCTTGTGTTCAAATTCAAGCAAAAACATTCAAGCTTGAGCAACGCTGTGGGTTTTCTCTGCTCCTTGAAGGAGGCCATGACAATTACACTGCCCTCTCTGGTTTCTCAGGCTGGCCTTCCATCTCAGGTGGAGTGTAATGGGCTAGGAACGACTGTGATATATTTATCACCCTCCTTAACAAAATGATTCACCGAGGACACAAAGCCCTACCTTCAGGCTTTGGTGCCTTCTCATAAGAGGTTTCTTTCTCGCATCCCAAGTGCTCCTGCGATTCTGGCCTCAATTCCGAGAATCCAGAGTCGTAGCTGTGAATGGATTCCCTCTCTCTGCCTGGCAAGTTCGTTCCCTTTGAGAATGCGGATGTCAGGAGGGGTTCGGAAACAGAGCTGGTTATGTGAGGACGGTGGACAGGCCTGAAGTCTCTCTCCTGAACTTCTGAGGGCAACTTTCCGTCTCCAGTCTCAGAGCCCGGATTGCTTCCAGCAGAGGGCTGCGTGCTGTCCATTTTGGAAGGTGGCGGCTCTGGCGAGATTCGACCTGGCTGGAAAGGTGGCTGGAAGACGTTCACTGAATACCTATGGCAAATTATAATGCAAAAATGTTAAGCTGGTCCTTTTACAGGCACACATACATTACATCACAAGGCACTGGAAGAGACGACTCTCACAATATGGCCGCTCCAGCTCTGTAGTTAGCCTCACGCCACCACAATATTTTACAACATTCAACCCAATGTTGTTTTGAAAGAGCCAACTGAATTCCTTTCCACTGCCGCTGCGCTTGCCCTATCATAACCCGAGAAGCAAAATGCAATTTCCATCTCCCCTGCTGTGTTTTTGCCAGCTCTTGGATCTTCTAATGATCTACAATACCGATGTACCGTAGAAAGCAAACTGTCGGCATGCATCACAGCTCGGTTTGATAACAGCTCTGCCCAAAATCGCAAGAAATTGCAGAGAGCTGCAGATGTACCCCAGTCCATCACTCAAGACCAGACTCCCCACCATTGAATCCATTGACTCTTCACTCTGTCTCA
The DNA here is from genome assembly GCA_963514005.1 of Raja brachyura. The sequence goes on along the minus strand of OY740796.1, from coordinate 24,799,782 downwards.
GAAAAGCTAGTCCCACCCCGGCATTTGCTTCTTTTTCCTGCTTACATCTGGCAAAAGGTACAGAAGCTAAAAATAGCCTCCACCAGACTCGGGAACAGACTCTTCCCCACTGATATCAGGCTTCTGAATGGTCCTTCCATTAGCTAGGGTACTGTCTGATTCACCTCTACCTTATTGCGGCCATTGGACTTTGTGTCGCTACAATGCCGAGAGCTACTTTCTGCAATCTTTATCTTCCTCTTTGCTCTATCTATTGAGTTGAGCTTGAATTGATTGTATCTATGTGTGGGGGACATGATCTGTTCGGACAGCGTGCAAAATAAAGTTTTGTGACAATAATATACCAAAACCATCTTAATATAAACAATCTCTTCTGATTTTATCTGGTAAACCTTCTCATAAATTGAGACAGCACAACTAATTAGATGTTGGGGAGTAGACAATGATCAAGCAGTCTGAGCCTATCTGTGAGATGGTGCCCAATAAAATAACAGCAGATTGGTCATTTTTAGCTGATGGTTGAAGCGAGCATGGGTCGTAGGTAAGCGCGACTCTCATGGCACATCTCTTGACACGCATGGGGAGTCACCATAACTTGAAGATGCAAGCGTTGCATGAAACTGAAGATAACCTCCCTCACAGCTGGCTACTTGGACAGGTTCCAAGAGAGATTTTAATACAGCAATTAAGGCAAAGCTGTTTCCGCCGACAGACTCATTAACTAGAAGTCCATATTGGTTCAGATAATTAGGGAAAGAACCACTGGTTCAAGGGTGCTTTATTGTGTACAAGGGCCAGGAAGCGAGCGGGCAAGATCATCTCTGACCCCTCTCACCCTGGCCACAAACTCTTTGAATCACTTCCCTTTGGAAGGCGACTCCAGACTGTCAAAGCTGTCACAGCCAGACATAAACACAGTTTTTATCCACGAGTAGCTGCTCTACTCAACAGCCAAAAATCTGTAGCCTCCCTTTGATCTGGTATTTTGTTGGTTCACATGCTTGATCAATGGTGTTTTATCATTAATGTTTTATTATTATTAATGTTTAGTGTTTTTCGAGTCATTCGTAACCGTCACTGTATGTCATGTTGTTACTTGTGGGCGGAGCACCAAGGCAAATTCCTTGCATGTGAATAATTGACCAATAAACCTACTTACAATGGTATGAGTGACAAGTGGACAAGGTGGAAAAGACAGCGGAATACCAACTCCCTCTGCTGATAACTCCCTCTGGCCGTTGGCAGAGCAACCAGCATCACACTCCAACCCACTGAATCATTAGTAATAGGCAGCAAGCTCAGCAGACCACACAACCCAAGGGGGAATTAATATTCACACCGCATAAAGTCCACGCATTGTGGAACAATGGAGTCAGCAGGCCTGCCGCATAACTCAAACGTCAGAGAAGTCACATCCCTGTGACTAAAGCCTTCTTGTATATCACATATTTGAATGATTCAAAAAACTCTTTCACAATGTTGATACAAAGTGAAAGGCATGCATGTGTTACAGCCATTGTTTCTCTGCCCAGTGGGAGAAAGGGACAGCCATTACTCCAAACCACTGCTGTACTACCCCGCACAGCAGCTATGCATTTCTATATGAATTTATTTCCATTGTACCTTGAATATCCCTCCAGCAGCTGGGTGAGTCTGGAATACGTGAGCCGTGATTCGGGGACACTGATAATGAAGGGGCAGCCAATGTTTTCTGCTCTACATTGGTTTTTGTGATCTGACCAATGATTCATTTGACAGGTCCTGTGGGAGGGGAAAGACAGAGAATTATTCCAATATGCTTACAGTATATTCAACATCATGAAACAGCAATTTTCACTTGGAGAGCCTCATCACTGTTCCAGTTTACATGGCCCTGCTTTATTTACAAACTCACAAACCTGTCTATGCAGACGGGACAATGGTGGAGAGAGGCAAAAGCTTCAAATTCCTGGGCATGCATATTTCTGAAGATCTTTCCTGGACCCAGCACACTGATGCAATTATAAAGAAAACCCATCAACGCCTCTACTTCTTGGGAAGATTACGGAGTTTCGGTATGACAGAGAGGATTCGCTTGAATCTTCTACAGGTGTACAGTAGAGAGCGTATTGACTGGTTGCATCATGGCTTGGTTCAGCAACTTGAATGCCCAGGAGCAAAGAAGACTGCAAAAAGTTGTGAGCACTGTCCAGTCCATCACGCGTTCTGACCTCCCCAACATTAACGGGATTTACCCAAGTCGCTGCCTCAAAAAGGCAGCCAGCATCATCAGAGACCCACACCACCCTGGACATACACTCATTTCACCTCTGCCATCGGGAAGAAAGTACAGGAACCTGAAAACTGTAACGTCCAGGTTCAGGAACAGCTTCTTCCCTTCAAACAAATGGGCTATTAAATACAACAACCTCCAAATAAACTTATTATTGCACTATTATTGTTTGTTTTTTATGTGTACGTATTTACACACCCACACACATACATATGTATATGTATCATTGTTCTATCTGGGACACATGATAATATGACAATAAAACATTCTTAGAGGACTCTCTCAAACTTCTACAGGTGCACAGTAGAGAGCTTGCATCGTGGCTTGGTTCGGCAACTTGTGCGCCCTGGAGAGGAAAAGACTACAAAAAGTAGTAAACACTGCCCAGTCCATCATCGGCTCTGACCTTCCTTCCATCGAGGGGATTTATCGCAGTCGCTGCCTCAAAAAGGCTGGCAGTATCATCAAAGACCCACACCATCCTGGCCACACACTCATCTCCCTGCTACCTTCAGGTAGAAGGTACAGGAGCCTACAGAAGACTGCAACAACCAGGTCCAGAAATAGTTACTTCCTCACAGCCATCGGGCTATTAAACCTGGCTCGGACAAAACTCTGATTATTAATAACGCATTCTGTTATTTGCACTTTATCAGTTTATTTATTCATGTGTGTATATTTATATTATGCTATATGGACACACTGATCTGTTTTGGAGTAAATGCCGACTATGTTCTGTTGTGCTGAAGCAAAGCAAGAATGTCATTGTCCTATCAGGGACACATGACAATAAACTCACTTGAACTTGAACCACTCTTGACTCAGTGGTGTTCGCTTCCACCCAGAAGATATCAGTCGGACAAATGTAATGCGACTGAACTAGTGCAACGTGTTGAGCGAATGTGTTCAAACCTACCCAGTTGTCTAAGAAACTGAATTCAGTTCCAAACAATAGATCTTGAAATTACTTTCATAAGGGAAATTGGATAAATACTTGAAATTTTGCAGATGAACAAGCTTTTGCATTTCCATACAATGTGGAAGCCCATTTAGTCTATGTCAACTAACAGAGCAAAGCCATCTTATCACTAATTTTCTCTGTAACCTGTTCCTCTCACATTCCCATCAACTTCCCCTGATTCTACCATTCACCTGCACACTGGCGTCAAATTGATGGCAATAAACCCAACTACCAGCACATTTTGGGGAAGTGGGAGAAAACCAGAGCACAAGGGGAAACCCAGGCTGCGAGAGCTGAATAGTGCAGCCCTTTGAAAGAGTTAATACATGATTGGATTCCCTTACTGTATAATTTGTTAGTAGCAATAGTGGATTCAAAAATAAACATGGTTCTTGTCCAGCAACAGTGAACCTTTGACTTAGTGGGAACCACTTACATTTGCAAGTCAGAGGGTGCAAAGCTCAAATCCTGCCAAGCCCCAGCTAAGAAATGAGGTGATAGAATCTTCCTTCACCATGGGCGAGGCTGGCCTTCAATACCACATGGATGGCAAGAGCTCATAAAACACCTACCACTTTCCCAGAGAGGACTTGCCTCTACCACAATTAACTGGGATAAGAGGGTTGCAACCACAAGAAGAACTGCCTTATTAGGTTCAGAATCAACCTGCATAATTCTAATCTTACCTATGCAATGGAACACCACGGACCATCTCTTGCACTATCGCGACTTGCATTTAAATTATTTTTTGCACGAATGTCTTGTTTTGTATTTTGTTTTTCACAGCCTTCTATGATTTATGTATAATTATGTATAACGTGTTTCTGTGCGCCTGAGCCATGTGCCTGTGATGCTACCGCTAGTAAGATTTTCTGCAAGTAAGGGCAAAGTTTGAATCTTGGAACTGGGGGCTTTCAAGGAAGATTGGAATAGGTTTGTGCACAGGTGATGGTAGAAATTCAGAATTCTTGATCAGAAATGGTAACTGTTAATTGCTAACAATGGATGGGGGAAAAATGTAATACCTGCAAGGCTTTGAGGGAAATGGGGAAAGGTAGGTTTATAACACGAGCCCATCCTCCCCACCACTGACCCCGTTCTCACTTTACAGTGTCACAGGAAAGCAGCCAACATAATCAAGGACCCTGGTTATTTCCTCTTCTCCTGTCGGGCAGAAGTCAAACGTTAAAAAACACGTACCACCAGACTCAAGAAAAGTTTATTCCTCGCCGTTATTAGACTACTGAACTCCCATAAGCAAGGGTGTGGTCCTGATCTCACAACCCAGCTCATTGTGGACCGTGGACATTTTTTCTGGCTCCAACACTATAACTCTGTAACATTATATTCTGCACTCTGGTATTTTTCTTTGCACTACCTGTTGTACTTGTGTACGGCTTGATTGTATTCATGTATGGTATTATTTGACTGAAATGGCATGCAAACAAAAGCTTTTCACTTCATATCGGTACACGTGACAATAATAAACAAATACTTATAGCTACTAGATTACATCACAGCTCAGCCATGATCTCAGTGCAACAAGCAAGACGGATTAAAGAGCCTTTTGCTGTTCCACTGCAGACTGTTAGCAATTTAGCCCAGAGATCTATCACTTCACACCATTACCGAATGGAGCAGCCAGAAAAAATGAAACAAGGTGCAGGCAGCGACGGTTTCCCAATAGAATGGTATAAAATATTTCGGAATGAGCTGAACCCACTTCTTCTGAGAACCTTTAACTGGATTATCAAAGAAGGCAAGACACCCCCGTCATGGAAAGAGGCAATTATAATATTAATCCCCAAAGAGAACAAAGACAAGGAAAATTGTACCAACTACAGACCGATATCAATTCTAAATGTGAACTATAAATTATATTCTTCAATTATCTCCAAACGATTTGAAAAGTTCATGCCAGATTTAATTGATGAAGACCAGACTGGTTTTATAATAGGCAGACAAACACAGGACAGTATTAGAAGAACCCTACATATAATACACAAGATTCAAAAGGAAAGTACGCGCGCTGTCCTGATAAGCCTAGATGCAAAAAAGCTTTCGATAGGGTTAATTGGGAATTCTTATATCGCACACTAGAAAGATTTGGCTTTACTGAAGATTCAATTCAAGTTATTAAAGCAATTTACCAGCAACCTACTGCAAGAGTAAAGGTGAATGGGTCCTTAACTGAGAGATTTGTGTTAGGAAGAGGAATGAGACAGGGATGTTGTCTTAGCCCTACCCCGTTTGCTATATATATTGAACCATTGGCTCATGCAATTCGTCAAGATAGGGAACTGAGGGGAGTAACTATAAGAGACAGAGAACATAAAATTGGCCTTTTTGACGTATCTCACGGAAGTAAACAGATTGAGACATATCCCTGACTTCCACATCCAAACACTTTTGGGAGAAAAAGCGCTTCCTGGACATATCAGGAGCATAACGATCCAATAACAATATTTACTTTAGCAACCTGGTTCACTCTTACCAGACAACTTAAACCGAATAAAGGACAAAAGGTTTTAAGATGTATAGCTTTGGATAGTGAATTTAAACCAGGGATGTATGACTCAACATTTAAAGAGTGGATGAAAAAAGGAATTACTGCATTTTGTACTGTTACTGAAAAAGGACACCTAAGAAGTTTTCAAGATTTGAAGGATAGATTTGCACTTCGGAACAAAGACTTGTTTAGATACCTCCAACTGAGAGATTATTACAATAAAAAAAGTAAAAAGGGAGGCACTAGAAGAAAATAATCCAGTGGTAGAGTGATAGTTAATGCGTATCATCAAAAAACATCAAGGTTTATTTCTAAACTTTACCATAGTTTAATGGAATGTCAAGCTAAAACTACATTTTATGTAAAATTTAAGTGGGAAAAGGAATTGAACATCACAATCTCAGAAGAATGGCATCATATGTGTGTAACACTACAGACATCCACTAATTCACAAAAATGGAAAGAATTTAATTGGAAATTTTTTGATTTGTTTCTTTATTACGCCTAACATAAAAAGCAAGCAAATTCTAAGGCAGCAAACATGCTGGAGACAAATGTGGCCAAACAGACGCAAATCATGCACATATCTTCTGTTGTTGCCCAAAAATAGAACCATTTTGGGACAGAGTGAATTCAGAATTAAAAGAATTATTAGGATAGTCTCCAAGAAGTGTTCCATTTTATACCTGGGCAATATAACTACAGTGGTGCTGAAGGAAGATCATTACTTGGTTAAAATCCTACTCACAGCTGGCAGAAAGGCCATTACAAGAAACGGACACACCCAGACTTAGACAATGGTTAGACATAGAACAGGAAATTTGTCATGGAGAAAATGACATATTTTCTAAGAGTGAAAGAAGACGAGTTTAACAGAAAATGGGAAAAATGGATTAGGTATAGAAATAAAGACATCAACACTGTATAATTTGACAATAATGTAAGTTATTGGAAAATGTTTTAATAAGAAAATAGTTCTGTATACTGCATCATTAATTGTAAACTGAACCCCCTGCTGCACTGTTGCATGTTTCACTGAATTGTTGTATGTTACATTGTTTAGGTATGTTACAAAACTTACCTTGACCAGAGCTGCAGTTCTGCCGCTTCCCGTGTGCGCGACTTTGGAGCCTTTCAGAGCGGGGCGGGCTTAAAGCGCCGTTTTTCCACAGGCAGGAAAAATTGATGAATGTCGGGCGATTTCGTTGCGGAAGAAAAATCGCTCCGACATTTCATGAATTAAGGTATTTTTAAATTACTCTAAATTATTTGTTAACTAGAGTAATTTAAAAATCACCTACAAAAGCCATGAGAACCGACACTGGAAGGATTTTGTGTAGGGGAGAAAAAAGGTAAATAGTTTATTTTTATATTAAAAGTTGGTTTTTCGGGAGGCTTTAATAATATTTTCATGTTGCGAAATGGGGTCCAAAAAAAATGTATGAACAAACAGTATTTTTCCTCCCGACTTCACCGCAAACCGCAACGTTCTAATCCACCGCATTCCACTAAAACCCACTCGCTAGTTGATTTAAATGGCCATTAATTTACAGGCATTAAACACTAAATTCCTTCCATTTGGCCCAGAAATTCATGAAAATGAGATTTAAAAATTATGTTAATTGTGGATTATTGTGTGAATGTTATTTGGACACTTAGGCAATTTAAAAAAAGTTGATCTTTTCTTAAGAAATGGATAGATGTTTAGATCTACTCATTGAATTTTGTAATTAGATAACTAATTATATGCTTTAATTTCAGGTATCCAAGTAAGATTGTTTCATATTTATTTCAGAATGCTTTAATCTATAATAAGTGAAAATTTCATTGAGTTCTATTAATTTTTAAGAAAGTTATGGGCTTTTAACTGATCCAGATCACAGCTTTTGAGTTAAGTCAATTGAAAGGCAATGGGGAACAAGATGCTAATTTCCGAGTACGAAAATGGCCATAACTTTCTTAATACTGAAGATATGAAAGTGAATTAGGTGCCAAATTAAACTTCTTTTTATGCTTTATCTGACGGGATAAATTGCAGACTTGATTTTTTAAATCTCAAAATTTTGTAACATTGCTACATTGTTATATTTGTGTATGAATAAAAGCAATAAAGACTAAAGTGAAAAAGGAAAAAAAAAGAAGAAACAAGGTGCATGGAAAGGAAGGGCTGACTCACTGGTTGCAGTAGGCAACTCGGTAACAACTGGTGCAACGTCGCAGCTTCTCGTCGGGCTGCTGGGGCTTCTGGCAGGCAGCACACTTATTGATCGAGATGTTGGGGATCACCAACCTCTGCAGACAAAGAAGCAGCAAATTACTTGTGAAGCCGCTGGAACAGCCAGATACACTCGAGGTGTAGGTAGCATAGTTAGCAACCTCCAACCCAGCCAGTGCATTTGATTCCTTTCCAAACTAGATTCAGAAATGTATTTCATTCTGCAATCACCAAACATGGCCAATGAGATGGCCTCACCCCAGTGGCACCTGGTTAACTGTAACAGAAGTCACTATGGTGCTCGGGCAGGAACAGAAAGCACACACAGAAGTGGATGAGATTATTCCACAGAAACTGCAGTGCATCTCAGAAACACAAGATTCAGACTCAAACTTGAATTCTCCAACGTCAGACAATTTGCTCGATCGTTATTTGTATCAGGGACGTCACATTTGTGTTGCCATTCCTCTCTTCGTCAAGAGAGTTATAAAGCTATATGGCACGGAAACGGGTCCTTCGGCCCACCCTCTCCATGCCAACCGGGTTGGTATACTCGGCTGGTAATATTTGCCATAGTAAAAATTTAATTGTTCCGCTTTCAGTACATATGTCAGTTAAACATTCTTAACCCAGCCCTCCAAACTCCAACCATGTCCCCTAGAGATGCTCCCTGATCCGTTGAGTTACTCCAGCACATTGTGTTCTACGCAAGATTCTAGCATCTGCAGATCATAGAAAATAGGTGCAGGAGTAGGCCATTCGGTCCTTCAAGCCATCACTGCCATTCAATATGATCATGGCTGATCATCCAAAAACAGTACCCCATTCCTGCTTTTCCCCCAGGTCCTTATGTCTTGTTCTCAAAACCCTATCAATATATCCATTCAAATGTCCCTTAAAAGTCACAATTGTATCTTACATAGCTTCCTCTGGCAGCTTTTCCAGATACGAACTACCCCGAGTGAAGGAAATACCCCCAGAGTTCCTCTTGTCTTTTCTTTCATTCATATTCTGACTGCAGGGCATCTCCCCTGAAGCAGGTCTACATAACCACCTGACTTCACAGCAGCAGCTCACACTACACAAAGAGATTAGCTGCCCATTCAATGTTCGCTTCAGTTCATCCTATGTGCAGGAAGGAACTGCAGATGCCGTTTTAAACCGATGATAGACACAAAAAGCTGGGGTAACTCAGTGGGACAAGCAGCATCTCTGGAGAGAAGGAATGGGGACGTGTCCCGATATGTCACCCACTCCTTCTCCAGAGATGCTGCCTGTCCAGCTTTTTGTGTCCTTCACTTCATCCTATTACAGACAGACCTTTGATCTAACCATTTCCCTCCTCCACAGTCGCTGTCACTGAGACAATCTTTTTTTCTCTCTTTTTCAGTTATGAAGAAAGGTCTCCAAGACTGAAATGTTAACCTCTTTCCGCTGTTGCCGTCTGACTTGTCAAGTCTTTCCAGCATTGTTTGAGTTCAGAAATAATTCATCAACTGGGTAAATTACTTTAAAATTGTTGCTTTAGGACTGATAACAAGACTGAAATATTGGACAAATATAACATTTAACATTGGAAATATTGGGCACAGTGGCATATAAATCCCCCCAAAGTGCAGTATCCAATCCATCACAATAAAGACACCTCTACAGATCTCCTTTATAGAGAACCTACATTAGGCAACAGATCCATACCAAGATACGAGGGGCAAACAAATGCAGCAAACGCAAGCCAACAGTAAACCCTGAGAAGTGTTAAATCCGTTCCTTACCCCGACGTGCTTGTAGCTCCTGCCGACATGCAAGAGAAGACACAAAGAGCTGGAGTATCTCAGCAGATCAGGCCACATCTCTGGAGTACATGGAATGGTGACCCTTCTTCAGCCTGACCAGAAACATCACCTATCTGTGTTCTCCAGATATGCTATCTGACCTGCTGAGTTACTCTGGCACTTTGCCTTTTTTTGTAAACCAGCATCTGCAGTTCTTTGTGCCTCATTGTAAACAACGTCTCCCTGCCTCAAGGCTACGGCAACCCCTGTTGCCACCCCATCAGAAAGCAGGCAACCAAAGCCAGTTCAGAAGAAACAATAATTGGTGACGTACCTGTTGTACTTGCAATTCGACCACTCTCTCTTTTGTGAGGTCTTGAGAATGGACCTCAAAGCAGAAGAGTGTATCGCTAGGGGAAACGGTATCCAGGGACTGCGATGCCAAAAATAGCCGATGGAATCTGTTTCTCACAACCTACAGGAGAAACAAATTCGAACAAACATAAGAGAACCAGTCATCAGCAGAGAAACATACACCTTCTCCAAATGCAGCTCTGAGAATCTTCTTATATCAGTGGATCAGCAATAGACAAAACATTAAGTTGTTAAACCACTTTAATATATTGGAGTTATTTCATGAAATTATTGATTTGGTCTGCAGGAATTGGACAGGTAGTGGAAGAGATGGTCCTGTGGACATAGCCAGATTCAACACATAGTAGCGGTGGCAGAATTCATTATTTAACTGTAATTAAAAGTGTAGAACGTCCACAGGCACGGTGGTGCAGCGGTCGTGTTGCTGCCTTGCAGCGCAAGAGACCCTGGCTCGATCCTGACTGCGGGTGCTATGAGTGGAGTTTGTACGTTCTCCCGGTGACCTTGGGGGCTTCCTCCAGGTGCTCCGTTTTCCGCCCACACTCCAAAGACGTACATGTTTGTAGGTTAATTGGCTTTGGTAGAATTGTAAATTGTCCCCAGTGTGTAGGATCGTGTTAGTGTACGGGACTATTGCTGGTAGGCGTAGACTCAGTGGGCCGAAGAGCCTGTTTCGTACTGTATTTCTAAAGTAAAGTGAAGAAGGTTATAAAGTTATTTCTTTACTTGCCAGAGCGCAAACTGCAAGGGCAGAGAGGTTAGGTTGAAACAGGATACATCGGTTGTTGGGCCTCAGCTCAAGTAGCGCGTGTAAGGCTGCTTACTAACAGGAAAGATGCAATTGCATGGACGGTTGTCGACCCAAATGGAAAATTTGAGTCAGAGACTCGATAAGTTGCAGTTTCTCTTTCAGGAACAAAGGAACCAGAGGAGATGTAATTGGGCACAGGACTAATTTTTCTTAACAGGAATTAAAAATCGAAAGTATTTTGGATTCATCCAGAGTGTGGTGGGAAAGATAGGAAGTGGCAGACCCACTCATATCATTTAAAATGTAGTTCAGTGTGTATTTAAAGAGCTGTGATCTACAAAGCTGTAGACCCAATACAGAAAGGCTACCATCATGTTGTAAAGTTTTTCTGCATTCATGCAGCTGGAGATAGGTCATAGAACGGCAATGATCTGTCTGAACTCCAGGACAGGCTGAAGGGCAGTAGGAACCACAGTTACTATATTAAGACCGACTGTTGACATGTTAATCAATCCCGGAGATTTAATTCCCAGAACCAACTACCTTCTCAGTGTCAATCGGAAGTGCACATTTTGCAAGCTGAAATTGTTCATCAATATTCAGGATCAGAAACACCAGTTAAATGTGCCCTCGATATGCTCAGGAAAGCACATAGCGAGTCTGGGAATCCTGTTGTAAACAAAGGACTATCTTGTTTGGGGACTTTCAATTAATTTATCTTGGAAATTCAGCCCAATTCACAGATTTTTTTTAATTGGGGGAACATTTCCCTCTAGTTCTGTCACCACCTCCAGTCTCTTATCCAATTCAAAGCAAAGGTATTTTACCGCATCAGCAAAGAAGAGTATTTTAATAAAATGAGAGAAACAATTCTTAATCATTTTTCGATATTTGTTTTTGCTCCCATCAATGTCATCGGAGTTTAACACTGCCTTGCAGACTCCTGAACAATTCTGACTTAACAAGTATAAGGATCAAGACCCAAAACGTTGCCTTTCAATTCCCTCCACCGATGTTGCCTGACCCACCAAATTACTCCAGCACTGTTCTGCATGCTATAAACAAAGGTGGATTTCCAAGATAGAAAGTCAGTGCTGAGTTTAACCCACTTCCCCAGGGCCTGCTCCAGTTCAATGCCATCACCTTTGCAGCGTTTCGAAGACTTACCTCAGCTAGTCGAAGTATGCCTGCTTTTACCTTCATGTTCCGGGAAACTGCCTCAAATATGTCAGTGGCGCTGGCATTCTCCTTGCTCACACTCACCAGAATCTGTTGGTAGAAAAGGAGCGATCACTTTAACAGAATATATTTAGAGCACCTTTAAGATTGTTCCCGATGTTGGGGAGGTCCAGGACAAGGGGTCACAGCTTAAGGATAAGGGGGAAATCCTTTAAGACCGAGATGAGAAAGACTTTTTTCACACAGAATGGTGAGTCTCTGGAACTCTCTGCCACAGAGGGTAGTTGAGGCCAGTTCTTTGGCTATATTTAACAGGGAGTTAGATGTGGCCCTTGTGGCTAAGGGGATCAGAGGGTATGGAGAGAAGGCAGGTACGGGATACTGAGTTGGATGATCAGCCATGATCATATTGAATGGCGGTGCAGGCTCGAAGGGCCAAATGGCCTACTCCTGCACCTAATTTCTATGTTTCTATGTTAACAGTAAAACATTGCAAGGGTCATCACAAGACCATAAGCAACTTCTGATATCAAGCAATTTAGACGGCTAACCAAGAGCCTGGGCAATGAGAGCAAGTTTGGAGGAGCATCTTAAAAGACAAAAGAGAGATCTAGGCAGAGAGGTTTAGGAAGGAAATCACAGAAATTAGCCTGGCTGCTGAAATCTTGAATTGTGGTGTGGTTAAATCTAGGAATTATAATACAACAACAAGGCACAAGTACAGGCCCTTCGGCCCACAATGGTGCCAACTAAAACTAATCTCCATTGCCTGTATGTGATCCATATTATTCTGTTACATGCATATCCACATACCTATCTAAAAGCCTCTTAAACATCACTATTGTATCTGCCTCCATCACACCCGTCAGCACATTCCAGGTACCCACCACCCTCTTGTAAAACACTTGTCCCGCACATCTCCTTTAAACATCAATCCTCTCTCACCTTAAAGCCAAGCCCTTTGGTTTTTGACATTTCTACCCTGGGGAAAAAGGTTCCACAATCCACCATATGCCTCGTATATTTTTGTATTCTTCTATCGGGTCTTCCCTCAGCGTCCGACGCCTCAAATAAAACAATCCAAGTTTGTCCAACCTCTCCCTGAAGCTAATGCAGATCAATCAATGGACCAGAATTGTAAGAGCTCAGGGCTATGTGATGAGCAAAAGGGTAGAGAGCAGAGTGAGAGTTTTACAATCAAGGGGTGCTGGGAAATTCTCTACCCAAAGTGGAGTGGTTCCAGAATCATCTAGCATATTCTAGTCCAAGACTGGGATTACTGGACAGAAAGTAGGTTAGCCTACAGTGGCTTGCTAAAGTTTTCATACTCCTTGAACGTTTCCACATTTTGTCACGTTACAACCACAAACGTAAATGTATTTTATTGGGATTTTATGTGATAGACCAACACAAAGTGGCGCATAATTGTGAAATGGGAGGAAAATGATACATGGTTTTCAAATTTTTTTACAAATAAAAAACTGAAAAATGTGGCGTGCAAAAGTATTCAGCCCCCTTTACTCTGATACCCCTAAATAAAATCCAGTGCAACCAATTGCCTTCAGAAGTCACCTTGTCCACTTGTGTGCAATCTTATCTCAGTATAAGTACAGTTCTTCTGTGAAGGCCTCAGAGGTTTGTTAGAGAACATTAGTGAACAAACAGCATCACCAAGCCCAAGGAACACACCAGACAGGTTGGGATAAAGTTGTGAAAAGGTTTAAAGCAGGGTTAGGTTATAAAAAAATATCCCAAGCTTTGAACATCTCACGGAGCACTGTTCAATCCATCATCCGAAAATGGAAAGAGTATGGCACAACTGCAAACCTACCAAGACATGGCCGTCCACCTAAACTGACAGGCCTGGCAAGGAGAGCATTGATCAGAGAAGTAGCCAAGAGGCCCATGGTAACTCTGGAGGAGCTGCAGAGATCCACAGCTCAGGTGGGAGAATCTGTCCACTGAACAACGATTAGTCGTGCACTCCCCAAATCGGGCATTTATGGAAGAGTGGCAAGAAGAAAGCCATTGTTGAAACAAAGCCATAAGAAGTCCCGTTTGCAGTTTGCCACAAGCCATGCAGGGGACACAGCAAACATGTGGAGGAAGGTGCTCTGGTCTGATGAGACCAAAATTGAAGTTTTTGGCCTAAATGCAAAATGCTATGTGTGGCGGAAAACTAACACTGCACATCACCCTGAACACACCATCCCCACTGTGAAACATGGTGGTGGCAGCATCGTGCTGTGGGATGCTTTTCTTCAGCAGGGACTGGGACGCTCGTTAGAGTTGATGGGAAGATGGATGGAGCCAAATACAGGGCAATCTTGGAAGAAAACCCGTTAGAGTCTGCAAAAGACTTGAGACTGGGGCGGAGGTTCACCTTCCAGCAGGACAACGACCCTAAACATACAGCCAGAGCTACAATGGAATGGTTTAGATCAAAGCATATTCATGTGTCAGAATGGCCAAGTCAAAATCCAATTGAGAATCTCTGGCAAGACTTGAAAATTGAGCTTGAGCTATTTTGCAAAGAAGAATGGCCAAATATTTCAGTCTCTAAATGTGCAAAGCTGATAGAGACATACCCTAAAAGACTTGCAGCTGTAATTGCAGCAAAAGGTGGTTCTACAAAGTATTGACTCAGGGGGGCAGAATACTTTTGCACGCAACACTTTTCAGTTTTTTATTTGTAATATAATTTGGAAACCATGTATCATTTTCCTTCCACTTCACAATTATGCACCACTTTGTGTTGGTCTATCACATAAAATCCCAATAAAATACATTTACATTTGTGGTTGTAAGTTGACAAAATGTGGATAAGTTCAAGGGGTACGAAAACTTTTACAAGCCACTGTATATGGTGATCAGGCAAGAAAGTGGTGTGAGGCAGAGAGCAGTCATTAACCTAATGTAAGAATAGAAGGTTTGAGGGACTGAATGGGTGACTCCTACTGTTACTGTATATGCTTGTGGTGGTGTGACCTAGGACATGTACATCAGGGTCTGGATGAGATCAAATATCTCCCACATATGTAAACTGGAAGACTGGCCCAAGAGTAAAGGAAGAAAACCTAGCAGATGGAGAAAATGGATAATAATTTTGGCAAATAACGACAAGGCTGAATGGGATGATGTTAAACGGATGGAAGTATTTAGTCTTTACAAATAGTCGCAAATATCTCAACCAATCTGCCTACAGTCAGGTTTGGACAAAAAGGGAGGAAACCTGTGGTTACAGTATGGTGTCCGAAAATTCAAGAGATTTTTCACAGATGTATAGTTTCGTCACTGAAGAGGCTGCAATTGTTATCCTTGTAGCAGAAGAAGCCAAGGGTGGGGGCAAGGGATTCAGAGATACAAAGTCATGAGGGCATGGATGGGGGAACAGCGCAAACAGTTTCCTCATAGCAGAGGAGAACGAGAGAGCACAGATTTAAGGCAAGGGGTAGGAAAGTTAAGAGAGGATCTGAGGAAGAATGCCCTAAGGAGCGGTTGGCACCGAGACACACACATTAAAGTTGTCTCTGGATGGCCACTTGAAATTGCAAAGGAAGGGAAGAACTGTGGAGACTGCTGGAAAATCACATAGATGGCTACTCAATGGTCGGCACGGATACAGTGGCCAAAGGGCCTGTTTCTGTGCCGTATGACGTATAAACTGAGTTTCAGAACATCAGTCATGTCTTTGCAAGTCTCCTCCGAGGGACAGACCCAGCATATCCAGAGAATTGCCAAGTGAGACTGATCAATTTGAAATCATAGCCTCGAACATCAACAGTGCAAAAATGGGCTCTAACACTGTCCTGTGCCCGCAGGAGTCATTGTGCATTAACCGCTGCTCTGCCTTTACACTTTATAAACGACAATACAATAAACAACACTTTTCACTCTCCCAGTGTACATGACAATAATATTAAAAAACCTACGATCACCTTTACACCTCGAGCTTTCGTCACCCATCTGCAAGTCACCCCCTCACCTGTAGCCACTGATCAATTACCAGACCTTGTCTCACCCCCACCTCTCTTTTCCAGCTTTCTCCCCCAACTCCATCAGTCTGAAGAACAATCCCGACCCGAAATGTCGTCCGTCCGTTCCCTCCACAGGTGATGCCTGAGCTGCTCAGTTACTCTAGCACTTTGTGTTTTACTATCCACTTATAATGTTTGGTATTTGATTAGTGGCCTGAAAGAACTATTTTCTAATGCAACAGTCCCTCAATCTTGTACTGCTCATGTGAAAGCAAGTCCCCTCACTTCCACGACTGTGGGACGGTAATTGTATACACCATGTAGTTGTGTGGACCAGCTCTACACAGCAACACTGCTCTTACCTTGATCGGTTTTATATGAGGCTCTTTAGCAAAAAAGAAAACAGTCAGCAGCTTCTGTTTCTGTGGCAACGGGACCGATAAGTAGAGGAAAGGATCAAACGTGATCGATACCTGGAAAAAATACCTTACAGATGAGTCAGACACAGGAACACATACAGACAGATACTGACACTGTCCTCTCTCACTCAGGCACCTTCACCACATTTTCATCACCACATAAAGGACACAAATGACCCCAACCTCTTCCTTCAGACTGAAGCTCTCAGAAGCTTCCATCGAGTTGCTCACGGCCAAAGAAGATGATTTGCAGCGCCTAGGATTAATCAGACTCCCAGCCGCAAGAGATAATATAGCAGTATCCTGTTTATACCTCTCCCCTTATTCTCAGTATTTTGCTTCCAAATTGGTTTAAACATTGTAGTTTGTGAGCTAGACCAACAATCTGACCTCTCACAGGGTGCTGCACTATTGGAGTTGCTTTCTTTTTGATGAGGCATGAAATGGATGCCATGTCTATTCTCCCTGCCTGGGATCGTCAATTGTTGTCAAATTACCTGGATGTTTCCATGAATGTTGCCCACTGGATCTTGCTATGTGTAGAACATTGAACAGTGTAGCATAGGAACAGTCCCACAATGTCTGGGCCAAACACAATGCCAAAATCATACCTTATCTACCTGCACATAATCTCTCTATTCCCAACATATCCATGTGCCTATCCTTCTACATATTACTATAGTATCTGTTTCCACACCACCCTTGGCAGCGTTCCAGGCACCCATCACCTTCTGTGTAAAACAAACTTGCCCCGCATATCTCCTTCAAAGTTTGTCCCTCTAACCATAAAGCTGTGCACTATAGTATTTGATTTTTTTCATCCTGTGGGGAAAAGATTCTAAGTGCCTATCCTATCTGTGCCTCTCACAATTGTATATACTTCTATCGGGTCTCCCCTCAACCTCTGGTGTTCCAATCTCTCGCTGCAGCTAATATCCCCTAATCCAGGCATCATTGTTGCCATGTTTCCCAACTACCACAGATACTGCTCTGAAAGGCGACTCATTTGGTTTGGTCAAATTAGTTGCTGCAACAGCAAGAGATAAAATTTGAGCTTTTTAAAATTCATTTACAGCTCATATGAAAAGCAGAGCATGTGATGGTGTCTCAACAACCATACACCCACGCTCCAAATCCCCCTTCTATTAGGCATTTGGGGAACGGATTGCTTGAACTTGATTAGGGTAACACTGACCGATAAATATAGAAACGGACAGCACAGGAGCAGGCCATTCAGCCCACAATGTCTGTGCTGAACATGACCCCTTTCGATCAATAATGTGAAACTCACATGCCTTTAATTTCCTGGATTATTCCCATCTGAGACAAGGGAACAACTTTGGCTATCCTCCAGCCATTTGCCTGAAGCTAGAGGGGATATAAAAATCTCCAGCTGCTAATTCCAGAGGGTGATTGAACATTTTTTTTATTTTTTAGCTCTCCCCATATTGCATCAGAGGGCGACTCCTCCAATGTGACCTCGGAGTGATGTTGTGACATTCTCCCCGATTAGTAATGCAACTCACCCACCTCCCTCACTAGCACGTCTGAAACATCAGAAACCTGGATGTTGAGCTGTCAGTCCTGTCCCTCTCGCTACAAATAATAACTACAACTTCAGAGTTCCAAACACTGCTCCACCACACTCTACGTTCAATCCATTAATATCAATAAAGTGTGCACATCACCGGTCACAGGCCTCCAGTGTGGAAAACAACCTGTTACCATTCTGTCCAATTGGCAACCTCACCCTAGATCCAACGTGATCTAACCTTGCAGACCAGCCCTTTTCCCAGGCTAAGAGAGTCTAAAACTAAAGAGCCGAGGCTTCAGGTGAGAGGAGCAAGATTTTACGGGGATCCGAAGAACAGGTTTTCCCCACAGAGATGTGGAATGAGCTGCCAGAGGAAGTGATAGGGGCAGGTACAACTGCAACGTTAAAAGAACATTAGAATAGACACATGGACAGCAAAGGGTTAGAGGGATATGGATTAAGTGTAAGTCAATGGAACTAGCCCAGCTCGGCATCTTGGATGGTGCTGACAAGACGAGTTGAAGGGTCTGTTTCTGCTTGTACAACTCTGAAATTATAACAGACATAATATAGGGCAGATAGAATATTTTTTTCACAGTAGAGGCATCAAAAACAAGAGGGCAACTTTGGAGTGAGAGGAAGGAGTTTCAAAGTGAATTTGTGGGGAAGATTTTGTATGCACACACAGTGGTTGATATCAGGAGCTCGCTGCCAGAGGTGCAATCTGATATCACTGTATTTAACAGACATTTAGACAGGCTTAAATGGGCAAGGCACAGAAGGATATGGTCCTAATGTGGGATAGTGATTTTGGCATGGACATGGTGGGCCAAAGGACCCATGTCTGCGCCATACAACCCCCACATCTTGAAAATGCAGTAAACCTCTCCTGCCTTCACTAGATCCTATTTCAGAAGCACCAGACACTAGAAGCCATTGCTTACGTGCAAGTTTTCTTGTACGAGGTCTACATCCTTATTTGGGTTTCAAGTTGTAATTTCAGCTGAACATCACCACCTAGTGTTATGTTAGGAATATACAAATCTGTGTGGATGCAGTTCAGAAGATGACATCATCCACAACATTTGTTCAGCTACATAAAATTACTTCTTTCTAAGAAAGCAGATCATTTAAATTCAAATTTATTCAATGCTCAAAAAGTTGTTAAGTCCTTGTACACATTCAGCAATTATTCATCTTGATGGGGGCACTTAGGGTAGGTAAGTAGTTAAAGATGTCCCGAGTGCATTCTGCCTGTCATGGTCATTGCTTTCTCCATAACACTCAATGAGTTCAGTATTTTGCATTTGCTTATTCACCATTTTGGGCAGCAACAGGCCAGCTGCAGTGATCGGGAGGACTTTATTCCTTGGAGTGCAGGAAGCCGAGGGTGATCTTACAGTCAGACTGACTGTCCAGATTACATTGTATCTGTTTGTTTTGTTGTAACCGTCTCCAAACTAACAATAATCTTTTCTACATTTCCCTTGATCTCCACCCCCTCTGATGCCTGGTACTCACACCTTTCACTTCCTTATCACTGTATCTCCCCCTCCCCCGACTCAATCTGAAGGGTCTCGACCCGAAACATCACCCATTCCGTCTCTCCTGAAATGCCGCCTGTCCCGTTGAGTTACTCCAGCAGTTTGTGTCTATCTTTGGTAATCTTACAGAGCTATATAAAATTACACAGATACATAGACAATAGACAATAGGTGCAGGAATCGGCCATTCAATGTGATCATGGCTGATCATCCACAATCGGTGTCCCGTTCCTTCTCGCCATTTCTCTTGATTCTGCTAGCCCCAGGAGCTCTATCCAACTGTCAGCCTCCACTGCCTCCTGAGGCAGAGAATTCCACAAATTCACAACTCTGTGTGAAAAAGTATTTTCCTCATCGCAGTTCTAAATGGCCTACCTCTTATTCTTAAACTGTGGCCCCTGATTCTGGACTCCCCCAACATCGGGAACATGTTTCCTGCCTCTAGCATGTCCAATTCCTTAATAATTTTATATGTTTCTATAAGATCCCCTCACATCCTTCTAAATTCAAGTACACTGTTTCAAGTGTATCTATGCTTTTGTATCTGTCCCTATTAAATAAACCTTAATCAATCAATCAATTCCAGTGAATACAAGCCCAGTCATCTCATTCTTTCATCATATGACAGTCCTGCCATCACGGGAATTAACCTTGTGAACTTACACTGCATTCCCTCAATAGCAAGAATGTGCACACAATACTCCAGATGTGGTCTCACTAGGGCCCTGTACAACTGCAGAAGGACCTCTTTGCTCCTATACTCAACTGCTCTTGTTATGAAGGCCAGCATGGCATTAGCTTTCTTCACTGCCTGTTGTACCTGCATGCTTCCTTTCAGTGATTGATGTAAAAGGACACCCAGGTCTCATTGTACGTCCCCTTTTCCTAACCTGACACCATTCAGATAATAATCTACCTTTGTTCTTGCCACCAAAGTGGATAACCTCACATTTATCCATATTATACTGCATCTGCCCACTCACCCAACCTGTACAAGCCACCCTGCATCCTCCTCACAGTTCACACTGCCACCCAGCTTTGTGTCATCTGCAAATTTGATATTATGACTTTTAATTCCTTCATAGAAATCATTAATGTATATTGTAAATACAGCAGCTGCAGTCCCAGCACCGAGCCTTGCAACACCCCACAAGACATTGCCAGCCATTCTGAAAAGGGCCCGTTAATCCCTACTCTTCGTTTCCCGTCTGCCAACCAATTTTCTACCCATGTCAATACCCTGCCCCCAATACCATATGGTCTAATTTTGCCCACTAATCTGTGTGGGACCTTATCAAAGGCTTACGGAAAGTCTCTTTCTGAGACAGGTCGAATAACAACATTTAAAATACATTTGGACAGATACATGGATAGGAAAGGTTTAGAAGGATATGGGCCAAACACAGGCAAGTGGGCCTAGTGTGGATAGGCATCTTGGTCAGCATGGGCAAGTTGGGCCCAAGGACTTGTTTGTGTTGTATGACCTAGATTTCAAAGCATTTTCCAAGGATCGCTGCCAGGTATGGTGTCTTGTTCGAACTTATTTGGCTGACAGGTGATGATCTAGCATTTCTTAGGTCCCATCGCTGATATTGTTTTGTGGGCTGGGGAGTTTGCTGCCGCAGACACAGAGTGGTCATGGACTTTTGTCTTTGCTGGCGTAAACGTTGACTGGATTTATCTGCAATCTTACTCTGCAGTAAAATGTTCCAGCGTTCATTAACCTCTTCTGCATCCCCTCCAGTACACTTCCATTATTCCTGTAACATGGCGACCAAAACTGCACATAGTGCATCAGCTGTGGTTTAACAAGCGTACTCAATTCAAGCATAACTTTCCTGCTCATATTTTATACCACATTCATGCCTTTGTAACCACTTTATCCACCTGCCACCTTTCAGGATTGGTGAACATTCATTTCATGATCCCTCTTATTTCTGATGAACAGAGGGATCCAGGGTTACCAGAAACAGTTCTCCAAAAGCAGCAGTACCTGTGGACGGGGCGGTGAAGTAGGCACGGGTCATGTTCTCTTCATTAGCCGCAGCACAGAAAGTAAACGTTGGGACATTACGTTTCAACTTTATAAACTATTGGTTCGACCGCACTTGCAGCAATTCTGGTCAACACACTTTAGGAAGAGTGCAGTAGCACTGGAGAGAGTGCAGAGGAGATTCACCAGGATGTTGCCCAAATTGTAAGACTTTACTTATGGGGAGAGATTGGATAGACTTGACTTCCCAGAGTCATGGAATCGAGGGACAATCTGAGAGTGCTATGTAAAATTATAAAAGGCAGACATAGACAGAATCTTCTTCCCATGGTATGCATATCAAAAAGGGGAATGGGTTTATGACAAGCGAAAGGAGATGGGAGAAATATATATGTTTTCAAATCAGAGAGTGGTTAATATCTGGAACTAGCTGCCCAATGAACAGGTGGTCAGATACAATTGCTATTTTTTAGAGATATTTAGACAGGCACTTGAATAGGCAAGGCATTGAATAATACAGTCCACAATGCAGGCAACTGCATCACACTTGTTTACCCACTCACCTTGAAACACATGGGACACACCAGCTTGGACTTGTACTGGCCCTGGAACAGATCCACGATAAAGGAGTCATTTCTCATCTTGTGACGCTCCCAGGCCTCCTCTGCCACTACCTACGTGCCACATATAGAAGGAACAGGAAACACTGCAGATTAAAGAAGCTATACAGTTCCTTATTTCAACCAGAGTAATCAATAGCAATATGAGATCATTGGTATTTAATCTTCTCTCTAGGTTATTTGTATGACAAGCAGTACAGGGAAAGCATGAGCAGTACAAAATAAACTGCTGACGGACAGTTTCTTCCTAATAGAAAGTGAAAGACCTTGCCAAATAACAAGGGCTATGGGCCAAACGCAGGCAAATAGGACCAGCCCAATATGCCAACTTGTTTGGCATGGACAGTGTGGACCAAAGGGCCTGTTCCCATGCCGCATAGCTCTATGACTCTCCATCTCTTTGGTTATCTGAACGCTCCCCTTTGTTAAAAGACTGGCCAAAACTACACAGCGACTCGACCAGTACTGAACTGAACAAGGCACAGCAAAGCATTTAACGAATGGACAGGGCACTGATACACAGAAGGCACTGTTCATGGGCATGTACGCAAAGGCCAACATGTAACGTTGGGAACAGATGCAGTGAAAGTCCCCGTCCACAGCGTCAGGTCTGGGGTAACAAGCTTACCTCATCGGGGCGCCCGTCGGAATCCACGGTCTCAGTGTACGGTTTATTCTGTATCCTATTAAGGTCCTCATGGAGGCCATCAAGCAGAAACGCCATAAACTCCTGCGCGTCGTGCTGTGCGTAGCCAGTGAACTGGCTGGCTTTACTTGCCACAATAGCCTGGAAGGAAAGATTGACGACAAGTAGCCAAAACAACAAATGGCAGAGTTATTTGCGTCACACTAGAGACAGGTTTAGGCATTGGATATTCCTGCTTTACTCTTGGGGGGGCCTTTGCCCTTGTTTAGTGTCAGTAGGTGCCAAAAATGGCCCATCAGAATCAAGATGAAACATTGCTTCTGCACAGACACTGCCTGGCCTGCTGAGCTTTTTACCGCAGTTCTCACTGGGAGTATCTGTACAGTGACATTTGCTGGTCGAGCAGTGGAAACTGCCCAGCAACAACTTTTCCAAGTCTGCATTACATCCTGTTATTTGAACACATTCTTTCTGACATTTATTTGGCACGTATTGCTAAATTTTCTATCAAACTTTTGCAAGTGTACAGTAGAGTGCTATTGGCTGGTTGCATCATGGCCTGGTTCAGCAACTCAAACATCCAGAAACAAAGAGAGTGGTGGACACTGCCCGATCCCTCACAGGGACTGACCTTCCCACCATCCATGGGATCTACAGGAGGCACAGACTCAAGAAGGCAGCTAATATGAAAAGCCCACACCACCCTGGCCTCACTTTCATCTCACTGCTACCAAACGGAAGGTGGTACAGGAGCCTGAAAACTGTGACCTCCTGGTTCAAGAACAGCTTCTTCCCAGCAAACATCAGAATCATAGAAAATAGGTGCAGGAGTAGGCCATTCGGCCCTTCGAGCCTGCACCGCCATTCAATATGATCATGGCTAATCATCGAACTCAGTATCCTGTACCTGCCCCGATCCCTTTAGCCACAAGGGCCACATCCAACTCCCTCTTATAGTCAATGAACTAGCCTCTGTGGTAGAGAATTCCACAGACTCACCACTCTCGGTGTGAAAAATGATCTTCTCATCTCGGTCCTAAAAGACTTCCCCCTTACCCTTAAACTGTGACCCCTTGTTCTGGAGTTCCCGAACACCGGGAACAATCTTCTTGCATCTAGCCTGTCCACCAGGCTCTTGAACGCTGCACAACACTAACCTCAGCAACAATGATCTTCTATGGACTGTTTCTTTGGGTACACTACGCACCGTGGTTTTGCACCATATGGTCACCTAGTATTACTTAATAACCTATTGTATTTTTATTTTGTGCATTACTGTGTTTACAGGCCTGTTGAGCTGCAGCAAGAATGTCATTGCTCCAATATCCGAGAAATAGTCGCAACAGTTGGACAGTCTGTGTCATTCAACACGGCCTCTCACACTTCTAAACTCCAATAGGCGTTGGCCCAATCTTTCTTACTACAAAAATCACTTTATCCTAGGAACCAAACTGGTAAACATTCTCCGCACTGCACACCTTACTGATAAAAGCAACCCTAGTGCAGCACTAACTCCCTGCTCCATCACCGTTGCCGTTTAACAAGCCATCAGGGACAGCTCTGTAAAGCTGATTTTTGATAAATGTGTTTTGGCAGGTTAATGGCACAATGTCAGAGGAGGAAAAGAGGCTGTTCAGAAGATGGCGTCTGCTGTCAGATAATCTTGGCTGCACAATACCTCCAGATATTCATAATCTACATCAGTTCCAAGTATGCCTTATCTACCAAGGACTCGTGCAGCTAAAAGGAGGTCACACAGTCCCTGCAGCTAGAGCAGCAGAGGTTCATTAGATTGGTCCTTCGATGTTTGTCTCACGAGAGCGCAAAATCAAATGGTCTACACTGTCTTGAATTAATAGGAATGAGAAAGGACATCGAGGATGCCGAGTAAGACTGCCAGGATAGATTTGAGGCTGCTTCCTCAGGCCAGAGTCTCGGCATTAGGGGCATGGTCTTGAGGGGTTACCCACTTGGAGACAAGTTCACACTTAAAGGCTCAGATTCTTTGGAGGGCTCTGTTTCCGAAAACTATGGTTGAATGGCTGTCGCCCATATTATTGGCTCATAGAAACATAGGTGCAGGAGTCGGCCATTCGGCCCTTTGAGCCAGTACTGCCAATTAATATGATCATGGCTGATTATCCAGAATCAGTACCCCATTCCTTCCTTTCCCCCATATCCCTCGATTCCTTTAGCCCTGAGAGCTAAATCTAACTCTATTGAAAACATCCAGTGAATTGGCCTCCACTGCCTTCTGTGGTAGAGAATTCCACAGATTCACAACTCTCTGAGTGAAAAGGTTTTTCCTCTTCCAAGTCCTAAATGGCCTAACCCTTATTCTTAAACTATGACCCCCTGGTTCTGGACTACCCCAACATTGGGAACATTTTTCCTGCATTTAGCCTGTCCACATTTTATATGTTTCTAGAAGATCCCTTCTCATCCTTCTAAATTCCAGTGAACACAAATGTCAGTCCCGCCATCCTAGGAATTAACCCGGTGAACCTACGCTGCACTCCCTCAATAACAATAATGACCTTCCTGTAATTAGGAGACCAAAGTTACACACAATACTCTAGGTGCGGTCTCACCAGGGCCCTGTACAACTGCAGTAAGATCTCCTTGAAAAAGTTTGTGCTTAGCAATAATTCTCTCAATAACCTAATTGACACAGGCTTGACTATGGAATTATAAGCAGAAAGACCATTCAGAAAAACCTGATATTCCACTCCCTACTGAAACTACAGAGCTTTCACAATTATTGTATTGCAGCAGAGTTTATTCCCAGTAGTGATCACTACAGATGAGAAAGTCCACTGACATAGCTTTCCTGTTCACTTTGCCACGTTTGTTCACTGCTTCTTCTATATAATTTACTTGCAATTTACCATTTGTAAGCAGAAAACAAGCCGCAGAATCATTTGCCCTCTTGTGCTTAATCTTCTTTTCAATCAGACCAGGAACAAACTCTAACCTCAGTGCTATTTTCTTGCACTAACCCGTTATCTCTATTGATGACAATCTATTGGTAACTGCCTTGAATATACTCAGTAACTGAGACTCCACTATCCTTGTAGGTAGATAATTCCAAAAGACTCACCACCTCTGCGTGAAGGTGTTACTTTCCTCCTGCCCTGAATGCCTGATTTGGAGAGTGACCTAGTTTGCAGGCTCTTTGACCAGGGGAAGCATCAATCCCCACAATTAATAGATTTTCAGATTTTATTTGGGAATGAGGCACAGGAGCACTCATCATCTTACTGATGCAGATCAACTCTGAATCTTGCACTGCCATTTCTAATAAAACAGGCGAGAACTATTTACCTGTTTGAACCTTTTAGACTGAAACAGGATAATGCCAATCAACCTTCCAACCCGTCACGTTCCATGTACAATCAAAACACCAAACTACACACAATTTGGGGCAAGTGTTTTTGGAAAATTCCGCAATGATCGCCCCCACACACCCAAGCATCTCCTCAACACAAGTCAATTGTTTAACGGGGAAATATGTGCAACATGGATACGAGTAGACTACTAGAATCATTTGCAGAGGTGGCTGCTTGCCAGGGGTGGTGAGGCATTTAAAAGGCTTTTGAATATGCACATGGAAATGCAGGACATGCAGGGATATGGATCACATGCAGGTAGAAGGGATTAGATCAATTTAACACCATTGTTTGGCACAGACATTGTGGGCAAAAGAATTTGGTCCTGCAATGTATTGTGTAAGAAAGAACTGCAGATGCTGGTTTAAACTGTAGGCAAAAAACTTGAGTAACTCAGCGGGACAGGCAGCATCTCTGGATAGAAGGAATGGGTGATGTTTCGGGTCGAGACCCATCTTCAGCCTGGTTAGGAAACGAGAGATATAGACTGATGTGGGGAGATAAAGAACAATGAATGAAAGATATGCAAAAAAGTAACGATGATAAAGGAACCAAGCAAAATATGAGATGCTGTTCCTCCAATTTGCGTTAGCCTCACTCTGACAGACGGGTCTGTGTAGGAATGGGAAGGAGAATTAAAGTGTCCAGCAACCGGGAGATCAGGTTGGTTCATGCGGGCCGAGTGAAGAAGTTCCGCGAAACGATCGCCCAGTCTGTGTTTGGTCTCGCCGATGTAGAAGAGTCCACATCTTGAACAATGAATACAGTAGATGAGGCTGGAGGAGGTTCAAGAGTCGAGGGAGAAGGCAGAACGACAGGTGTTGCAGCTTCTGCAGGTGCAAGGGAAGGTATCTGGGGAGGGGGTGGTTTGGGAAGGGATAGGTTAACCAGGGAGTTGCGGAGGGAATGGTCTCTGCGGAAGGCAGACAGGGGTGGAGATCGGAAAATGTGGCTTGTGGTGGGATCCGTTGGAGGTGGCGGACATTTCGGAGGATTATGTGTTGTATGTGACGGCTGATGGGGTGGAAGGTAAGGACTATGGGGACGCTGTCTCTGTTGTGAATAGGGGGAGGGAGAGCAAGGGCAGAGCTGCGGGGTACCGAGGAGACACGAGTGAAGGCCTCGTCTTTGATGAGAGAGGGGAACACCCGTTCCCTGAAGAATGAGGACATCTTGGATGTTCTAGTATGGAACACCTCAACTTGGGCGTAGATGCGGCGTAGACGGAGGAATTGGGAGTAGGGGATGGAGTCTTTGCAGGAAGCAAGGTGGGAAGAAGTGTAGTCGAGCTAGTTATGGGAGTCAGTGGGTTTGTAATAGACGTCAGTCAATAGTCTATTTCCTGCGATGGAGATTGTGAGATCAAGAAAGGGGAGGGAGGTGTCACAGAGGGTCCAAGTAAATTTGAGTGAAGGATGAAAATTGGTGGTAAAGTTGAAGTCCATGAGTTCTGCATGGGTGCAGGAGGTAGCACCGATGCAGTCATCAATGTAATGGAAATAGAGTTCAGGGATAGGGCCTGGAACAGGTACGTGTAATGTATTGTTCCATGTAATCTCGGCCCCATTCAAATTTCTCGCAAAACAAATTCCCACTCACTGCATAACCTGTAATTATTATTCTTTGGCAGAATGGTGCCTGCCCACACATTTTTTTCCATTAAGCAAGCTCCACACATTTAATCCCCCCAATTTAAATATCTAATTCCTCCTTCAGCCGACCGTACCCAAGCGACTAAACCGCATCATTCTCTTCCTCCTGTTCCCATAAGGCTCCAACCATGCCCCGCTTGCCAGCAAGCTGTCAAAGAGGTTGTGCTGACACCCGGGTGCACGGGTCTGCCAAGGAGGGATCACTCACCTTTAGCTTAGACGGTTGGTAGGCATGGTGCGTTCCTTTCCACAGAGCCCTCAGCAGCACTGCAAAACCAATGGCCAGGCGCCCGCCCGTCCCCAGAGGGTTGTTGTAATTTATCTCTGACTCAAAGGATTGATCTGGGCAAACACAGAAGCACACTGTCACAACTCTATCTTAATTTTTTCTTTAAATACTGGCATTAAATACGTCAAAACTTAAACTCGACAATTTGCAAAAACCTGGCAAAGCATTTCCCAATGAGCCAATTGTAGATCATTTTGTAGGATACTTTCAAGATTGTAAAGTATCCAATTGTAGGATACTTTCAAGCGAGAGCTAGATAGGGCTCTTAAAGGTAGCAGAGTCAGGGGATATGGGGAGAAGGCAGGAATGGGGTACTGATTGTGGACGATCAGCCATGATCACTTGGAATGGCGGTGCTGGCTTGAAGGGCCGAATGGCCAACTCCTGCACCTATTGTCTAAAAGCAGGTGCTACTCAGACATCGATTTCCCCGAAATGGCATTGATAATTGTCCAGTTAAATATTGTGCTCGGGTTGACTGAGAGAAGAATCTTAGATTTATATAGTGCCCATCATATCTCCGAACATACAAAGCACTCTGTATGCAATAAAGTTCTGAAGCATGGTCACTACTTATCGCAACAATCAGAGAGTCAAAGAGTAGTCCAGCATGGAAACAGTCCCTCTGGCCCAATTTGCATATCCCAGTCCCGCTTGCCTGTGCCTGGCCCTTCAAACATTCCTTATCCATCCATGTACATCGTTTTCTAAACGTCTGCTTCTATTACTTCTATTGTACCTGCTTCTACTACTTCCTCTGGCAGCTTGTTTCACACATGCATCCACTTGTGAGAAAAAAGAAAAAACACCCCTTGGGTCCCTTTCACAACGTTCCCTTCTCACCATCAACCCATGCTCTCAAATTTTACACTTCCCACCCCGAGGAAAAGACAGTGGCCATTCACTTTGTCTTTGCCCCTCATGATTTCATGCACGGCAATAAGGTCACGCCTTCATCCCCGATGTCCCAGGAATAAAAAGCACAGCAACTTGGAAGGTAATTGCACTCAGGAGTCGCCCACAAACTAATAATACAATGATCACATAACCTAGTTGATGTTGGTTCAGGGATAACTCCACAGCTCTCGTATTAGTTAGTAGCTGTGAGATATTTAGATCTACGTGCACAGGCTTGGATTAATGTTCAATGAGTTAGCATCTGATAGTTTGGTCCACTACAACACATCTGATCACCATTCACCCTCCTTGTAGCACCAGGATGGCTCTCTCTTACTACGGAAGCAGATTCTCTTGAGCAAGGACTCAAGCCCACAAGGTTCTGGTTTGGAGAGAGGGCCATCCTCAGCAGCAATGTGACTGCTGTGGTTTCTCCCTGAAGCAGCTGTGGGCCTTTCACACTGCACTCACCATGGAAGTAGTCTCGGAGCTCCCGCGTGTTGGACAGCGACTGGATGACACTGTTCATGAAGCAAGTGTTGCCCAAGTTGACCAATCCAGTGAAGCCGGGCAGGCAGACTTTCTTCTCTTCCTCCTCCTCCTCCTCTACAGTATGATCAGCAGCAGCAACACTATGTGTCATCGGAGGCACCATGCAAGTAGGCTTGGGCTTCAAAAACACACATGTTAAACTTCAAGGTTCACCTCCAAACAATCTTGTGTGGCAGAAGCAGGCCATTCAACCCACATGATCCATACTAGCATTTATGTTCCTTCATGTGAATTTCATTCCACCCTACCAAAATATATATATATAACGATGCCTATCCATGTTCTCAAGAGATGCCGCCTCGCCTGCTGTTACTCCAGCACTTTGTGTCTTTTTATGTAAATCAGCACCTGCAGTTCCTTGTGTCTATGATAACCCTTGTAATCCATTTATCTAGCTTATCCATAAATGTGTTATTCCCCTCAACCGCACTCCACAGTTCCACATTGGCTCTGCACTCGTGCTTAAATTCACCAAGAACCCCATTTATTAGTGACCCTCGTCTTTATTGAATCATTTTTACTCATAAAATGTTTCCTTTCCCTCCCAATTGTCAATATATTTTACACAATACAATCTGGAATTTGGTATGCATACGAGTTATTAACAGAATTGTGCTGCTGTAAAATTTATGTTTACATTTAGTGTTTAAGTTGTAGTGAATTCTAACAAACATGCAGTTCCTTTTGTGCTATTCAATAATAAGCAACTACATACCAGTGGCAACTACATGAGTGGTTGTTAACTATAATTGGCCACGAATAAAGGAATCATTACAGTCAACAGAAGCTATGTCATTACTTGGTGGATTTGGACATGCCTAACAGAGATAGATAACTGAAAGGATTTTGCTCGTATAGTGTGGTTGTACAGAGAGCAACTTGAACTAGCACCATGGCAGAAAATGGAATAAAGTTTAATATTAGCTGTAGAGGGTGTGCATTCTTTGTAGTTCACTTTATGAGACCTGGACATTGCTGTAAAATATTACACTGCGTGGGGCAACAAAAAAGGTTCTGACAGATAGTGGGTCAAAACCGCAGAAAGCCCAAATACAATAGAAACTCCAGAGGTGGAATGAAAATGGAAATTAGTATACAAAAAAAAGTTCATGAATAAAACACTGGCAGGCAAAATGAAAACAACAGTAGGTATTTTTCAAAGAATAAAGAGGAAGCTGTATGGAGAGAGCATCACTGGAGAGAGTAAACAGGTATCATGGAGAAACAATATGCTGCACTAGAAATAGAAAGAGGAAAAGGACATAGCAAGAGTTTAGCATCTGGCACGGCTCAGTGGTGCAGCGGTAGAATTGCTGCCTTACAGCGCCAGAGACCTGGGTTCAATCCTGACTATGGGTGCTGTCTGTACAGTTTGTACATTCTCTCCGTGACCTGCATGGGCTTTCTCCGGTTGCTCCAGTTTCCTCCCACACTCTAAAGACGTACAGGTTTGTAGGTTACTTGACTTTGTTAAAAATGTAAATTGTCCCTGCTGTGTGCAGGATAGTTAGTGTGCAGGGATCGCTGGTCGGCACAGACTCGGTGGCCCACTGACACTTTCTCTAAAGTAAACTTAAAAGTAGATAAATCTACAAGCATTCATACAATGTATCTCCGTCTCTTCAAATAAGGCAAGCTATAATGCAGGCTCCATATATTATTTCCCAATCCTCTTTGGCTGTTGAAATTGTGCGGGGGAACTACACAGTTGCTAAAGTAGTGCACTCGCTTAGAAAGAAAAAGAGATGGACAAAGTATCTACAGGTCAACTAATGTCAGTAGTATCTTCCTCTGTATGAGAAACCTATCTCTTGGCTCTACACACAGTACTTACACACAAGAGACCATATATACTTGCCCAACCCTCAGTCAGTCTGATCAATCACCATGCATCAACATACTCATATCCTCCAAATAGCATAGATCCTCAAACAGAATGGTTTGTTAACAGTGTGAACAGATATTCCTTGGTAATCCCTGAACCAAGTAACCATTTTCCAGGATGGAAACGGTTGGGCTGGGGCAGGAACACAAGTCTGGTTCACTCAGACTCTGCACTGTCTGCCGTTCAAGCTGAGAGCAGCTCACCGCAAAACCACCAGGCGGTGGGCAATTAGCACGGGTGTTGTCTGCAAAGTTCACGTTCCAGGAGACATTAAACATTAATAATCGAAGGAAGGCGAAACAAGCTTACCACAGGTGCATGACTTACCGAGGTCACCAGCGGGTCCTGTTTAATCTGGACGTTCTCGTGCATGGGCCTGATTGCCACCGACTCGAGGCTGACCTCCTCAGAGCACACCTTCTCTTTCTCGTTCGAGCGCGGCTCTTCCTTGGGAGGAAGAGCATGCTGACTGCTCCCGGGCTGGGATTTATCTAGTGATGGCGGACCTGCGGGCACAGCTACCTTGGCACCACCCACTGCACCTTAAACAGGGGAGCACATGGCTTGTGTTTAGAAGGTCAGGCAAAGACACAAACAAACTGAAGCATATTTAAAAAAAAACAAATAAAGCTGTAACTCCTCTCATTTCCCCACAACAGTTGGATCAGTAAAACTCCCTCATTACAGTACAATCAAACATTCCCTGGACAAGACTGGTTTGGCTTTGGGTTCAAAATAATACTCCATCTGCAATGTTTTATCAGATGCTAAATAGCCCAGGCTTCAAGTGAGAGGGGAGAGATTTAACAGAAACATCAGGAGCAACTTTTTCACTGAAGGTAATCCGTACCTGACAGAAAAAGTTATAAAATATGATACAATTAGAACTTTTAGAAGACATTTGGACAGATATGGATATGGGACAGAGGGTCGTGGGACAAATACAGGCAAATGAGACTAGCCCAAAGTGCCAACTTGGACAGCATGGACAAGTCGGGCTGAAGGTCTCATTTCCATGCTGTACAGCTCTATGACAGGTAACCAGGAATAAGTAAGATAAAAGATACAGCCACTGGCAAACAAGTCAGGAGAGGCCAGCACTTCAATGTTACACTGTTATACAGGCCGACACAAAATGTTACTCCCAGCATGTGGGAGACTGGATGTGAAAAGGCCCACTGACATTTATTTACACTCTGATATTGTGCTTTGGAGACTCAAGTAGCAGCAATCTGACCTCGGTTATAAAAGTATTCCCCCCACACAGAGTCTGCTGTTTCATCAGCACAAGGAGCGGATTCAAATGGAGATACTAAATTTGGAAGTTCTATTTATGTACAGTGCACATTCCAGCCCTTGTTCCAAAGCAGAGTCACGTCAACTGAAGTTCTATTAACTGAGCAATGGATATTATTTGAGCTGTAGGACTGGGACCGGACCCATCTGAGTAATGCTTGCCCCCAGTAATGCTGAACAGCAGTGACTGAAATAAAAATATAACCTGCTATTAAGGGACTAATGTACCTATCTATATGATAGTTCTATCATATAACACGAGAACTGCATCCTGATAGCAGCCCAGTGTTATACAGAAACAGACTTCCCATGCACAATACCCGACAAACCCACGTTAGGCTTTGAGACGCAGATTTGAAACAATCCGCACTATGCCCCAGTGTACCCCATAGTAGAGCAGACCCAGACCTGTAGCCAATAGTAGTGCACTTAAATGTTTCACTGTTATACAGGACACAACTGTGTCCTTCTGTACCATAGCCATGTGATTCACTTGCCGATCTGTGTTATATCAAGGGAAACATGCCCTGTACCAGTCCTGTATCAAATTCAGTGACCAAGTGCTGTACAATCAGTCACAGACTCTTCTATGGTGCAACACAGTGGCGCAGTGGTAGAGTTGCTGCATTTCAGCAACAGAGACCCAGGTTCAATCCTGACTACAGGTGCTGTCTGTACGGATTTTGTACGTTCTCCCTGTGACCTTGTGGGTTTTCTCCGGGAGATCCAGTTTCCTCTCATATTCTAAAGACAAGCGGGATTGTAGGTTAATTGGCTTCTGTAAATTTCCCCTAGTGTGTAGGATAGAACTAGGACAGAGGCCCAGGAGCTGTTGGTGAGGGAGGAACCGAACTCCACAACGTTCTAAATCTGTAACGTTCCATTCAATTAGCTGGGCTTGAGGAAGCCGCTGATGGGTGGGAAGTGGACTAGAGTACGCAGCTGATTGGCAGTCAGATTCCAGCAGTTTGTAGTGCACTGTACTTTGTATTTTGTATTATATCCAGGGTAAGGGGGAGTATGAGGCCCAGGGCAGTTTACTGTTCTGGATGTCGGATGTGGGAGGTCATGGAGTCGGATAGCCCTCCAGACATCCACATCTGCGCCAGGTGTGTCGAGATGGGGCTCCTAAGGGACTGTATTAGAAACCTGGAGCAGCAGCTTGATGACCTCCGTCTGGTCAGGGAGAGTGAGGAGGTCATAGAGAGGAATTACAGGGAGGTAGTCACTCCAAAACCACAGGAGGCAAACACGTGTGTCATGGTTAGGAGAGGCAAGGGGCAGAGGCAGGGACTAGAGAGTACCCTGGTGGCTGTGCACCTTGAAAATAAGTACTCCTGTATGAGTGCTGTTGGGGGGGGGGGACAGCCTACCTGGGGGTAGCAACAACGACCCGGCCTGCGGTACAGACACCGGCCCTGTTGCTCAGAAGGGTAAGGAAATGAAGAGGAGGGCATTAGTAATAGGGGACTCTATAGTTAGGGGGTCAGATTGGCGATTCTGTGGACGCAGTCCGGAGACCCGGATGGTCAATGGTCTTGACATGGCAGACCAATTGAAGAACTACTTTGGCTCTGTCTTCACAATGGAAGACATAAATAATGTACCGGAAATAGCAGGGGACCGGGGGTCAAATGGGATGGAACTGAGTGAAGTCCAGGTTAGCCAGGAAGTGGTGTTAGGTAAATTGACTGGATTAAAGGCCGATAAATCCCCAGGGACAGATAGGTTGCATCCCAGAGTACTTAAGGAAGTAGCCCCAGAAATAGTGAATGCATTAGTAATAATTTTTCAAAACTCTTTAGATTCTGGAGTAGTTCCTGAGGATTGTAGGGTAGCTAATGTAACCCCACTTTTTAAAAAGGGAGGGAGAGAGAAAACAGGAAATTACAGACCAATTAGTCTAACATCGGTAGTGGGGAAAATGCTAGAGTCAGTTATTAAAGATGGGATAGCAGCACATTTGGAAAGCGGTGAAATCATTGGACAATGTCAGCATGGATTTATGAAAGATAAATCATGTCTGACGAATCTTATAGATTTTTTTGAGGATGTAACCAGTAGAGTGGATAAGGGAGAACCTGTGGACGTGTAATATCTGGACTATCAGAAGGCTTTTGACAAGGTCCCACATAAGAGATTAGTATACAAACTTAAAGCACACGGTATTGGGGGTTCAGTATTGATGTGGATAGAGAACTGGCTGGCAGACAGGAAGTAAAGAGTAGGAGTGAACGGGTCCTTTTCAGAATGGCAGGCAGTGACTAGTGGGGTACCGCAAGGCTCAGTGCCGGGGCCCCAGCTATTTACAATATATATTAATGATCTGGATGAGGGAATTGAATGCAACATCTCCAAGTTTGCGGATGACACAAAGCTGGGGGGGCAGTGTTAGCTGTGAGGAGGATGCTGCAAGGTGACTTGGATAGGCTGGGTGAGTGGGCAAATGCATGGCAGATGCAGTATAATGTGGATAAATGTGAGGTTATCCACTTTGGTGGCAAAAACAGGAGGGTAGATTATTATCTGAATGGTGGCCGATTAGGCAAAGGAGAGTTGCAACGAGACCAGGGTGTCATGGTACACCAGTCATTGAAAGTAGGCATGCAGGTGCAGCAGGCTGTGAAGAAAGCGAATGGTATGTTGGCATTCATAGCAAAAGGATTTGAGTACAAGAGCAAGGAGGTTCTACTGCAGTTGTACAGGGTCTTGGTGAGGCCACACCTGGAGTATTGCATACAGTTTTGGTCTCCTAATCTGAGGAAAGACATTCTTGCCATAGAGGGAGTACAGAAAAGGTTCACCGGACTGATTCCTGGGATGGCAGGACTTCCATATGAAGAAGGGCTGGATAGACTCGGCTTGTACTCGCTGGAATTTAGAAGATTGAGGGGGGATCTTATAGAGGCTTACAAAATTCTTAAGGGGTTGGACAAGCTAGATGCAAGAAGATTGTTCCCGATGTTGGGGAACTCCAGAACAAGGGGTCACAGTTTAAGGATAAGGGGGAAGTCTTTTAGGACCAAGATGAGAAGATCTTTTTACACACAGAGAGTGGTGAGTCTGTGGAATTCTCTGCCACAGAAGGTAGTTGAGGCCAGTTCATTGGCTATATTTAAGAGGGAGTTAGATGTGGCCCTTGTGGCTAAAGGGATCAGGGGGTATGGATAGAAGGCAGGTACAGGATACTGAGTTGGATGATCAGCCATGATCATATTGAATGTGCAGTGCAGGCTCGAAGGGCCAAATGGCCTACTCCTGCACCTATTTTCTATGTTTCTAACTAGTGTACGGGTGATGGCTGGTCAGCCCAGACTCAGTGGACTGAAGGGTCTGCTTCCACTCTGTATCACTAAAACTTCTTCAAACAACATTCGGATGGTTTAAATTCAGCAACCACGCGAACCAGGGGAATCGAGGACCAGAGGACATAGGTTCGAAGTGAAGGGGAAAAAATTTAATAGGAATCCGAGGCGCAACTTTTTCACACAAAGGGCGGTGAGTGTATGGAACAAGCTGCCAGAGGAGGTAGCTGAGGCTGGGACTATCCCATCATTTAAGAGACAGTTAGACAGGTACATAGATAGGACAGGTTTGGAGGGATATGGACTAAGCGCAGGCAAGTGGGACTCGTGTAGCTGGGACATTGTTGGCTGGTGCAAGTTGGGTCGAAGTGCCTATTTCCAGACTATATCATTCAATGACTGCTTCCCCAGTTGCAAGTAGCTTTCTATGAAAGCCTTGCGCAGTCAGAGTAACACTTCACTGAAGCAACAGCCTTGCACGGTCCCCATTTTCACAAAGCAAAAATGCACAGGGTGCGCTTATTGAACTACATCAATAATAATTGGCATGTCATAGCAGCCGTGTGCAACACTGGGATAAAATCAGAGTAAAACACACAGTTCAGTCAGCATCTGGAGAGGTGGTGGGTTGTATTCCCTTCATCACAACACGCCCCCTCTCTTGCCAGCCACTGACTAGCCCAGCTTCCACTGCCAGTATTTAGAAGCGGTCGAATATCACTCTTCAGACCTTGTGCTGCTAGGGCTTCCAGCCCTCCCCATCGTTGATTCTGTCTCTTCTTCAAACAGATGTCAATGCGTAAGGCCGTGAAGGTATAGTGACATTGCTCTGGGTTAATAAGATTCCTAGAGTGAGAGAGATTGAAAGCAAATCATCAGATGACCTTTTAGCATTTGTTCACATCCCCTCCCCTCACTGTTGCCACCCACTCTTCTTCACCTCAGTTGCTGCTTCCATATCGTTATCTGATATAACGAGTCCGAAGGATCTCGACCCAAAACACCGCCTACCCATGTCCCCCACAAATGCTGCCTGACCCGTTAAGTTACTGCAGCACTTTGGATTTTTTTGTAAACCGGCATCTGCAATTCCTCAAGTATCTTGTATATTGGGGTTTTCCACCTTGGAGAGGTACGGCGGCGCGACTCGCGTTGCCGCAGCCCCACAGCCTGTCTTTTTATTTTTATTTTTTGTCTAATTAAATGTAGTTGTTCGGTTTTTTTTTGTACTGTTTCTAACTGTGTGTGTGGGGGGGGGGGGCAACTTTTAAAATCTCTTCCCTGCACGGGTGAACCGACTTTTTCCCTGTCGGGTGCCCGTTGTCGTTGGGGCCTAGTACCGTGGAGCGGCCTCCGAACGGGATGACCTGGGGGCTCCAGACACGGAGCCTGCAAAGCTGCGGACTACTCACCATCGTGGGGCTGTCTGGCCTCGATGCGTGGGGAGCAGTGGTAGCTCACTGCTGCGGCCAGACTCCGGAGCTCCAGCTGCAGATTACTGCCGGTGGACTGTCGAGATATCGGGAGCTCGCAGGTCCGGGTGGGAGACCGCTTTCCGGAGCTCCCGCAACGCAACATCTCCCGCTCGTGTCGCGGGGTTGGATCGACCCGGAGCGGTGCCGTACATCGCCCGGTGCGGCTTTAATGGCCGCGGGACATTCCAGCGCCCGCCGGGGGCTCCAACTTTGTGACCTTTGGGCCTAGAGCGGTGCCGTACATCGCCAGGCACGGCCTCAATGGCCGTGGGACTTAACATCGCCCGCCTGGGCCTTGGACATCGGGAGGGAAATGATGCGGGAGAGAGAGAAGACTTTGCCTTCCATCACAGTGAGGAGGAGATTCACTGTGATGGATGTTTGTGTAAATTGAATTGTTTTGTTTGTATGGCTGTAGAAACAGAGTTTCGTTTGAGCCTCTCTGAGGTTCGAATGACAAATAATAAAATCTAATCTAATCTAGCCGAAGATAGTCTGATGACAGGTTTCCAAGTTTAGAAGAAACCTTGCATTGCATACGAGACAGATGTTCCATGAAAGAATTGTCACTTTAACTGTTCCCAATGCAAGTGCTTCCTTCTGTAAATGAGATCAAAACTGTACAACACCAGGTATGATCCCGCCATAGCATTGTATATTTGTCACATGTCTTTCCTATTTTTGTACTCTACCCTCCGTAACAATCAACATGAGGTAACACTACATCGGTTGCAGAATATGTCCAAATCTTTCCATTTAACTTTATTCAAGAAACTAATATTCTGATTTTGTTTTTTTCTGCCGAAATGGATAACCCCACAATTCCCCCACATTATGGTTTTGCTTTGTCTAACAACCTCTTTTTATTCCATCAAAGATACTGTGTCGTCTTCAGGGCACATTGTTTCACCTACCTTGTATTGGCAACCAATTCAATAATACATTGCACTTGGTGCCTGCGTCCATGTAGTTAAAATAGGCAGCAAAAAGCTTGATCTGACATTGATTTCTGGTTTCTTCTAATCACCGGTTAACAAGCCTGAAAACTGCCTGTTTATTCCTATTATCATCTAACCAATCTGCTTATTATGGTATTATCCTCAATGACAAACCCACTCAGTAAAGTGCAAACAGGTCATTGCTGGACCCATCAGCTCATCATTACACATATGTTGTACACAAGAAGCACCTCATACCCTAGACTCGTGGGAGCTGATCTTGGAGACTATGATGCACAATTCAGCTGAAATAAACCAAGACCCCTCCCCAAATGATTCACAGTGATCAAATATCACTTGGCTTACTCAAGAGCATTTTACATTTAACAAACAACCATATTAAGTTTGAAGAAGGGTTTCGACCCGAAACGTTGCCTATTTCCTTCGCTCCTAGATGCTGTCTCACCCGCTGCGTTTCTCGAGCATTTTTGTCTACCTTCGATTTTCCTGCACCTGCAGTTCCTTCTTAAACCATATTACGTTTTTTTTAACAACAGGAGCCCTGCTACAACCCCCAGAATAACATATACCCCTCGAAGCTCTCGAGACCAATACGAAGACCACACCAAACATCTATAACACTACTTGTCTTACCGAACTTTAACCTGCCATTTGAAGATGGTGTTTGGTCCACAGTCAGGGTGCATACGCAGAAAGGGCTCGTGGCTTTAAAAGAAAATCAGAACATTAATGTAGAAAATAGTCTGTTTATTAACCAGTCACTTAATACACTGCAGCAATACTAGCTCAAATGAAGAGGCTAGACATTCTACTGAAAGTAGCGTTAATGTACAGTACTCCTCCAAGGTATAAATAAGAATTCAGTATATATAAGCAGGTACATTTTGGTAGGACAAACTAGGTTAGGATTTGCACAGTAAATGACAGTAAAAGTACAGCTGTGAGACCTTGGTAAGTCCACATATGGAGTTCTGGTTACCCCGCCATAATTATGGTAGGAAGGCCATAATTATACTGGAAAGGATGCAACAACAACAAATAATCGGACAATGTTACCAGCCCTGAAGGCTTTGAGTTGTAAGGGGATGCTGCATAGGCCGGGTGTTTTCTTTCGACACTGATTCTGAGGGGTGACCTTGGCATATAAAATCATGTGGTGAAAGGATTAAGAAATAGCCACAGTCTCTCCTTCCTCCCCCCACACCTCGTACCCCCATATGCAACAGGCTTGCCGAAGATGTAGTTGGGTAGATACTAGAACAAAATTACAAAATAACAAAAGACAGTTAGACAGATACATGATCGGGATGGTTTAGAGGGATGCGGGTCAGAAGCAGGCAGGCAAGACCAGCTTGGTTAAGCAACATGGTCGGCATGGAGAAGTTTGACCTAAGGACCGGTTTCTGTTCTGCATAGCTCAGTGACTACATAATTAGATTAAACTCAATTTCACTGTAGTGAGTCGGAGAATGCAATGAAAAAGTGACATTGTTTTAAATAAGTACCCCACAGAAATTGTATGTACCTTGTAAACCAAATTAAACTGAGTAAGCAGATAAAGTGAGATAGCGTTTCCTCTCTGCAAAATCTACGGATGACTAGACTGGACCTCACCTGGTCTGGAAAATGAGAGTAAAGTCTTGCTCCCGAAACAGCACCCTGGATGTGGATTTGCAGATCTCCTTCACGTACACGTGTACCACCATGGTATCGGTGCCTTTCTCATACGAGTCATACTTTACCGAGTTCAGATTCATGTAACCATCTGGTACTGCGGGATAAAACAAAGCATTCTTACAATTTTGGACCTTGTGCACAAATGTGTACAGTACCTACAACACAATGAAGAGGTTTGTGCTCAGTAACACATCCCTCAATTACCTATTGGACACATACAGATTCTCATGACGACTATGGAATTATAAGCAGAAAGACCATTCAGAAAAACTTGATTTTCCACTCCCTACTATCCACTGTTCCATTAATAACTACAGAGCTTTCACCTTTATTGTATTGCAGCAGAGTTTATTCCCAGTAGTGATCACTGCAGATGAGAAAGTCTACTGACATAGCTCTCCTGTTCACCTTTTACCACGACTGCTTCTTCTATACAATGTACTTACAATTTACCATTTGTAAGCAGAAAACAAGCAGCAGAATCATTTGCCCTTTTGGTGCTTGCTTTTTCTTTCAATAAGACCATGAACAAACTCTAGCAGTGCTATTTTCTTGCACAAACCCGTTATCTCTATTGATAATAATCTATTGATCTCTGCCTTGAATATACTCAGTAACTGAAATTCTACATTCCTCGTTGGGAGAGAATTCCAAGATTTGTACAAAATCATGAGAGGAATAGATCAGGTAGATGCATAGAATCTCTTGCCCAGAGTAGGGAATCGAGGACCAGAGGACATAGGTTCAAGGTGAAAGGGAAAAGATTTAATAGGAATGAGAGGAGCAACTTTTTCACACGAAGGGGGCAAATTATAACATTATCAAGCTTGGGAGAATAAACTGGGAGCAGCTGTACTTAGGCAAGTGCACATCTGATACGTGGGAACCATTTAAGGCTCAGCTGCATGGAGCTCAATAGGAGAATGTACAAATATGGCAAGGTAAGACAACCCTGGATGATGATAGAACATAGGAACAGGTCTTTTGGTCCACAATGTCTGTGCTGAATACGATACAAAATTACACTGCTTCCATCACCATCCTTGGCAGCATGTGCCAGACCTCAGCATTGTGCAACAGAAAACCTGATTTGCACATTTTCTTTTAACTGCCCCTCTCAACTGAAAGTCGTGCCATCTGGGGAAAAAGTTCTGACCATCTACCCTATCTATGTCTCGCATCATTTTACATACTTCTATCAGGCATTCCCTCAGCCTCTGAAGCTCCAGAGAAAATAATCCAAGTCTTCTCAACCTCACTTACAGCTAATACCCTCCAATCCAGACAATATACTGGAAAACATCTTCTGAACCTTCTCCAAAGCCTCCCCATCCT
The DNA here is from genome assembly GCA_963514005.1 of Raja brachyura. The sequence goes on along the minus strand of OY740796.1, from coordinate 24,758,304 downwards.
TTCTGTAATGGGACAACAAGAAATACATGCAATACTCCATATGTAGCCTGCCCAACATTTTATAAAGCTGCAACATGACTTCCTGACTCGTATACTCAATGCCCAGGCCCATAAAGGCAAGTATACCTACGGTTTTCTCTGGTTTCCTCGCACACTCCAAAGATGTACAGGTTTGTAGGTTAATTTGCTTGGTAAAATTGTAAATTGTACCGAGTATTTGTAGGATAGTGTTAGTGTACAGGGATTGTTGATAGCTGAATTTCTAAACTAAACCTTGCATGTGCCCAGTTTAAACCCAATCTGCCATTTTCATGCCCATATCAGTGGCAGATGGACAACATTTAAGATCATAAGTGACAGACAGGAGTAGAATTAGGCCATTTCGGCCCATCATGTCTATTCTGCCATTCAATCATGGCTGATCTACCTCTCCATCCCAACCCCATTATCCTGCCTTCCCTCCATAACCCCTGACACCCATACATTTGAAGCTGAGAGACGAGATTTCTTCATTTAGTCTAATTCATTTCTCCTCGTTTGAGAATCATGCCCTCTCTGGGATCAAATTGGTGGGCCTTTGCTGCACTTCCCCCTGCAGAAACTATGCTTTCTTAGACAAGGAGACCAAAATGGGACATTATCCTGCAGGGTATTAAGAAGGCCTAATATAACTGTAGCTGACACCTTGTCTCAATACTTAAAGGTTCTTGCTATGAAGGCCAGTCCTAGCAGAAATGCAAAGCAGTGCAGGAAGCCAGCAGATGGAAGCTTTTTATTTGTAGCTTCTTCACCTCACACCTCCAAATCGGATTTAATTTTAAACGGTACATTAGTTACTTACCTTCAACCTTTTCCTCAGCGTGGTTTTCCTTCACCTGGCTGGTCTTTTCCACAGATGCTGGAGGGGGCACTGTGGTGTCCTCATCAGCACTTCCTGATGGGAGCTGCTCTCCGGTTACTGGTTTAGTGGGCCCGGCAGATGTGTCAGAGTTCTCAGTTACACAACAACTTTGAGTAACAGTTTCTTCCACGGTTACATCTGCAACCTCAAGCCAGCCTCCAACAGATTCCGGAGTGTTCGCTTCAGTCTCACTCACTATCTGATCCAAAGGAACATTGACACCTGATGACTGTGCAGCATTGATATCTTGGTTGTCAGGAAGCAGTTTCTCCTTCTCAGTTACTTCCAGCTGTTGGAAAGAGAATACAAGCATTAGTATCATGGAGAATCCACTGGGTACCCATTCACTAACATACAGGGCTGACACAGGAGATGAACACAGTCAAAGTGTAGGATTGCATTTTTCGAAGAAGTAAATCAAGAAGGTTGTTGAGGGCAAGGCCATTGACATTGATTATATGGTTCAGAAAGGCTTTGATAAGTTCTGCATGGTCAGCTGCTCTGGAAGGTTACAACGCATGGGATCTAGGAAGAGGTAGCTAACAAGATATATAATTGGCTTTAAGGGAAGAAGCAGTGTGGTGGAGGAAGGCTATTGGTCAAACTGGAGGCAGTGCTGGGCACGTTGCTGTCATCTACATCAATGAAAGGCACGATTCGTAAATGTGAAAATGGAACGCAGGAGGCTGAGGGGCAATCTGATAGATGCCGATAAAAGCAAGAAAGGAACAGAAAGTGCAAACACATCATCTTTTTGCCAGGGTAGGGGAATCATGAACTAGCGGACACAAGTCTAAGGTGAGATGGGAAAGATTTGATAGGAGCCAAAGGGGCAACTTTTTCCACACAAACAGTGGCGGGCATATAGAATGTGCTTCCAGAGGAAATAGTTAAGGCAGGTCCTATAACATAAAATACATTCGGACAGATACATGGGTAGATAAAGGTTTAGAGGGATATGGGCCAAATGCGGGTAGATGGGACAAACTTACAGAGCCCTCTTTAATGTTTGGGACAAAGACTAGCAATATTACAAAACTTACCTTCAATTGCGCTGCAGTTCTGCCACTGGCCATGTGCGATTTTGGCACCTTGGGGGGGGGGGGGGGGGTATTAAAATGCCGTTTTCTTTTGCCTGTCGGAGGCGGATTTCCTCAGGCTGCTAGCGAATAATCAATCGGACTTCCGGTCCCAATTTTTTTTGTGTCAATCGCGAGACAATTTAATGATTTGATTAAAATAAAGCGACTTCTAACGCCCTCAACGTGACGGATCGCATAAATGGGACAAAACACCAATAAAGTAGTTTATTTTACATATAAACTTGCTTCTTGGGATGGCTTTAATCAAATTTTACATTGTGAAAATGTGATTTGGGCCCCATACGAGCCGGCAGTGTTTTTCCTGCCGATATGGGGTTCAAATGCACCGCAAATGCAACGTTCCAATCGATCGTGTTCCAGAAAAACCCACTGGCAAAATGATTTAAATGTTCATTTTTTTGGACAATCATGTCATAAGTGCATCTAAATCATTTATATTTTGTATCATTGTCTACCCATTTATACTAAATATCAGTTTTAGTCCCATGTATTGTGTAAAAAAAATTAAAATTTTGATTATATCTACATTAATTCATGGGAATTAAAACTCAAATTCCTTCCATCTGGCATATGAATTCATGAGAGTGAGATTTAAAAATCATGTTATATTTTGAATTCTTGTGTGAATGGGATTAGTTTGTTATTTGGATACTTAGGCAATTTAAAAAATATATCCTTTTCTTAAAAAAATTGACAGGACATTCTTAATGGGAAAGTAGTGGGCAGAAAGGCATGTGATGCGTGGTCTATTGCTAGAAATTGTAATTTATTTACCTATCTGTTACGGACTTACAGCATATAATAGTCATAGTTCTGATCTCGAGAATATCACATTTTTAAATTTCAAGGTAGTCTGGGTGTTTATTACTATGTCCGTCACAACAGTTAATTTTGTAATCTACTACAATTAGGTAATTAACTAATTAAATGCTTTAATTTCAGGTCATCCAAGTAAGATGTTTTATATTTGTTTCAGAATGCTTCAATCTATAATAACTGAAAATGTCATTCAGTTCTCTTAATTTTTAAGAAAGTTATGGGCTTTTGACTCCTCGATCACAGCTTTTGAGTTAAGTCAATGCAAAAGCAATAGGGAACACGATGCTAATTTCCGAGTATGAAAATGACCATAACCTTTTTAATACTGAAGATATGAAAGTGAATTAGGTGTCAAATTAAACTTCTTTTTATGCTTTATCTGATGGGATAAATTGCACTTGATTTTTAAAATCTCAAATTTTTGTAACATTGCTACAAAGACCCATCATTTATTTATTTGCCTCTGTACTCCGCAACTTGAGATTTGTAATAGAAAAAAAAAACATGTCGTTAAAGTGCACATTGCCAGATTTTAATAAATGCCATTTTTGTACATTTTGGTTTCACCATGTAGAAATTACAGCAGCGTTTATACATAGTCCCCCCATTTCAGGGCACCATCATGATTCGGACACATGGATTCACAGGTGTTTATAATTGCGCAGATGTGTTTCATTGCCTCCTTATTGCAGGTACTAGAGCGCTCTCAGCACCTAGTCTTTCAATCACCGTTGGAAACTTTTATTGCTGTTTATCAACATGAGGACCAGAGTTGTGCCAATGAACGTCAAATAAGCTATTATGGGACTGAGAGACACAAATGAAACTGTTAGGGACATCAGCCAAACCTTAGGCTTACCAAAATCAACTGTTTGGAACATTATTAAGACGAAAGAGAGCACTAGTGAGCTTACTAATCACAAAGGGACTGGCAGGCCAAGGAAGACCTCCACAGCTGATGACAGAAGAATTCTCTCTATAATAAAGAAAAATCCCCAAACACCTGTCCGACAAATCAGAAACACTCTTTGGGAGTCAGTTGTGGATTTCTCAATGACCTCTGTCTGCAGAAGACTTCATGAACAGAAATACAGAGGCTACACTCCAAGATGCAAACCACTGGTTAGCCGCAAAAATAGGATGGCCCGGTTACAGTTTGCCAAGAAGTACTTAAAAGAGCAACCATAGTTCTGGTAAAAGGTCTTGTAGAGAGATGAGACGAAGATGAACTTGTATCAGAGTGATGGCAAGACCAACGTATGGTGGAGAGAAGGAACTGCCCAAGATCCAAAGCATACCACCTCATCTGTGAAACACGGTGGTGTGGGTGTTATGGCCTGGGCATGTATGGCTGCTGAAGGTACTGGTTCACTTATCGTCATTGATGATACAACTGCTGATGGTAGCAGCGTAATGAATTCTGAAGTGTATCGACACATCCTATCTGCTCAAGTTCAAACAAATGCCTCAAAACTCATTGGTCAGCGGTTCATTCTACAGCAAGACAATGATCCCAAACATACTGCTAAAGCAACAAAGGTGTTTTTCAAAGCTAAAAAATGGTCAATTCTTGAGTGGCCAAGTCAATCACCTGATCTGAACCCAATTGAGCATGTCTTTTATATTCTGAAGAGAAAACTGAAGGTAACTAGCCCCCAAAACAAGCATAAGCTAAAGATGGCTGCAATACAGGCCTGGCAGAGCATTACCAGAGAAGACACCCAGCAACTGGTGATGTCCATGAATCGCAGACTTCATGCAGTCATTGCATGCAAAGGAAATGCAACAAAATACTAAACATAACTACTTTCATTGACATGACATTGCTGTGTCCTGAACATCATGGTGCCCTGAAATGGGGGGGGGGGGGGGGGGGGGGGGTATTATGTATAAACACTGCCGTAATTTCTACATGCTGAAACCAAAATGTATAAAAATGGCCTTTATTAAAATCTGACAATGTGCACTTTAACCACATGCGATTGTTTCTATTACAAATCTCAAACTGTGGAGTACAGAGGCAAAAAAATAAATGGTGGGTCTTTGTCCCAAACATTATGCAGGGCACTGTAGATAGGTCATTTTGGTCGGCATGGACGAGATTGGCTGAAGGGCCCGTTTCTGTCCAGTATGACTATGATTCAGAAAAATGTACCTCAGCTTTCTCAGTCGATGCTTGCCTCACATTCACTTCACTTTTTTCTTCCATGTGCCAATCTCCCTGGGGACCACGACCGTTCTTCTTCACCTTAGCCTCAACCGTGGCATCCAATAATCCTCCATCAGCATCACTTACAATGAGTTCATCTGCCGGGCTTTTTGGACCCTCTGCAGGTTTTTGAAAACAAGCAGGATCAGTTTCTTCGCTGGACTTGACACAGACGGGTTGTGATGCAATGGGCTCCTGGATAACCCGAGTGTTATTCAGAGTCTTGCACTGACTGGTCCGTTTCACCCCAGGTTCAGGCGGGGACTCTGTCTTTCCTGGAGCTTTCACCTTGATGGGGCGCTTAATTCCGCGCTCCGCTTTCGCTTTCTTTTCTGCGATGTCAGATAATTTTCCTGATTTTTCCACTTCGATATTTTCGCAGGGCAAATCTTTTTCCTTCCCAACATCTTTTGGAGGAATAACCATGGGCTGCCCTTTATTTTTCTTCTTCTGCAACAGCAATGAAATCAACGTCAGTCGGTTGAAAAGCTGCACCTTTAAAGCACATTTTACAGAATTGCAGAATCGAACAGTGCAGGCAACTCGATCCGCTGTCTCTGCGCGGATTCTGAATGGCCTCTCCGATTGGTCTTACTCTCTGCATTATCCCCAATAGACCTACAATGCTTTGTTCAAATACATATCCAATTCCCTTTGCAAAATTGCTATTGAACTTGCCGTGCACCACCCTGCTATACAATACAGAAACAAATCATAATTAACCATTTGAAAAAACTAATTTATTTTATACATCATTCAAATATTTCAACAGGTCCATTGCTCTTGGAAATATTTGCATGCAATCATGGAAGCAATGGCTTGGTCTCGTCAGGCCGCAGTGGATGACAGTTTCAATCAGAGTTGTGAGATCGGAGATAAGCGACACTGGATAAAACAAAAACACTCCAGCGTTCGCAGACAATCCTACCTTCTCTGAATCTTCTAACTGATTGGCACTCGGCACATCATGTCATAATTAACATAACAACCAAGCTCACCATTAAATAAACTGCAGGCAACCCACCGGCTGACGTATTGGAGAGAAGAACACTATAGATACCCCAAAAACACAGGTAAACCAAGAATAGTGCAAATCACATTAATATGCATCAAATATATTTTGCAAATAGCTTATTGTTTATTAAAATAGTCACATTTACTTTTGAGCATTGCTGTTGTAACTTCTCAAATACAAGCCTGACAATGGGTCTTGATCCCAAATGTCAACTATCGGTTTTCTTCGTAGATACTGCCTGATCCGCCGAGTTACTACAGCATTTTGTGTTTAACTTTAGTGTAAACCAGCATCTGCAGTTTGTTTTTATTACAACTCTCTATTCACTAGTCAAAGCCATACTTTCTTTGCAGGTGTCTGTGAATACACATACTCCCTGGCTCTCAGATGCAATGCTGCTTGCTGTGTGAATAAACTTCAATACACTTACCTTTTAACTGGACCGCTGTGTCTGAAGATATGCTCTTACCATAATTAATGAATTCATGTCTACACTTGGGAGTATTCTCTAGAGATGCCTTTTTACTTTGACACAGAAGCCTTTGAAACATCACATGATCAACCAGCTATGCAGTAAATCAGTTGCTGGTTAATCAAGAAGCCCACTTGTAAATGTTTCACTGTGGTGGCAAATGAAGCAGAATAAAAATAGCACAGTAATCCCATCTGGTCAGCAAAGCAAGTAAAGGCAATGCTCAGAATAGAACTCAGGTAAACAGAGCAGGAGGAAAACAGTCCGACTCCAAGACACTAGACCACAAATCGTAAAGAGTTGTGGATGTAGCCCAGCCCACCATGCCAAAACAGCCCCACCCCTCGATTCCATCTACACTTCACACTGCCTCACAAACAGCCAACATAATCAAGGACCACTCACACCACAGGCATTTCTTCGTCTCCCACTGTACAGAAGATATTAAATCTGAAAACAAGCCCCACCAGATTCTGAAACAGCGTCTTCCCCACTGTTATCAGACTACTAAACAGTCCTCCCATGAACTAGAGTGTAGTCCTAATCTCCCAAAGTACTTTATTTGCGGCCCATGGACTTTTCCTTTTGATCTGTAGCTCTGCAATGCAACTACATTCTGCACTCTTGTACATTTCTCTTTGCTCTACTGTCTGGACACGTGTGTGGCTTGATTTGACTCATGTGCAGCATGATCTGATGTAATTGGATAGCACGCAAACAAAAGCTTATCTCAGTACTCAAAAGACTTTTCACCATCTCGGTACGAATGACAATAATAAACCAATATGGACGTCGCTATGAGGACACAGCAGGAACAAGGGAAAGGCAACGTGTGCAGAGAACATACAGGGTTCAGTGGGTGCCTCCATTAATCTGGCATATTGCAAACAATGTGGCAAGAGAAGGCATGGATGGATATTCAGAGGGTTGTTTATCCTTCTTGATCACTAGCCAGTGGTTCTTGTGATCACATGCACAACTGGGCATTGCTTGCCAACGCCACCAGAGGTTAGCTGTGAAAAAGGGCAGCTGGCTGCAATGGGCAAGCAACCAGTGACTGCATCGCAGATGTGAGTCTTTAAAAGAGCTACCCAATTAACCTCACTCCCTTCTTTCTTCAAAGACCTGCAGTTTGTATTATTCCTTTTTAAGAATTACCAAATCATTTGTCAAATCACGACTCATTTTACTTGGTTTTACAAATGACTGAATTTGTGCCCTTTGGTAATAGACCCTCCTTCCAACAAGGACATTTCCTTCCATTAGATGAAGGTTGTGAAGACCATCATGGTTGACTAGTTATTCCAAACTCAATTAACGCCAACAAGCAGCCCAGGTTGCTTTCCCATTAGTGGAAACCAAAAATAAGTTGAAAATGAATGGACCCAGGAGACCTGTCAAGAATCAGTCTAGCATGAGGGCAACACAGTGGCACACCTGGAAATGCTGCTGCCTCACAGCACCAGAGACCAGGTTCAATCCTGACCTCGGGTGCTGTCTGTGTGCAGTTTCCACGTTCTCCCTGTGGCCGCATGGGTTTTCTTCGGGTGCTCCCACATCCCAAAGACATGTGGGTTTGTAGGCTATTGGCCCCTATAAAATGAACCTGGTGTAGAGCGTGGATATGAAAGTGGAGAACATAGAACTAGTATAAATAGGTGATCAAAAAAAAGGCCCGAGGGCCTGTTTTCATGCTGCATCTTTCAATTAATCAAACTCGAGGAACGTCTGACAAACCACCCCAGGATGCTTTCCTGCAGCATTCATTTTAAAATATTACTGGGAACAGAGAATAACGATAATGAATGGATGCAAAAAACCTGACAAGAATCAGTAGAATATATGTTTATGAGAAGGAGACCAGGACTGTTCCTCATTCTGTACTTGGCACTGACCAAATATGCCTTTAAAATTTGAATATTGGTCACCATATACTGAACATGAGGGGAAGGGTCCCGACCTAAAGCGTCGTCTGTCCATTACCTCCACAGATACTGTCTGACCAGCACCTTGAGTTTTCCTCAGGATTCCAACATCTGTAGCTGCTTGTGTCTACACTGAACACCCGATTCATACAAATCAGTAGAGACTCCAAGCAACCACAATGTTTGCTGGTTGACACAAAATGCTGGAGTAACTCAGCGGGACAGGCAGCATCTCTGGAGAGAAGGAATGGGAGACGTTTCGGGTCGAGACCCTTCTTCAGACACACAATGTCTGCCGATTGTGATTCCATTCAAAAACCTACTGCTTTTTTAAAAATTGAATTTTCAGGAGGTAAATGGCATCATTAATCCATCACTAATTGGCTGGAGGGTGGTGGGGAACAATTACAGGCCAAGGAGAATAAAGATTGGTCATAATGGGCTGATTCCAATGCACAGCAGGAACCTGTGGAAGAGCTGTCGTGACCTGCTAATACTTTGCACAAGAAATCAATCTGATTGCTGTCACAGGACTAAAATCTTTTTAAAGCCAATACGGTCAGTTAATGTTTGAAATTCTCAGTGGCAGCTCCATTTCGCAAATGCATAACTTTACCATTTCAAGCCAGGAAATCTTGTAGTTCTAATATTAGATCTTGTAATTCTAATATTGAAGTAAAGTCACCAGTCATAGTTTGGGATGAAAATGCAACATCTCCTTCAAGAAAAGCAAAAGCTTGGATCGTCTGAAGATGGGCCCCTGACCCGAAACATCGCCTTCTATTTCCCTCCACAGGTGGTCCTCCTACTGAGTTTCTCCAGCACATTTGCTCAAGATTCCGGCATCTGCAGTCTTGCGTCTCCAAAGCAGCAACAAAACTAAAAGCAGAAAAACTACTGTGCCTTCCTTTCACAATCTCAAGATACTCTGGGAAACCTTGCAGTCATTGTGCAGCGTGTTGTAATCATTATGGCAAGGATAGAGATATGACCGATAGGCTATGCAATACAAGCTCCCACAAACAAACACAAACATAACAAATCAACCTGTTTTCCTGAAAAGCAAAACATACGAGACAAGTGGATCCTTTTCAGGATGCAATGAGTAGAGTGTTCCCCAGCTCAGTTCTTGGCCTCAGGAACTTGTTATTAATGATTTGGAAAGGGGGGGGGGGGGGGGGGAGAGAGAATATAAGGTGTTCAGATTTGCTGATCACGTGAAATGGTTGGAAGGGGAAACGACAATCAAGATACTGAGATTCTGCAAGAGGGCATTGAGTGAGCGAGGGGACAAAAACTTGTCAAATGGACTTACTGCGCACAAAACACAAGTTAGCACGCAGATGCAGCAATGGTCAAGACGACAAAGGGTTGGGGTTTAGAAATAGGGAAGCTTTACCATAATTGATAGTCGGCATAGACTCGGTGGGCCGAAGGAGCTGTTTCCATGCTGTACCTCGAAACAAATATGAACAATTGTACAGTGCTTGCGGTGTCACATCTGGAGCATTGCAGGCAGTTTTGGTCCCCTTTCCCTAGAAAGGATAGATCAGCATTCACAGTCCAAAGGATATCCACTAGGCTATTTTCTGGAATGGGAGCATTGTCCTAAACAGGTTGGATCTGTATAAATGGAGTTTAGGAAAATGAGGCTCGATCTTATTGATATCTACAGACAGTAAGGGAACTTGTTCGGTGGATGTCAAAATGATGCAAGATGTAAAACTTAGGTACTAGAAATTATTTCTTGCAGAAGGTGACACATCTCTCGAATTCTCTCCCGCAGAGTGCTCTGGAGGTTACTTCATGGAAGAACACCATCTTCAAATACATCTTGGACAGCCAATTTAAAAAAAATGGTATTTCTAGCCATGTTTGCTTCCAAGGTAAGAACACCATAGGCCATTTGGCGCAGTCACGGGCGAAGGCCTCTTAGAAGAATAATTCAGAGAGAAATAACAACAGTTGTAACACATGTTGGTAATTTACTATACCATGAGAGATGACCATGTGTGCAGTGGAATCTTCTTTGGCATTACAAGCTGGAGGATGTTCCCCTTCTCTTTGTACTGCAGCTTACTGCACGAGCTCTCAATCTCTTCATGGAATTGACAACTCCACTGGCGTCCATCTACGTTAAAGAACCACAGCAAGAAAAAAATACAAGATTAAATGAAAAATTGGAAGCGTTTTGTTTTAGAAAGAATACGTATAATCAAGAGTAGTCTGTGAATTTCTCTGCCCTGGCAACCTACTCCTTTTCTTATTCCCGTTCAGGGAACTATGGTTTTATACTAATGTTAAATTATTTAAAAGTCAATAGACAATATAGACAATAGGTACAGGAGTAGGCCATTCAGCCCTTCGAGCCAGCACCGCCATTCACTGTGATCAAGGCTGATCATCCACATTCAGTACCCTTTTCCTGCCTTCTCACCATATCCCCTCACTCCGCTATCTTTAGGAGCTCTATCTATTTCTCTCTTGAAAGCATCCAGAGAATTGGCCTCCACTGCCTTCTGAGGCGGAGAATTCCACAGATTCACAACTCACTGGGTAAAAACGTTTTTCCTCATCTCCGTTCTAAATGGCCTACCCCTTATTCTTAGACTGTGTCCCCTGGTTCTGGACTCCCGCAACATCGGGAACATTTTTCATGCCTCTAGCGTGTCCCATCCCTTAATAATCTTATATGTTTCAATAAGATCACCTCTCATCCTTCTAAATTCCAGAGTATACAAGCCCAGCCGCTCCATTCTATAAACATATGACAGTCCTGCCATCCCGGGAATTCACCTCGTGAACCTACGCTGCACTCCCTGAATAGCAAGAATGCCTTCCTCAAATTAGGAGACCAAACCTGCACACAATACTCAAGGTGTGGTCTCACTAGGGCCCTGACCAACAACAGAATTACCTCTTTGCTCCTATACTCAACTCCTCTTGTTATGTAGGCCAACATGCCATTAGCGTCAGGGTCTGAAGAAGGGTTTCGGCCCGAAACGTTGCCTATCTCCTTCGATCCTTAGATGCTGCTGCACCTGCTTAGTTTCTCCAGCCTTTTGTGTACCCATGCCATTAGCTTTCTTCACTGTCTGGTGTACCTGCATGCTTACTTTCAGTGAGTGATGAACAAGGACCCCCAGATCTCTTTGTAGTTCCCCTTTTCGCAACATGATACCATTCAGATAATAATCTGCCTTCCTGTTTTTGCCACCAAAGTGGATAACGTCACATTTATTCACATTAAACTGCATCTGTCATGCATCTGCCCACTCAACCAACCTATCCAAGTCACCCTGCATCCTCATAGCATTCTCTTCACAGTTCACACCAGCTTTGTGTCATCTGCAAATTTGCTGATGTTACTTTGAATCCCAGAACTGAGCCTTACGGGATCCCACCAGTCACTGCCTGCCATTCTGAAAGGGACCCTTTAATCCTTACTCTTTGTTTCCTGTCTGCCAAACAGTTTTCTCTCCATGTCAGTACCCTATCCCCAATACCATGTGCTCTAATTTTGCCCACTAATCGCCTATGTGAGACAGAATGTACAATTTATAATTATTTTAAACCTTCTCCAACACCACACAGTCTGATAGCTACAATCATGGTATGTCCAAGTGTAAGCACAAAGGTAATATAGCAAAAAGATAAAGCACCCGATTGCAAAAGCTCCAATAGATATATAAACAAAAATCTGACGGGTTCATGTGGGTGCCTTTCAGACTGAAGCAAGAAAAATTACAGTGAGCAATGAGGAAATGGCAGAGAAATTAAGCAAGTATTCTGTTGTCTTCAGTTAAAAACAAAAAATGTCAGAGCAACAGGTCTAGTGAGTAAACTGAAAGAAATTTACATTAGTTACAAACATACGGAAAAGTAATCATTTTGAAAGGCAATAAACTGAACTCCAAGGTTTTTCTCTAAAACATGTAGCCGACATGTGGAACCTTGGCAAAAGCCTTAAAGTGTATGTAAACATCATCCTGCCTTTATGAATTTTATTAAGCTGCTCTCAATATTCAATCAACTTTGTGATACATGATCTCCTCTACATAAACCATGCTGACTTCCCCTACCAGTCCCTGCTTTTCCAACTGAACACAAATCCTGTCCCTCACAATTCTCGCTGATGCATGCATCACCGGCACGCAGTTTCAAGGCTCATCCCCTCTGCCTTCTTTTGAACAAGGAGACAACATTAGCTATCCTCTAGACCACTTCTACCTCATATGCAGTTAATAAAATCTGTCCTAACCCACAAACCTCCTCCATTGCTTCCATTAGCTTGCGAAGATGGGTCCCATCCTGTCCTCGGGATCTATTCACCCTAATCGGCTCCAAGATTTCTAACACATCCTCTTCCCCGTTACAGACGAGCGTCTCCCTTAATTTTCTGGTCACCACGTCCTTCTCCCTTAGTATTCATTTAGGATCTTTCTCCTGGCTCCACACACACACTTTAATTCGATGAACCCTGAGGGGACTTAGTCCTTCATTAGTTACACTCTGGCCTCTAACACACACAATTTTTGGACTAGCCTTAATTTGATTTGCCAAAGTCATTCTATGGCCCCTTGTGTCCTCTTAATTTTGTTGTTCTTTCCTATATCTTGTATAAAGCACGTGGTTTAGATACCAATCTCCCTTAACTACAACGATCAGAAAGAAATCATAAGAGAATGGTTTACCAATTGGCCAACCATTGGGAAATAGTACTGTGCACCTGAAGGATCTGAGAGCTTACCCAGAGTCCAGGAATTAGTGGCTTGGTTAGTGTTGGTAATAGGGTGTTGATATGGAAATGAACCATGGACCTCCAGATACTGTATGTCATACAACAGCACCTTGACAGTGGCTTGATGACATTATTGGATCGGATTAAACTGCACGCTGAAGAAACGGGAGTGGAGTAAATGACTGGCTGCCCCAGAGGCTGGGATCAGGAAGTGCAGTGAAGACTAGGGATATGATTTGAAAAAAATAATTAGATGCACAGAGGAACTTTAAAAAGCATCCTGGAGAGATGACAATGAGGAGTCTGTTATTACACACCCTGCGACCATGTCCCAAGGGTGCTCCTTGCTGTGAAACTTAAATTAGTAACAGCGTTAATATTCCCATGATGTCTCACTCACCTGGCAGTGTAATTACACAGTCAGAGTCTGTGAAAGCTGCATCAATCTCATCAACCTTTAGGCCCCCCTCTCCTGGCTTCAACTTCACAATAACCTCATCAGCATTCTGTTTCCAGTCGACAAACAGATCTGGAAGGCAAAGTAGAACCACTGTAAACACATAGGGCCTGTGAGGAGTTAATCACATTTCAGTCACGTTAGTTTGAAGTTGCCACTTTCAATTGCAACAAATCCATTAAACATAGTGGTGCATCATCCCAACATGATCAAATATCAAAACTGAATACAATAATTATCAGGCTAGTGTTCCCTTTTCAGCTGATTGATTTAATGGAATGATTGATTGATTTAATGGAATAAATTTAATGATTTTATGTCCCCTCCTATACTGTCTCTACACCCACGACTGTAGTCTGGCCCACAACAACAACCGAATCGTCAGGTTTGCTGACGACACTACAATAGTCGGACTCATCTCAAGGGGAGATGAGGCAGCCTACAGAGAGGAAGTCCTGAAGTTGACAGCCTGGTGCTCAGAAAACAACCTGGCTCTGAACACCAAGAAAACCAAAGAGCTCATTGTCGACTTCAGAAAGCACAGCACCGACTTAGCCCCCTTATACATCAACGGCGAGTGTGTGGAGAGGGTCCACACCTTCCGGTTTCTCGGCGTCCTCATCTCCGCTGACATCTCCTGGACAGACAACATCACAGCGGCCATCAAGAAGGCTCAGCAGCGGCTGCACTTCCTGAGGGTCCTCAGGAAGCACAACCTGGACTCCAACCTGCTGCTGACCTTCTACCGCTCGTCCATTGAGAGCCTGTTGACATACTGCATTACAGCATGGTACGGCAGCTGCACCATGGCAGACAGGGAGAGGCTTCAGAGGGTAGTCCGGGCAGCACAGAAGATCATCGGCTGCCCTCTCCCCTCTCTGATGGACATTTACACCTCCCGCTGCCTCAGCAGGGCGAAGAACATCATCAAGGACAGCTCCCATCCTGCATTTGGCCAGTTCAACCTGCTACCCTCAGGGAGGCACTATAGGTGCATCAGCACAAGGACAAATAGACTCAAGAACAGTTTCTTTCCAAAATCCATTATCTCCCTGAACTCACACATGCACTGACTTCACAGCCTAACCCCCGGACTTTCATCTATCCACCTACTGTAATTTGTACTGTAACTGTAACCCATACTGGATATAGGAATCCTATTATCCATTCTATTTATCCATTGTCTTTGTATAGATATGTATATAGCGCTGCAGAAACTGTGCACCTTATCCCCCCCCTTTTTGTCTTGTTTTTGCACTGAGTAGGAGCAGTTTTTAATCTCACTGTACATGTGTATAGTGACAATAAAAGGCATTCTGATTCTGATTAGGCAGCTGGTGAGATAATTCAAAGGCAAAACTTCCTGGATTAGTGTACAACCCCAACACCAATTATCTATTTGTCCTGAGCAGTGCAAGTGGGCAAGTCAGAAGCAAACTGAAGTAAAGGAGGGGGTTAACAATGAGCACAAGCCCAAACCCATTTCTCCACCAACATCGTGCAACAACCAAAATAGTAAATGGAAACTGGTGTTTGATGATAAACACCAAGCTGGTATTTGAGAACAACCCTGTGTAGATTCAGGCCAATTCAGGGTGATCCAGATGCTTATCCAATTGTTCACTGTCCAAAGGAAGAATGGTCTTTGATATTTAAACTAAAGCTTCAGAGTTCACGTCCCACAAGGCTATGGAGGCTTGGCCATAGAACAGAACAAGGCAACACAACACAGGAACAGGCCCTTCGGCCCACCATGAATTACAGCACATTTGTCAAATATAACTTTTTTTTTAAATCTATGTTACTCTGTTCAATCTATTATTGCATTTATGGTGTTCTGTTACTATATCTTTCATCATCATCTGCAGGATCTTCCCTATTACCGACATTAGACTGATAGGTGCAGTAGTTCTCCATTTTCTCTTTTCCTCTGTTCTTTTAAACAGGGTCACATTTGATACCCTCCAAACCACAAAAACATTTCCAGAATCTATAGACCACAACCAATTTCTCATCCTGAAGCAGGGTCTGGACCCAAAACATCAACAATCCCTTTGTCTCCACAGATGCTGCTTGACTGCTGACATCTTCAAGTGGCAACTCAAATTGCACTATACCTTAGTTGGTTAAATGACAATAAACTTGAACTTGAAGTGCCACAAACATTGAATGATATTCTTGATATATAATGAATATTATGAAGCTGTGTATTTCAGATAACAGGTTCTGTAATTTACAGAATAATTGCAGGTTCACTGCTACTCAATGTAATGGGGTTAGGAGGGGATAAAATGAATACATTCAGCATTGAACATGTGGAGAATGTCTAAGTCTTGGGTACCAGACGGCCTCCTACAGTTCTGGGCAGTGTACCTTAGAGAACATTGAGCTTGCAAGGAGCACACGACATATTCCCAGAATGTTATCAGCACTCACAGGATCTATTACTTAACTTCAGAAATTATGTACATTAGGGTCAACACAGAAAATGCTGGAAACACTCAGGAGATCAGGCAGCCTGCGGAAAGAGACACAAAGTGTCAGAGTAACTCAGTGGGTCAGGCAGCATCTCTGGAGAAAGTGGAATGGTGGCGTTTCAGGTCAAGGCCCTTCTTGAGAAAGAGAAATAGATAAAGTTTCAGTTTCAGGACCCTTCATCAGAACTGTTTTTTCCCCCCATTTCGGCAGTTCTTTGATTTTCTTATTAAGCTTTCATTCCATGCACAAGAAATGGTCAAATTCTGAAAGGCATTTACAGGTCAAGGGTTTCTGATGAGGGGCAGTCTACAGGGGAAAACCCAATCTGTCACCAATTTTAACAAAGAATATAAACTACAGGAACAGGCGGAAATGTTCATGCTGTAGTTATATTCCATTCAAATCTGCCGACGTTATTTCACGGCATACCTTTCTACATTTCCTTTGTTCCCTTGCACCTGTTGATCCAGTTTTACCTCGCGTTACCACAGCAAGTACATCAACCAAATCCCTTACTATATTTAGAAACAAGGAAATGCAGATGCTTGTTTACAAATAACACACAGTGCTGGAGTAACTTAGCATCTCCGGAGAACACACACGATGTTTGGGATCAGGACCCTTGTTCAGACGATCAGTCTGAGGAAAATGTGACCTATCCATGTTCTCCAGAGATGCTGCCTGACCCGCTGAGTTACTCCAGCACTGTGCATCTTCCCTTCCTATATTTACTGTTATCTTCAACAAGGCTTAGTTCTGGTCTTCTCCCAGATAACTCTACTAAAATGAAAAGAAAATGCCATTGCTCAGTAATCACTACGTTTTGACTTGGAAACCAGAAGTCAACATGAACTGCTAATGCTGCAGATTCTGGTTTTAGGCATGGGGCAGTCACCAACACTACATACAGGAAACGTATTGGAAGCCAGCCGGCTCAATAATAAACATCAACCAAGTCATATCATATACTTAGAACCAACAGAAAAATGCAGAGTGCAGTTTTTAAGATATCAAATTATCTAATGCTTCAAACTTTCAAAGCTGGGATGCAGATCTCTACAGGCAGGCCAAGTACAAGCTGAGAAGAGGAATCAGAGCTGCCAAGGAAAGGTACTCTGAAAAGTTGAGGAGCAAGTTCTCAGCTAATGACTCATCTTCAGTGTGGAAGGGCTTGTAAGAAATCACCAGGAACAAGAGGAAAACCCCTCGCTCCCTGAACAATTGTTAGCTGACTAACGACCTGAACGGGTTCTACTGCAGGTTCGATAGACAGAAACATAACCCGGGTGCTCCCTCCTCCCCTCCCCCACCCATTCCTCCCCAATCACCACTTCACACTGACTTACAGCCTGATTCCAATCTGCAAATTTTGACTGGTCCACTATCCTTGCTGCCCAACAAGTCTGGCCACTTCTCCATCACTAACAATAGCAATTGAGGAGGTGGAAAAGCTATCCAGGACAGAAAAAACGGAAATCTCCAGGACCGGGCAATGTTTTCCCCTCTACCCTCAAGCTGTGTGCCGAACAACTGGCACCAGCCCACACAGACATTTTCAACCAGTCCCTGCACACCTGTACTGTCCCTGGCTGCTTCAAAGTCTCCACTATTGTTCCCATACCCAGAAAGCCAAGGATTATTGGTCTTAATTACAATAGCCTGTCGAACTGACCTCTGTAACCATGAAGACCCTTGAAAGACGCTCTGGCCCACCTGAAAAATATCACAAACCCCTGCTGGACCCCCTGCAGTTTGCATACTGGGTAAATAGATCAGTGGATGACGCAGTCAACCCAGGCCTGCAATTCATCCCCCAGCACCTAGACCGTCAGGAGACCTATGCAAGGATTCTGTTTGTGGATTTTAGTTCTGCATTCAACACCATTGTGTGTTGAATGCACAACAGACTGTGCCTGAACCCCTCTGTCAGTGGATCACCAACTTCCTGACAGACAGGAAGTGGCATATGAGGCTGGGAAAGCACATCTCGGACCCGCAGACCCTCAGCATAGGAGCACCGCAAGGCTGCGTACTCTCTCCTCTCGTCTCTCTACACCAACGACTGCACCTCCACTGACTCCTCAGTCAAGCTTCTCAAGTTTGCGGACGACACAACCCTGATTGGACTGATCCAGGACGTGGAGGATTATGCCTGCAGACAGGAAGTGACACAGCTGGCGTCCTGGTGCCATTGCAACAACCTGGAGCTCAATGCTCTCAAGACAGTGGAATTGATGGTAGACTTTAGGAGTTCGGTCTCCCCTCCCCCCACTCACCATCAACAACATAATGCAATAGAAAGGAAGGACATTAGCGTGGAGGATGTGGAATCGATATGGGTAGAGCTGCGAAACTCTAAGGGGCAGAAAACGCTAGTGGGAGCTGTGTACAGGCCACCTAACAGTAGTATTGGAGTTGGGGATGGCATCAAACAGGAAATTAGAAATGCGTGCAACAAGGGTAACACGGTTATAATGGGTGACTTCAATCTGCATGTAGATTGGGTGAATCAAATTGGCAGGGGTGCTGAGGAAGAGGATTTCCTGGAATGTATGCGGGATAGTTTTCTCAACCAACATGTGGAGGAACCAACGAGAGAGCAGGCTATTTTAGACTGGGTATTGAGTAATGGGGAAGGGTTAGTTAGCAGTCTTGTTGTGCGTGGCCCCTTGGGCAAGAGTGACCATAATGTGGTTGAGTTCTTCATTAGGATGGAGAGTGACAAAATTAAGTCAGAAACAAGGGTTCTGAACTTGAACAAAGGTAACTTTGAAGGTATGAGATGTGAATTGGCCAAGATAGACTGGCAGGTGATTCTTAAAGGGTTGACAGTGGATGTGCAATGGAAGGTATTTAAAGACTGCATGGATGAAGTACAAAAGTTGTTCATACCAGTTTGGCAAAAGAATAAATCGGGAAGGTGGTGCATCCATGGATAACAAGGGAAATCAGGGATAGTATAAAAACAAAAGATGAGGCATACAAATTTGCCAGAAAAAGCAGCCTACCGGAGGACTGGGAGAAATTCAGAATGCAGCAGAGGAGGACAAAGGGCTTAATTAGGAAAGGGAAAATAGATTATGAAAGGAAACTGGCAGGGAACATAAAAACTGACTGCAAAAGTTTTTATAGATATGTGAAGAGAAAGAGACTAGTTAAAACAAATGTTGGTCCCTTGCAGTCAGAAACATGTGAATTGATCATGGGGAACAAGGACATGGCAGACCAATTGAATAACTACTTTGGTTCTGTCTTCACTAAGGAAGACATAAATAATCTGCCGGAAATAGCAGTGGAACGGGGGTCAAATAAGATGGAGGAACTGAGTGAAATCCAGGTTAGCCGGGAGGTGGTGTTGGGTAAATTGAACGGATTGAAGGCCGATAAATCCCCAGGGCCAGATAGTCTGCATCCCAGAGTACTCAAGGAGGTAGCCACAGAAATAGTGGATGCATTAGTGATAATTTTTCAAAATTCCTTAGATTCTGGAGTAGTTCCTGAGGATTGGAGGGTAGCTAATGTAACCCCACTTTTTAAAAAAGGAGGGAGAGAGAAAGCGGGGAATTACAGACCAGTTAGTCTAACATCGGTAGTGGGGAAACTGCTAGTCAGTTATTAAAGATGGGATAGCAGCGCATTTGGAAAGTGGTGAAATCATTGGACAAAGTCAGCATGGATTTACGAAAGGTAAATCATGTCTGACAAATCTGATAGAATTTTTCGAGGATGTAACTAGTAGAGTGGATAAGGGAGAACCAGTGGATGTGTTATATCTAGACTTTCAGAAGGCTTTCGACAAGGTCCCGCAAAAGAGATTAGCATACAAACTTAAAGCACACAGTATTGGGGGTTCAGTATTGATGTGGATCGAGAACTGGCTAGCAGACAGGAGGCAAAGGGTAGGAGTAAACGGGTCCTTTTCAGAATGGCAGGCAGTGACTATTGGGGTGCCACAAGGCTCAGTGCTGGGACCCCAGCTATTTACAATATATATTAATGATTTGGACGAGGGAATTCAATGCAACATCTCCAAATTTGCAGATGATACCAAGCTGGGGGGTATAGTTAGGTGTGAGGAGGATGCTTGGAGGCTGCAGGGTGATTTGGATAGGCTGAGTGAATGGGCAGATGCAGTATATTGTGGCTAAATGTGAGGTTATCCACTTTGGTGGCAAAAACATGAGGGTAGACTATTATCTGAATGGTGGCAGATTAGGAAAGGGGGAGATGCAACGAGACCTGGGTGTCATGGTACACCAGTCATTGAAAGTAGGCATGCAGGTGCAGCAGGCAGTGAAGAAAGCAAATGGTATGTTAGCATTCATAGCGAAAGGATTTGAGTATAGGAGCAGGGAGGTTCTACTGCAGTTGTACAGGGTTTTGGTGAGGCCACACCTGGAGTATTGCGTACAGTTTTGGTCTCCAAATCTGAGGAAAGACATCCTTGACATAGAGGGGGTACAGAGAAGATTCACCAGACTGATTCCTGGGATGTCAGGACTTTCAAATGAGGAAAGATTGGATAGACTCGGCTTGTACTCGCTGGAATTTAGAAGATTGAGGGGGGATCTTATAGAAACCTACAAAATTCTTAAGGGGTTGGACAAGCTAGATGCTGGAAGATTGTTCCCGATGTTGGGGGAGTCCAGAACAAGGGGTCACAGTCTAAGGATAAGGGGGAATTCCTTTAGGACCGAAATGAGGAAAACATTCTTTACACAGAGAGTCGTGAGTCTCTGGAATTCTCTGCCACAGAAGGTAGTTGAGGCCAGTTCATTGGCTATATTTAAGAGGGCGTTAGATGTGGCACTTGTGGCTAAAGGGATCAGGGGGTATGGAGAGAAGGCAGGTACGGGATACTGAGTTGGATGATCAGCCATGATCATATTGAATGGCGGTGCAGGCTCGAAGGGCCGAATGGCCTACTCCTGCACCTATTTTCTATGTTTCTATGTTAACACCACAGTCACATCTGTGGAGTCATTTAAGTTACTTGTAACCATCATCTCCAGGGATCTTAAATGGGAGGCCACCATCTCTTCCACAGTCAAAAGGCCCAGAGGATGTACTTCCTGCGGCAGCTGAGAAAACACAATCTGCCACAGGCAATGATGGTCCAGTTTTATACTACCATCACAGAGTCTGTCCCCACCTTCTCCATCATAGTCTGGTTTGGCTCAGCCACCAAGCATGACACCTGGAGGCTGCAGCAAATCGTCCAATCAGCCGAAATAGTGGTTGGCTGTAACCTTCCGCCCCATCGACGAACAGTACACTGCAAGGGCCAGGAAGCGAGCGGGTAAGATCATCTCTGACCCCTCTCACCCTGGCCAAACTCTTTGAAGCACTTCCCTCTGGAAGGTGACTCCAGATTGTCAAAGCCGCCACAGCCAGGCATAAAAACAGCTTTTTTCCCCCACGAGCAGTAGCTCTACTCAACAGCCAAAAGTCTGTAGCCTCCTTTTCCTCTGGTATTTAATTTAATTCTTCAGGTTTAAATTACAATGTTTAATTTTAATTGTCTACAGTATATTGTGTTGTTACTTGCAAGCAAATAACCAAGGCAAATTCCTTGTATGTAAAGTAAAGTATCCTTTATTGTCATTCAGACCTTTCGGTCTGAACGAAATTTTGTTGCCTTGCATTCATACATTTAATAAAATGACAAAACACACAATAAACACAAATTAGCATCCACCACAGTGAGTTCACCAGGCACCTCCTCACTGTGATGGAAGGCAAAAGTCTTAAGTCTTTGTCTCTTCCCTCCTTGTTCTCCCTCTGCGCCGAGGCGATCCAGGCTTCCGATGTTGTGACCCCACCGAGTGATGGTAAGTAAGTCCCACAGCTGAACCGTGCTCCGCGAACGGGCCGGTTCAAACTCCGCGGCCCGGGGTGGTTGAAGCTGCCGCCCTCCAGACCAGCGGACGAAGCTGTTGCCGCGGGAGCTCCGGAAAAACAGGTCACCAACCTGTGACCTGCAAGCTCCCGTAGATGTCGTCTGCTGGGCCCACGGCCGAACCTCTGAGGTCGGGCCGCCGTCACCGCCAGGAGACCTCCTCAGCCCCGAGCCAGGCTGTCACTGCCTGGACACCTCCTCAGCCCCGAGTCAGGCCGTCGCCGCCGGGACACAACCTTCGCCCCGAGTTAGGCCGTCACCGCCGGGACACAACCTTCGCCCCGAGTCAGGCCGTCACCACCACCAGAGCCCGCCTCAGGCCCGAAGTCGGCCAGCCTCGCGCTGGTAAGTCCTGGCTGGCTCTGCCTCCGGAGCCTCGGGTCGGTCGCAGTTGGAGGCCGCCAGCTCCGTCATTAGGCCTCAACGCAGACGGAGGATACGACAAGAAAAGTCGCGCCCCCCCCGAAGGAAGAGACTAAAACACGTTTCTCCCACCCCCCCCCCCACCCCAACACATACACACCCCAATAACTCAAATTAACTAGCTAAAACAGGACAAGGACAACAAAAAAAATAAAAAACAGACGGACTGCAGGTGAGCCGCAGCTGCTAGGGCAGCACCGCCACTTCCGGTATGTATACATACTTGGCTAATAAAATGTATTCAAAGTCAATTCAATTTTCTAATTCTCCAAGAATTACATTTTCCACATGACTACCCTAAAAATGATCAAATTCCCCACTCTACAGAGTCAGAGATATAGAGAAGTGGTCCCAGGCATTCTAGACTTCATCAACTTCACCACAAATTTTCGTCCTGCACGCGTTTACTTGGACAATCTCCCTCCCTTTTCTTGATCTCACAGTCTCCATCACAAGAAATAGACTGATGTCCATTACAAACCCACTGACTCCCACAACTGTACACTTCTTCCCACCCTGCTTCCTGCAAAGACTCTATCCCCTACTCCCAATTCCTCTGTCTACACCACATCTGCACCCAAGATGAGGTATTCCACTCTAAAACATCCAAGATGTCCTAATTCTTAAGGGAACAGGGGCTCCCCTCTCGCATCATAGATGAGGCCCTCACTAGTGTTTCCTCGGTACCCCGTAGCTCTGCCCTTGCTTCCCCTCCCCCTAGTCTCAGAGTCCCCCAGTCCTTACATTCCACCCCATCAGCCGTCACATACAACACCTAATCCTCCGTCACCTCCAACGGGATCCCACCACTAGCCACATTTTCCCATCTCCACCCCTTTCCGCAGAGACCATTCCCTCCGCAGCTCCTTGGTTAACTCATCCCTTCCCACTCAAACCACCCCCTCCCTCAAGTACCTTCACCTGCAACTGCAGATGATGCACACCTGTCACTATACCTCCTCCCTTGACTCTGTCCAGGGACCCCAACAGTCCTTTAAGGTTAGGCTGAGGCCCACTTGCACCTCCACCAACCTCATCTACTGTATCCGTTGTTCAAGATGTGGACTGTTATACATTGGCGAGACCAAACGCAGACTGGGCAATCGTTCTGCGGAACATCTTTGCTCCGCCCCCGTGAACCAACCCGATCTCCCAGATGCTGGACACTTCAATTTTCCTTCCCATTCTACACAGACCTTTCCGTCCTCGGTTTCCTCCATTGTCAGGGTGAGGCTAAACCCAAATTGGAGGAACACTATCTCATATTTTGCTTGGGCATGGCAGGTGAATAATTCAGTGTACCACCTATTTAAGTCACGGAGAGATAGGAAAGGTGGCTTTCTTCATTAACCATTTGTCCCCACTCTAGGGCTAACGGAATCAATGGATATGGGGAGAAAGCAGGAACAGGGTACTGATTTTGGATGATCAGCCATGATCATATTGAATGGCGGTGCTAGCTCGAAGGGCCGAATGGCCTACTCCTGAACCTATTTTCAATGTTTCTATGTCCAATCAATATGATAGAAGCAGAGGTGCTCTGCTGCCTGAGAGGCTCCGGGAAGAGGAGACTAACAGCAGATGAATACAACATTCACCCAACTGTTCCCACACCCCTCACCTTTGCTCCATAGCACTGCTTTCCTGTCAAATATGTAACAGGACCTTTTTAAATGCTATGATTGTCTGTCTTTATTACTATCCAAGGCAGTACATTCCAGACTCTAACCACTTCCTACACAAAAATATTTTTCTGAATATTTTCTGCTTTGGTTTCAAGGACATCTTCCTGTGACTACAGCAGCAAATCTTCCCCCTGCTAAGGCCGACATCAAGTCAAATTTGTTTAAAATGCAACTGATGAGGGACGCAAGTATACACCAATCCCTATTTTATTTTAATAAAGTGTAAAGATTTAGGTGTGCATGTACACGGCAACATGAAGATGAAAGCAGAGTAGTCCATGGAGTCATACAACACTGGAACAAGCTCTCCAGACCGACTCGTCCATGCTGACCAAGGTAACCTCCTGATCTAGTATATGCCTGCATTTAGCCATATTCCTTCAAATGTATTTTTAACTTTGTAATTGTTCCCACCTCTATCACTTTCTCTGGCTGCTCCTTCAATATAACCCACCAAATTCTGAGTGGAAAAATCTGCTCCTCAGATCCCCTTCTGCTTGCTCCCTGCACCTTGGGTGTGACCACCTCACTCTAACTTCTAGAGGTTAAGAAGCTAACTTAAACCATGAAAAAATGAATTGTTTGTTTTTAGAAGCATGGATAAGTGAACTCTACATAATCTTAATTATTAGATTCAATAGATTCAATTATTCAACAGAAAAACTGTAACTAACCCAAAGTGTGTAACTGCACAGTTCGCCACCTCAAACGGCTTCAGTGAAGCAACTGGCTCATAATAGTCAGAACTGTATCAGTTGTAGAGATCTCTGAATGATCTCAACATTCCACCCAAGCGCAAGGTCAGATTGTGTAAATGCAATGCCACGCAAGGCAAATGTACTCCATTCTGATAACATTTCCCCAGGACAATTTCCTAGCCTCATGAATCAGTCTACTGCGGACTTCTTTGAAAAACATATATTCCAATCGTTACTTTCAAAGATTAATCATATTTAGTACAAGACACAAAGTGCTGGAGTAACTCAGCGGGTCAGGCAACATCTGTGGAAAACATGGATAGGTGACGTTTTGGGTCAGGACTGAAGAGGGGACTGACCTCAAACATTACCTATGATCTACTTCAGAAGTGCTGTCTGACCAGCCGAGTTACTCCAGCATTTTGTGTCTCGTTTTGTAAATCAGCATCTTCAGTTCAATGATATTCAGTAAATCAGAAATACAACATGATTCCATTTACCAACTGTATTTTAGAAATTAAAAAGCAGCAAATCCTGCAGGGTCCCAATATTGCCATTGAATATTTATTTTCAAACGACTCAACAGTTAATACCTTACAATGCATCTTGATTGCTTGGTAAACCTGACAGTCAAAACAAACAGAAAGAGATTCAGAGGATCACATGGACTTAAAAAGTAGCATGTTCTCCTTCTCCCTCCATCAACTGAAAGTTCCTACAGGGCCTGCATTTTCCAAGTTGTCTTAGCATCTGCCTCAACCTCACTAGCACTCGTGGTGCTGCACTGAGCATACGACTTGCTTGTGTTTATATCACCCTAGAGATAGCCACCTCTCGTGTGAAGGCAGGGTAAGAACAATCAGTGTCTGTGACAAGTAAACACGAGGGGTGAGCGAGAATGCAAGTCTTTGATAGATGGGGAGGAACTAAAATAAATCATTTTAGAATCACCAACAATCAAGTTCACAAAGGATTCTTATCCACAAGAGCTTCATCAAGCCACATTCAACATTTAGTTCAAAAACATCAACTGATTAGCGTGAGGAGGCTTTCAGCTACAAGATTAAACTGAAGACGTTAACCTTCTACTGCAGAAGGCTGAGAGGATTTGATAAATGCACAAAACCATTATTAATTTGATGCAGTACACCAGTGCAATGGGTGAACAATCTTCTTCACCTTGCTGCAACCGCTAAACATCCATGCTCCTCCAGTTCTGGCCTCTTGCACAATTCTGGTCTATAGCGTCTGATCTTCCCTTGACCAAACCTTATAAGTTGTTCAAAATGCACCTGTTTCACCAACTGTTGCTTAACCTATTGTTGTAACCGGACTTCATAATTCCATTGCGGCTTTGTGTTAACTTGCGTTTGATTAGCAGTTCTGTGCAACACCTTGTGATGTTCTGCTCCAATGAAGGGCAGCATTTATAAGTGTGAACTGTAGCTGCACTTTGATCATCCATGTGCAGCAGGGAGGATTGGGCTGAGAGTTAAAGGTCTGCACCCCCATGCCATAGTTCTTACACTAGAGCGACACCACGCCATACTGGAGAATGGTCTGTACATCACCATCAGCTACAAATCCCTTACCTCTCTTTGGCTCACTCTCAGCAGTTTTCCCGTCCTTGTTCTCTTGGTTGACTTTGTCCTTCAGCTTTTTCTTGTTGGTGGCCTCCTCCCGGTTCCGTCCCAACCTCCGCCTGCCGTTCTCAGCCGTGCTGGCCATTTTCAGCCACTTGGCCGACAGAGGAGCTTTGCTTGCGTCACTGATGGGATCTGGCTCAGGGTTTCGTCGTTTCTTTCCTGGCCCGGCTATCTTGGCGGCTCTGGGTGTTGGAGCTCTCACACAATGAAAGGCTGTCCGGCACGTCCAGAGTCAGGCTGCAACTGGAGCCAAGAGGCACAGGATAGGTCATTTAGAGAAACAAGCAACCGCAGGTGCTACTTTACAAAGAAAGACACAAAGTTCTGGAGAAACTCAGTGGATTAGGCAGCTGCACACTTGTACCTGGGGAACATAGGTAGGTGACATTTCTTCAGACAGATTGTGGAGGTGTGTGCAGGAAAAGAGAGTAAGCTGCAAGAGAGGAAGGGCAGGAGAAAGCATCGCAAGTGATAGGTGGTTGCAGGTGAGGGGGGGTTTTGATAGGCAGAGGGTTGGACAAAGTTTGCACGTGGTCTCACTCTGGCAAAGGAGGTGGCTTAGGACAGAAAGGTCAGTATGGGAATGGAACAGGGAGCTAAAATGTAGCAATGTTACAAAATTTTGAGATTTTAAAAATCAAGTCTGCAATTTATCCCATCAGATAAAGCATAACAAGAAGTTTAATTTGACACCTAATTTACTTTCATATCTTCAGTATTAAGAAAGTTATGGCCATTTTCATGCTCGGAAATGAGTATCTTGCTTCCCATTGCCTTTCAATTGACTTAACTCAAAAGCTGTGATCTGGAAAAATTAAAAGCCCATAACTTTATTAAAAATTAAGAGAACTCAATGAAATTTTCAGTCATTATAGATTGAAGCATTC
This sequence comes from Raja brachyura, assembly GCA_963514005.1. The sequence continues at coordinate 24,730,946 of OY740796.1, read as the reverse complement.
TGAAACAAATATTAAACAATCTTACTTGGATTACCTGAAATTAAAGTATATAATTAGTTAGTTATCTAATTGTAGCTAATTACAAAATTCAATGAGTAGATCTAAACATCTATCAATTTCTTAAGAAAAGATAAACTTTTTTTTAATTGCCTAAGTGTCCAAATAACATTCACACAATAATCCACAATATAACATAATTTTTAAATCTCATTTTCATGAATTTCTGGGCCAAATGGAAGGAATTTAGTGTTTACTGCCTGTAAATAAATGGCCATTTAAATCAACTAGCGAGTGGGTTTTAGCGGAATGCGGTGGATTGGAACGTTGCGGTTAGCGGTGAAGTCGGGGGGGAAAATACTGGGGGTTCATACATTTTTTGGGGAACCCATTTCGCAACATTAAAATAGTATTTATGCCTCCCAAAAAAACAACTTTTAATAAAAAAATAAAGTATTTACCTTTTTTTCTCCCCTACGGAAAATGCTTCCGGTGGTCTGCGGTCACGGCTTTTGAAGGTGATTTTTAAATTACTCTAGTTAACAAATAACTTAGAGTAATTTAAAAATACCTTAATGGATGAAATGTCGGAGCGATTTTTCTTCCGCAATTAAATCGCCCGACATTCATCGATTATCCTGGTCTGGTGAAAATCGGCACTTTAAGCCCGCCCCCCTCTGACAGGCGCTAAAGTCGCGCACACGGGGAGCGGCAGAAGTGCAGCGCCGCTAAAGGTAAGTTTTGTAACATACCTATAAAATGGTGAGCAACCGGGAAATCCGGTGGGACAAGCACAGGTGTTCAGCGAAAGGGTCGTTGAGTCGGTGTCTGATATCGCTGATGTATGGGAGCCCACATCGGGAACACCAGATGCAGCATACAGCCCAACCATATGGGCACCAAAGTCCCCTAATTCTTCTAATCTATTCTATCTCCCCCCCCACCCCGCATGTTTAGTTCCGGCCCATCTCCTCCCAGTGCCCCATCTGGACTCGCAATTCTCAACTGTTCTATCCGCACCTCACCTCTGGCGTTTGTCCAACCATCTGGCTTTCACAAAACACCTCTTTTGTACCCACCTTTCACTTGCCAGGTTGTGCCCTGACCCCCCCCCCCCCCCACTTCGTACTCTTCTCCACCACAAATAGCCAGGTCCCGACCCAAAACATCATCTATCCACATTCTCCAGAGATGTTGCTTAACCCGCTGAGTCACTCCAGCACTTTGTGTCTTTTTATTGGAAACAGGTTTCCATTCAGAAGCTAGCACTAGACCTCATAAAATATTAATACCGCAACAATTTGTAGTGCGAAGTATTTGTCAGCCTAATGATCATGTGCTAAAGGAATCAGTATTGCTAAAATATTTTGTGCCAGCCAAGCCCAGCTGGTGGCACCTGTCAGCCGTGGAGTAGTCATCCACAAATCTTCGCAGGCACTCGCAGGGGAGCACTGAGGGAGCTCTTCAGCTAGGATGTTAAACCAAGGCTCTATCACAAGTTGGAGGGACAGCACCTCATATTCCGCTTGGGGAGTCTGCATCCTCTGGGCTTAAACATTGAATTTTCTCAATTCTGTTAACCCTTGCTGCCTCCTCCCCTTCCCACCTCTTCCTCAGCCCTCGGGCCCTGGCATTCCCCCTCTCTCTATCTCTCCCCCACCCATGTCGCACTAGCTTCTCATTTTCACACTACAAACAGCTTACAATGGCCTGTTTCCTTTATCATCTATACTTTTCTGCATATCTTTCATTCATTGTTCTTTATCTCTCCACATCACCGTCTATATCTCTCGTTTCCCTGATCCCCAACCAGTCTGAAGAAGGGTCTCGACCCGAAACGTCGCCTATCTCCTTCGCTCCTTAGATGCTGCTGCACCCGCTGACAACCAGTTAACAATTGGACCAATAAAACCCTAGAAGCAGGATACACCACTGTGTCACCACTATCTCAAAAGGATTTCCCACATCTTGGAAACATGTTGATAAATGTAGTCATTATCTAAAGGTTAAACAATGCACTCAACTGATAACAGACTGACTGGTGCTAGAATAATCATTGGATTTATTTACAAATGGATTGTACACACATCAACTCATTGACACAGGATCCATACAAGACAAGAAATGGATCGGGGGGGGGGGGGGGGGGGGGGGGGGCATCAGGCTGTTCCTTGCTGGCCTCAATATCCATCTCTGAAGTACTGAGAGTGGTTTAAGTGGAGTTCACAAGTGTGGACCGACATTCTCAAGCTTACAGCTCTGAAGCGTGGGAATTATTTATTCTCAACATCTTTTTAATCCTGACTTTCAACCTGATATGAACACCATCCTCTAGTCCACATAAATAACCTGTCGCGATCAAAGTGTATTTTATTTCCAAGTGGAGCGGACACGGAAGGCAGCAGAGGGAGATGATCTCTGATTTCACTTCCTGGTACTTCCGCACAAGCTTCATCATTCATCCCAAACTCCGCAGCATAAGTTTAAACTGCTATTTCATTGTGCATTTATGTTCAACGACAACAGGATTGAAAAATAATCACAAGCAAGCAGATTTTGTCACAAGCAGCTGGGGCAAAGAGTACCATGCAATAGTGAGGCAGCAGTGGAAAAATCTACCAAATAAGGTGGCTCGAAAACAAAACACGTCAACAACGTCCAATTTAACACAAACAACACATCATTCAGGCTAATGCACTTGATACTCCAGAGGCTTTAGCATGTGCAGTACTGTTCTAAAATAACTATGCTACACTATGTGGCCTAGACCACTGTGCTTAGGCTACACAGTGCACAACGCCCCCCAAAGACACAGTGAATGGAAAAAGAGGAATGGGTTTGCACATGTATAAATACTATCTAAGTTTCACATTGTAATCCAATGGTCTGCATCTGTCTCCAAATGATGTGCAGGCTAATGGGCAAAAGGTTGCTAGAAGCTGGTGTTGTGATGCTTTTGAAATTAGATTGTGCCATCAAAACAAGATGATTTTATTACATATGCTTTGCACTTATATGGTTATTAAAACGTTTTGATATTGAACATGTTAAAAATTCCTTAACTTCCTACGATCATTTCAAAAGAAAATGGTGTAACAGTAAATTTATTCTGAGCTGTAAAGTTAAAAATTGTTCACCGTTTATCCACAGTATCTGTGAATCAATATACTATCACAAATAGACCCAATGACAGGATGGGAACAAAAAGCAAGTTAAAATACTCATCTAACCGCTGAAATTACCGCTGAATGGTAGCGCCAAATCTTAATTTACAGAAAAGGCACAGAACATTTATTTTTTGGAAATGGCAAGAATATTATTTTAGTACATTGACCAATCAATGCTCTGACTCTTCATCGACAATCTCTTCCTCCAAGTTTGATTATGCTCTCACTAACATAGTTTCAAATCATTTAAATTTTACAATATCATTTGAACAGTTGATTAGTCAGCAATTTGCCGCACTTTAATTCTGTCAATTTTGTCTTGCACGGGGCGGCACAGTGGTAGTGCCAGAGAGACCATGGGTGCCGTCTGTATGGAGTTTGCATGTTCTCCCCAGAGTAACCTTTCTCCGTGCACTCTGGTTTCCTCCCACACTCCAAAGACATACATGTCTGCAGGTTAATTGGCTTGATAAAATTATAAATTGTCCCTAATATGTAGGATAGTGCTAGTGTGCGGAGATGGCTGGTCGGCACAGACTCGTTGGGCAGAAAGGCCTGTTCTGCATGGTATGTTTAAGCTAAACTACTTGCCCATCATGCAATCCAGCCCAGTCAATGCTGCAAATGAAGTAAACTTCAACCCCCCCCCCACCACAACACACCCCACTCCCCTGTGACTCACCCATTTCTACCCCCACCCACCCCCCCGTCCCCTTCGACCTACATTTCTTCATCTAGCTTCACAATCCATAACTCTTCAATCCTTTTGTTTCATGCCTTCCAATTTAACATAACTGGCCTTTGCCCACCATCTGCCTATCAAAATCCCTCCTCTCCTGTCAGGTTTTGGCCTGTCCCAGCTTTCACCCCCCCCCCCCCCCCCCCAAAACAGCCAGAAGAAGGGTCCCAACCCAAAATGTAATTGATCCATGTTCTCCAGAGACGCTGCCTAACCAGCTGAGTTACTCCAGCACTGTCTTTTTCTACAAACCAGCATCTGCAGTTCATTCTTTCTGCAAGCTAATCATGTTCATCTTAAACAAGAAATATCTGCTATTTGCACACCATTAAACAGAACCTTGTATCATACCACAGCGGGGCCGGGGTGCTTTTCGCTCTCGGCCTTTCTCCTGTAACTGTGACATTTCCCACTGCCTGGTCATGTTTTGAAGTTATCAGGCAGGCATGGTTGCAGCTCCCAAATAATGCATTGGAACAGTATGAACTGGTTCTAGAATGCACGGCACAATGCCGTCAGTTAATGAGACTAATCACATCACTCTTGAAGGCACAGAACATGCCCCTTTCATCGTAAACCGATGGCCTCTGGTTCTTGATTCCCCTACTCTGGGTAAAAGATTTTATGTTATCCAGTCTCATGTTTTTATACATCTCTGGAAGGTCACCCCTCGGCCTCCTGCACTCCTAAGAGGGAGGCGATTGGGATGTCAGAACAATAGGGGCAGAGGTTTGGAGCAGAGGTTAGAGAGGTGTGATCAGGGAGGGAACCATGATGGATACAAATTAAGGACTAAAATGCAATGGCAGAACAGGGGCAAATGAGCATAGGTAAATGGGACTGCGAGTGAGCAGAGCGTTTGAAAGAAGTGGAAGTGAAATTGATCAGGAGAGCACCGAGCAGAGACGATACAACGAGGTAACAAGCATTTCAGCTGCAGCAATGTTGGGAACATGGGTGGAGTAGAAGGACTAATATTTGAAATGCCACAGTAAATCACTCTTCTATTAATGATTTACAGCTAAATGCTTGGGTGTAACACAACTGCCGACTTCAATGGCGGGTCAGACACCAATCGCTACAGAGGAAAAGAATAGTCGTCGATTGTGATGTTGCAAATGCAAAGGGCAGCAAGAGTGGGCAGGGCTTCCTGCAAGGTCTGCTCAAAGCCGCCATCTCATCAACAGCTTGCAACACCGAGCACTGAAGAAAGTTGCAGCATAATAATAAACAGAGGAAACAGTTTGACAACCAAACACACCTCTTGAAGTTTAAAGACTTGCTGCTTTACAAAAATGTGACTATTCATAATTTGAGTACAGTTGCACCGACAGCAAGATTCTGTACAGCCAACTCCAAAATTGTGAATTTAAATTTGCGGCAGCACTGTGGTGCAGCATTAGAGTCGCTGCCTCATAGCACCAGAGTCCTGCATTCAATCCTGACTACAAGGGCTGGTTGTATGTTGTTTGTAGGTTTTTCCTGTGACCATGTGGATTTTCGCCGGGTTTCCTCTCACACACCAGGTTTGTAGGTTAATTGGCTTTGGTAAATTAAAAAAATTGTCATTCGTGCATAGGATAGTGCTAGTGTAAGGGGTTTGCTGCTCGGCATGGACTTGGTGGGCCGAAGGGCCTGTTTCCGAGCTGTATTTCTAAAGTAAAAAGCAACCTGAATCTTCTCTGATAGTCATTAAGTTGTCTGAGAAAACTGCATAAATATCACACTCAAAGAGCAAAACAAAGGGTAAATTACCCTAGAGATCTCTTTTTAGATCAAGGAAGAAGTTATGAATTTCCAGCAACAGAGAATACTGAAAACACACCCACCATGGAATTCCAACTTGAAAACCGAGGCTAACCCATTCCTCCCTCTCCTCAAGTTTTTGAATCGGGATGCATCACAGCATAGTTTGGCAACAGCCCCATACAAGACTGCAAGAAATTGCAGAGAGTTGTGGACGTAGCATACTCAATTACATTAATTAACCTCCCTTCCATGGTCACCATCTGCACTTCATGCTGCCTTAGCAAAGACATCAGCATAATCAAGGACCAGTCTCACCCCGGTTACTCCCTGTTCACCCTCTCCCATCAGGCAAGAGGTACAAAAATGTGAAAACACACATCTCCAGATTCAGGGACCATTTCTTCCCAACTGTTATCAGCCAACTTAACCATCCTATCAACAACTAGAGAGTGGTCCTGATCTCCCATCAACCTCAATAAAGACCTTTGAGCTATCTTTAATTGGACTTTATCTTGCACTAAGTGATGTACCCTTTATTCTGTATCTGTGCACGGCTCTTTTGTAATCATGTTTATTGTTTTTGTTGACTGGATAGCATGCAACAAAAAACCTTTCCACTGTACCTTGGCACACGTGACAATAAAAAACTAAGCCAATCAGATCGCACTTGCTGCACATTCAAAAAATTAGAAACAGCACCAGAGAGCAACAATATTTTGCATAAAGCTCCTATCAAAAAACTCTTCTAGAATCCGAGTACTGATAGAGTTGGGCTGAAGATCCTGTATTCATACTGTTTGACAATCTCTATACTTCAATTCACTCACGGCTACATGGATTAAAGCAGTAAGAATACTCACCACAGATAACAATTGAACAGACAAGCTTCTGTCATTTACAAAGCAGGAAGAGAGCAATGCAACATTTAGCAAGTGCTAACATTTGGACGAGGCTGAATCAAATACTTCCACAACCTGCCAAAAACAAGATGACAGAGGAATTAGAAAGGGTTTTTCCCTTCTGGGAAGGGCATGGGGTACAGGTGTAGGTAGGAGGTAGGAACAAAGGAAAGCCACAGCAGAGACTCCTGGCTAACACATCCCCATTATACCAGCACCCAACCAAACCCATCTTGTGACGCGGTGTACCTGGACAAACATGTCCACCCTGTGACCTGGGCAAACAAATCCATGACCCAAGGTGCCGGTCTAACCTGTTGCCACCATGACACACTGCTGGTCCACATAAACACACCCCCTGAGCGCACATGTAAACACAAGCCCCAGGAACTCTGAGCAACTGTGCCCGTGTAAACATGCATCCACCCCCATAGCCACAGTGTGACCCTGGACTGGAGAGAAGGAATGGGTGACGTTTCGTGTGGAGACCCTTCTTCCACGGACTGAGACCCAGTGTCCCATCCCCTAAGTACTGTGATTCAGGTGTACACCGTAAACCTGTCCCCAGGCACCCTGATCCAGTGTAGCTCCTAAACACATCCCCCAAGCACTGTGACCCAGGTGTAACCCTATACACGTCCCTGGCCACCGAGATCATGTATCTCCTGAACCCAGGCAGTGACCCAGTGCTTCCCTAAACCCGTCCCCCAGGCACAGTCAACCCCGAAACCCACCCCGCGATCAGTGACCCAGTGTGCTCCCTAAACCCGTCCCCCGGACAGTGAATCAGTGTTCCTGCCTGTACCCCCCCCCCCCCCCCCAGCACCCCATATCACAGTGACCCGGCCAGTGTCGCCCCTAAACCCCTCCCGACCTACCTACCTCCTCCGCGAGCTCCGCCGGCGGGTCCCGGGCTGCCGCCCGCTCGGATCGCTCACATAGCCGGCGTTGTGCGCCTGTGCCGCTGGGTTGTGGGCTGGGCTGGGCTGGGTTCTGGGCCTGGAGCCTCGGCTCTGGGCTGGGGCCTGTGGGCTGTGGGAGCCGCTGATCCCAGCGCCGGTGCCTCAGGTGGGCGCGGAGCGACGAACGAACCTAAACTTCCGCCGACGGGAAGTACGTCACGGGTCGCGCGCCTCACGTGACCCGGCTGCGGGTGCGCGCGCAGCTCGAGGGCGACATGGTTCCCGCCCGAGTGTGAGCTGGTGCCCGGGGGGCGGGGCCAGGGGACACGCGGGGACACGCGGGGACACGCGGGGACACGCGGGGACACGCGGGGACACGCGGGGACCACGAAGACACACGGAGACATGTGGGGGACACACGGGGACAAATGGAGAGGACACGGAGACACGCGGGGACACGTGGGGGGGACACGGAGACACGCGGGGACACATGGAGACACACGGGGACACACAGAGACACGCGGGGACACACGGAGACACACGGGGACACACGGAGACCACAAAGACACACGGAGACATGTGGGGGGACACACGGAGACACGTGGAAACAGAAAATTGGTGCCAGCACCTCCATTCAATGTGATCATGGCGGATCATCCAAATTCAACACCCCGTTCCTGCTTTCTCCCCATATCCCTTGATTCCTTTAACCCGAAGAGCTAAATCTAACTCTGGAAAACATCCAGTGAATTGGCCTCCACAGCCTTCTGTGGCAGAGAATTCCACAGATTCACAACTCTCTGGGTAAAAAGGTTTTCCTCAACTCAGTTCTAAATGGCCTACCCCTTATTCTTAAACTGTGACCCCGAGTTTTGCCCCCCCCCCCCCCCCCCCCCAACATCAGGAACATTTTTCCTGCATCTACCCTGTGAAATCCTTAAGAATTCTATATGTTTCTATAAGATCCCCTCTCCTTCTAAATTCCAGCGAATACAAGGCCAGTGGACCTTTCATCATACTGTATATCAATCCCGCCATCCCGGGAATTAACCTGGTAAAACTACCTGCACTCCCTCAATAGCAATAATGTCCTTCCTCAAATTACAAGACCAAAATTGCACACAATCCTCCAGGCACAGTTTCACTGCAGGGCCTCCTTGCTCCTAAACTAAAATCATCTTGCAACGAAGGCTAACATGCTATTAGCTTTCTTCTCTGCTTGCTTACTTTCAGTGACTGATGTACAAGCACACCCAGGTCTCGATGCACCTCCCCTTTTTCTAATCTGACACCATTCAGATAATAATCTGCCTTCCCATTCTTGCCACCAAAGTGGATTTATCCACATTTATCCACATTATACTGCATCTGCCACGTGTCTGTCCACTCATCCAACCTATCCAAGTCATCCTGCAGCCTCATAGCATCCTCATCGCAGCTCACACTGTCACCCTGCTTTGCGTAATCCGCAAACTTGGAGATTGTCGAGTGAATCACACGTATTCACAGATGTGGTACAACGGTATTTATTGAATAACACATTTAACACACTACAGCATGTTGCTTCTACTGTACAGCAGTATAGACTGCCTGTACATGTCGGGTTGCGATAATATGAACAGTGTGGTAGTAGGCGAGCTTCTGATAATAAAGCACTACATTGGTTAGTAAGTAAAGTGACCAATCTACATCTTTCCTTGTAGGAATAAAAGTGAAATACAGTGGCTTGCAAATGTTTTCATACCCCTTGAACTTTTCCACATTTTGTCACATTACAACCACAAACGTAAATGTCTTTTATTGGAATTTTATGTGATAGACCAACACAAAGTGGTGCATAATTGTGAAGTGGAAGGAAAATTATACATGGTTTCCAAATTTTATTACAAATAATAAACTGAAAAGTGTGGTGTGCAAAAATATTCAGCCCCCTTTCCTCTGATACCCCTAAATAAAATCCAGTGCATCCAATTGCCTTCAGAAGTCACCTAATTAGTAAATAGAGTCCACTTGTGTGTAATCTAATCTCAGTATAAATACAGCTGTTCTGTGAAGGCCTCAGAGGTTTGTTGGAGAACATTAGCGAACAAACAGCATCATGAAGCCCAAGGAACACACCAGACAGGTCAGGGATAAAGTTGTGGAGAAGCTTAAAGCAGGGTTAGGTTATAAAAAAATATCCCAAGCTTTGAACATCTCACGGAGCACTGTTCAATCCATCATCCCAAAATGGAAAGAGTATGGCACAACTGCAAACCTACCAAGACATGGCCGTCCACCTAAACTGACAGGCCGGGCAAGGAGAGCATTGATCAGAGAAGCAGCCAAGAGGCCCATGGTAACTCTGGAGGAGCTGCAGAGATTCACAGCTCAGGTGGGGGAATCTGTCCACAGGACAACTATTAGTCGTGCAGTCCACAAATCGGGCTTTGTGGAAGAGTGGTAAGAAGAAAGCCATTGTTGAAACAAAGCCATAAGAAGTCCTGTTTGCAGTTGCCACAAGCCATGTGGGGGACACAGCAAACATGTGGAGGAAGGTACTCTGGTCTGATGAGACCAACATTAAAGTTTTTGGCCTAAATGCAAAACGCTATGTGTGGCGGGAAACTAACACTGCACATCACCCTGAACACATCATCCCTACTGTGAAACATGGTGGTGGCAGCATCCTGCTGTGGGGATGGTTTTCTTCAGCAGGAACTGGGAAGCTGGTCAGAGTTGATGGGAAGATGGATGGGGCCAAATACAGGGCAATCTTGGAAGAAAACCTGTTAGAGTCTGGGGCGGACGTTCACCTTCCAGCAGGACAACGACCCTAAACATACAGCCAGAGCTATAATGGAATGGTTTAGATCAAAGCATATTCATGTGTTAGAATGGCCCAGTCAAAGTTCAGACCTAAATCCAATTGAGAATCTCTGGCAAGACTTGAAAATTGCTGTTCACAGACGCTCTCCATCCAATCTGATTGAGCTTGAGCTATTTTGCAAAGAAGAATGGGCAAAAATTTCAGTCTCTATATGTGCAAAGCTGGTAGAGACATACCCCAAAAGACTTGGCAGCTGTAATTGTAGCGAAAGGTGGTTCTACCAAGTCTTGACTCAGGGGGGCTGAATACTTTTGCACGCCACACTTTTCAGTTTTTTATTTGTAATAAAATTTGGAAACCATGTATCATTTTCCTTCCACTTCACAATTATGCACCACTTTGTGTTGGTCTATCACATAAAATCCCAATAAAATACATTTACGTTTGTGGTTGTAACGTGACAAAATGTGGAAAAGTTCAAGGGGTATGAAAACTTTTGCAAGCCACTGTACATCTAAATTAAGTGACATATATGAATAAACACGTTACTGGTTGCTGACTGGTTAATACAGTAACCGAAACGCAAATAGCGCATACAGGAAAGTACAGATGGTTCAAACAAAATCCCCGTATCTAAGGGGCAGCCTACAAACCTGTGTTCGGTACAGATCCGTGTCTCCTCCCTTCACTGGCGAAATAACCGGCGACCTATGCTGCAAGAGCACAGGTGACCCGGGTGATGAACACGGCGAGTCTGGCGAGTGGGTCACCAAGCGTGGTGGTGAGGTAGTAGGGAGCATGACCAATGGTTGGTCTGCAGCAGCAGGGCGCAAAAGAAGAGACAGTCCGACAGTAGATGGGTAGATCGAACGTGTTGCATCAGGATACGAGATAGCAGGACAGGGTTCCTGGTGGCCGATTAGGAAAAGGGGAGATGCAACGAGATCTGGGTGTCATGGTACACCAGTCATTGAAAGTAGGCATGCAGGTGCAGCAGGCAGTGAAGAAAGCGAATGGTATGTTGGCATTCATAGCAAAAGGATTTGAGTATAGGAGCAGGGAGGTTCTACTGCAGTTGTACAGGGTCTTGGTGAGGCCACACCTGGAGTATTGCGTACAGTTTTGGGCTGCTAATCTGAGGAAAGAAATTCTTGCCATAGAGGGAGTATAGAGAAGGTTCACCAGACTGATTCCTGGAATGGCAGGACTTCCATATGAAGAAAGACTGGATAGACTCGGCTTGTACTCGCTGGAATTTAGAAGATTGAAGGGGGATCTTATAGAGACTTACAAAGTTCTTAAGGGGTTGGACAGGCTAGATGCAGGAGGATTGTTCCAAATGTTGGGGAAGTCCAGAACAAGGGGTCACAGTTTAAGGATAAGGGTGAAGGCTTTTAGGACCGAGATGAGAAAATAATTTTTCACACAGAGAGTAGTAAATCTGTGGAATTTTCTGCCACAGAAGGTAGTTGAGGCCAGTTCATTGGCTATATTTAAGAGGGAGTTAGATGTGGCCCTTGTGGCTAAGGGGATCAGAGGGTATGGAGAGAAGGCAGGTACTGGATACTGAGTTGGATGATCAGCCATGATCATATTGAATGGTGGTGCAGGCTCGAAGGGCCGAATGGCCTACTCCTGCACCTATTTTCTATGTTTCTATGTTTCACAAGAAGGAGATGTTGACGGTTGTGTCTGTAGATCCCTCCATTGACGCTCACCAGGTATGAGCACGCCTCTTTTGCGGGACTGTGAATGTGTCCTAAACGGCCATAGCCCTTGTTGGTTTGAAGGCAAACAACTTGCCCACTGGAGAGAGGTTTAAATGGTTTGCTGGACTTATCGAAAAATTGTTTCTGGGCATCGTGTTTCAGCTGGAGTTGTTTCTGTACAGCAGGTGAACAAACCTGTGGCTGCAGTAGCTGCTGGGGCACAGGCAGGGCAACACGAGTCTGTCAAGGCATCCGGCGTTGTGCTGGAGACGCCGGTATTTGGTCACGGGCGATGTTCCTTAAGTTGAGCAGGTTCAAGCAGACATCAGAATTGGCAAGGTGTGAGCGCTCCATTAATTGTTTGGCGTTACGGACCACCCGTTCAGCAAGTCCATTTGACTGTGGAAATTCAGGACTGCTGATGACATGGCAAAAATCCCATCGTTGAGCAAAGTTTTTGAAGCACTGGCTGGTGAACTGACTGCCGTTATCTGACAGGAGGCATGCAGGGGCGCCGTGCACGGAGGAATGGCGCAACAGCTTTTGGATGACTGCAGCGGATGTGATGCTTTGGAGCAGGTCGCTTTCGAACCAGCCCGAATACGAGTCAACGAGAACCAGATAATGTTTGCCATGCCACTCGAATATGTCGGTAGCGACCGTGGACCAAGGCAGAGGAGGAACAGGGTGTGAGAGCAAGAGCTGCTTCTGTTGGTGTAGCATTAGGCTGGTGCAGACAACACAGGCTTGAACTTTTTTGCGCACATACTCGGTCATCCTGGGCCAGTAAAACATGCTCTTTGCTCGTAGTAAGGTTGCTTCCACGCCGGGGTGGCCCCTGTGAACGGCATCAATGTATTTGTCCCATAGAACAGCTGGGATGACTGCTTTGTGACCCTTGATTATGACACCATCCTGCAGTACCAGTTCATCGCAAACCAGGTATCGCAAACCAGTTCATCGCAAACCAGGGCGAATCGCAAGTGGGGCACGATGTTGTTTATCCGGCCAGCCACGCCCGATGACTGAGGACAGTAGATGTAGAGTTGTGTCTGCAGCCGTGTGCTCTGCCAGGTTGCTTAGGCATTCTGTAGGTACGTACGCCACCATAATTATTGTGAACTGGTCTTTTTCAGATGGATGTGGTTCGCAGATTGTTTGTGGGGCTCTTGATAGCGTGTCAGCCAGATGCATGCCCTTGCCCCTTTTGAAGACTAGGGTAAAATCGAAGCACTGTAGCTGCATTATCATCCGTTGCAGGAGCAGCATGAATGGTGTTCAGAATGGTGACCAACGGTTGGTGGTCTGTTTAAATAGTCACAGACTTGCCAAAAATAAAGTCCTTGCATTTTGCGCAGGCAAAAACCACGGCAAGTAATTCCTTTTCGATCTCGGCGTAACATTGTTCAATCTCGGACAGGGTACGGGAGGCTTAAGCAATAGGTCTGCAGTCTCCTTCGGTGGAAGTCTGTAGGCAAGATCCAGTCCATTTTGGGATGCATCACACGTGAGCGTCACCGGTAGGTGTAAATCAAAATAAGCGAGGGTAGGAGCACTGGACAATTGTAATTTAAGGATTTCAAAAGCCCTCTGATGTTGTGGGTACCAAGACCAGGCAGTGTCTTTGTGAGACAGTTGTCGTAAGGGAACAGATATTTCGATGAGATTGGGAATGAATTTCCCCAAGTAGTTAACCATTCCAAGGAATCTGTGAAAACTCGTAATGTCAGTGGGAGCTGGCATCTCATTGATGGAAGTGGTCTTGGAGGGGTCCGGTCAGAGGCCATCACTGGTGAAAACGTGTCCAACATAATTGACCTCTGCACTTCAGACGGTTGAGCTTGAGGTGGATGTCTTTAGCACGGTCCAGTACTTTTTTCAAGTTGGCATCATGTTCAGCCATGTTGCATCCAGCAACGAGAATATCATCGACAATGATGGTGCATGGATGCCCCATAAATAATTGTTCCATTGTGCGTTGGAATACCTCGCTGGCAGAGTTGATGCCAAAGGGCATCTGTAGAAATTTGTAGTGGCCAAAGGGGGTGCCGAACGTGGTGAGATTGTATGAGTCGGGGTCCAGCGGGATCTGCCAGAACGAACTTTTGGCATCCAGAACAGAAAACACGGAGACACTGCCCAGCTGGGCAGCAACTTCCTCTACTGTGTGCATCGGGTAGTGCGGGCGTTTGATCGCTGTGTTCAGTCTGGGGTTGATGTAGATTCTGATTTCTTCATCGTTTTTCTTTGTTGCAACCATCATGGTGGAAACCCAGTCGGTGACCATGACAATGACACCCAGGGACACCAGCCGCTGGAGCTCATTGTTCATTCTGTCACGCATAGCATGTGGAATCGGTGTGGTGCTCGAACCACAGGTAAGACATTTGTATCAGCGACGATGTTGTATTTGATGAGTAGCTTCCCAAGCTTGTTGTCAAATAGTTCCTTGTACTGGGAAAGTATCTGCTGGCCCAAAGACTACCAGTCCTAGATCCTAGCATGCGTTAATGCCAAGCAGAGTTGCATCTTTCCCACGGACAATGAAAATGTTCCGCTTGTGAGCTTGTGACTCTGGGCGGCAGTTCAGCTCAGCTTCTCCAAGTGGGTGCACCTCCACTCCTCCAAAGGCTAACAAAGTGGCTGAAGTGTTTACAATATGTTCGGCATTTCTGATCCGTTTAAATTCGGATAATGACATGACATTGCATTTGGCACCAGTGTCGATCTTTGTAACAGTGATGGTATTGGTGACATGGTGAAATTTCAGGGTCGAGTTGCTTGTCGAGAAGCAACCACGAGTTTATGTTATGACTGTTATCTTCATGCTCGGGGAGCAGAACTGGAGGAGACGCTGTCAGCTCTTGATACTCGCTATCAGTATCTTCATGTTTTAACAGGTGAACAGACTGCCTTGGGATTGAACGATTCTTAGAGAACGGCAGCATTTAAAAAAATGATTCCTTCTTTTACAAAAGCGGCATATTTTTCCGAAAGCAAAGCACAGTTTGCGATCTGCAGGGTGGAGCTGCCACATTTAGAACACTTTTCAATAAATCTTTGAGATTGTCGAGATGATGTGTGAGGCTGTGAACGCTGGCTACGGTAGGAAGTGTCAGTAGCATCGACACGGTGCGAGGAATGCGGTCCGGGACGCAATGACCTGGTGTGCGAAACAGTGATCTCGGCAATATGACAAGCATGTTCAGCTCGGGCCAGGGTCAGTTCAGTATCACCGAGCAATTCAGTGCATACTTTATCACTGAGTAGTCCACCCACCAGTCTGTCACGGATGAGTTCATCACACAGATTAGCAAAACGGCAGCATGCATCAATACGTTTCAGATTGCTAATGTAATTTTCCACAGGCTCACCTTGTTGTTGGTTTCGAGCAAAAAACTTAGTACGTTCAAGTATGGAGTTGGCACGACGGTCACACAGCTGTCTGAATTTAGTGAGCAAGACCTCAGGATCATCAATGGTTTCTGCAGGTACCACGATTTGGTTGTTGCGATCCAGAACTGCAGATGCATAGTCGAAATGCTCTGCACGTTTGATAGCTTCAGGGCCAACGACGTTGAGAAGTATAGAGGCACGGTGTTCTGGTGGAACGTTGCGATGAGCAGCACAGATGTAATGATTGAAATCACGCTCGAAAACATGCCAACGCTCAGAGATGTCGGAGTCAAAAATCAGAGGGTCAGGCTTGCGGAGTGAGCTGGCCATGGCAACACGAGTGGATGGATAAAACGGGTGAAAACAAAATACAGGGAATAAAATAAAAACCGATGTACTTAAACACGGAGTGGGTTAACCACGTGTGACACCATGTCGAGTGAATCACACATACTCACAGATGTGGTACAATGGTATTTATTGAATAACACATATAACACACTACAGCATGTTGCTTCTGCTGTCCAGCAGCATAGACTGCCTGTACATGTCGGGTTGCGATAATATGAATAGTGTGGTAATAGGCAGAGCTGATAATAAAGCACTGCATTGGTTAGTAAGTAAAGTAACCAAGCTACAGATATGTCGCATTTAATGCCCTCGTCTAAATCGTTAATATATATTGTAAATAACTGGGGTCCCACCACCGAGCCTTGCGGCACCCCATTAGTCACTGCTTGCCATTCTGAAAAGGACCCGTTAATTCCTACTCTTTGCTTCCTGTCTGCCAATCAGTTCTCTATCCATGTCAATACCCGAGCCCCAATACCATGTGCTCTAATTCTGCGCACCAATCATTTGTGTGGGACCCGGTCAAAGGTTTTTTGAAAGTCCAGATGCACCACATCCACTGGCTCTCCCATATCCATTCTACTTGTTACATCCTCAAAAGATTCCAGAAGATTAGCCAAACATGATTTCCTGGGACCTCGGGTCTAGGGGCAGGGCGAGGGGCCCTTTAAATATTGTTATAGTCCTAGCCTCAACTACCTCCTCTAGCAGCTCGTTCCATACACCCACAACCCTCTGTGTGAAAATATGGCCCCTCAGGTTCCTGTTAAATATTTTCCCTCCCACCTTAAACCTATGTCCTCTGGTTCTTGATTCCCCTACTCTGGGTAAGAGACTGTGCATTCACCCTGTCTATTCCCCTCATGATTTCATACACTTCTACAAGATCACCCCTCAGCCTCCTGTTCTCCAAGGAATTGAGTCCGAGCCTGCCCAGCCTATCCCTGCAACTCAGGCCCCTCAAGTCCCTTTCTGTCCCTTTTGACCTCCAGCCTTTGTCAATTCGCCCATCTGCCAATCACCTCCTCACCTGTATCCACCTATCACTCGCCAGGCATAGTCTCGCCCCCACATCTCTTTTCCAGCTTTCTCCCCCCTACTCCATTAGTCTGAAGAAGAATCCCGGCCCAAAACGTCGTCTGTCCATTAGCTCCACAGATGCTGCCTAACCCGCTGAGTTCCTCCAGCACTTTGTGTTTTGCTCAGGATAGCGGCAGCTGCAGTCCCTTGTCTCCAACATAACTCTCAGCTCTTATGCTCTCTACCCCAGCTAATGATTGAAAATATCTCCACACCTTTAAACCTGCCCTGCCACTTTCAAGGTTGTGTGGACGTACACCCCCAAGCCTCCACTGTCCCTCTACATCACTCAGTAACCTCCCATTTATTATTCCTTTCTATTGCTACATTTGCCTAATGTATTGACTCACTTTCCTCCGGATTAAATTCTCAGTCCTGACTGAAGATCGCTCAGAGACACCCAGAAACTTCCGGCTGGTGGGCGGCTCAGTGAAGGAGTGTGGGATCACACATCACAGGAGATAAGGAGACGTGGGGTGCACAGCACACTGGCTGGTTGCATCATGGCTGGTACGATAACAGTGAGTGGTGGACACTGCCTGGTCCATCACAGGTAATGACCTCCCCACCAACGAAGGGATCTACAGGAGGTTCAGTACAGCACAGGAACAAGCCCAACGGCCCACAATGATGTCAAGTTAAACTGATCTTATCTGCCGATGCATGATCCATATCCCCCCCCAGGCCCTGCATATCCATGTGTCTATCTAAAGGCCTCTTAAACACCACCCCCGGCAGCAAGTTCAAGCCCCCCACCACCCCGTGTCACCTTGCCCTGCACATCTCCATTAAACCTCCCCCTCTTGCCTTATAACTGTGCCCTCTCGTGTTGGACATTTCCACCCTGTAAAAAGGTACTGACTGTCTACCCTGTCTCTGCCTCTCATAATTTTATATACCTCTATCAGGTCTCCTCTCAAACTCCGACGTTCCAAAGAGACAATGAAACAAGTGTTGAATACACCGTTAACATAGGACAGGCAATGTGCTTCACACACAGAGAAAGAGCCTCACAAACATTTCTCACCATCCATAAACCAAGAGATTGAAACAGGCACGATGATTAAACACACTTGTACTCTTTGTGTTGCGATGTTTAACCCAGAGACTCAGGCTGGAAATGATTCACACTGAAGTCAAATGTCCAATGATTGTCATTTATTTTCTAGTTATCAATTAGAAATGGGGTTAGTTACATCTGGATCACCAAGAGGCACATGTGGCTACTGGCTAATGTATTGGGCAACACTGATGTTGGGATCACGCAGTTTCCAGGCAGAGATTTCTCTCAGATCAACTCTGTGAAAAATATTCCATTAGTTCTGTCTCACACTGTCTGTGAAAGCTGTGGAACTGATCTGCCAATATTTACTTCTTAAATCCTGGCCCTAAAAGTCTAAGATATTCCAGAGCTTCAAAGGAGCGTAGAATGTAACATAAACAGAATTTGGTGCGAAGAGCCTTCCATAAGAGGAAGAAAAGAGTATCAGAAAAGTATGCAAAGAGAATCAGAAACTCTTCCACGGACCTATGTCGGTCCACACTGGCGGCCATTCTGACTAATAATTTCTGGGAGCAGCCTATTCGATATTTATGCTGGTGTCGTGGCTTCATACATTAAAGTTCAGAAACTGAATGGAAAGGTGCATAAGAGACGCAAATCCTTGCTACTCTTGATGCACTGCTGGTCATCACTACCCAGCCCAAGACAAAGGCAAGTGTCAATGCAGATTTACAGTATGAACACGAATTGACTGCCGACAAAAGCCGAACTGCCAGACTGTTCTCCTTCAGCAGGGATTTTCAAACTTGTGAAAAGTTTTGATGGGGCAGAAAAATCAGTAAATTGCAGATGCTGGAAATGTGAAGCAGCCCAGCCAGCGGATAGAAGGAGCCAGGGACAATGTTGCAGGTGGACAACCCGTCACGATGACTCCGGTCCCCTCCCCTGCTGAACATCTGATCTCTGATGGGTGGCGGGAGGGCCACATCCTGCGCTGCTCGGTTCTCGGTTTTCTTTCCACTCCAGCGCAGCAGAGAGCAGTGGGTGGGATTTTAAGGTTGTTTTGGAGTGAGTTTTGATCTGGTGACTGTGTAACTGGAAGTGGCAGGTAAACCACTGGCAAAAAGGGAAATATCAGCGGGGATACGGGGAAGAATTGAAGCTCTTTGTGAAGGGCCAGCACAGATATGACAGGCGAATGGACTCCTATGCTCCGTGGTTCAATGCCAACACTGAACTAAATTAGAAACAGCATTAAAGTTCTGGCATATCCTGATAACTAGTTACTGTTCGGCATGCGGAGATCAGTTTATGGGCAATCTGAAGCCTACATATAAAGAGGATTAATAAGTTCCTTTGACATTTGTAGCGTCTTTGGTTCCTGGCTGGCTAAGTTTAAGGCAAAAGGCAAGATCCCCACGTTGCCCGAATCAGCAACACCTCGGCAGTTCAGCACTTGGGGTATGTACAAGACAGGAGCATTCAACAGTGATGGTGAGATCGCTGCTGCACTCTCATGAAAAACTCTCTGCTGCCAAAGGAAAACTGGATGCTCCTTGAATATTTACCTCCTTAAAAAAGTATAAAAAGATGAGAGCAGGTTGGAAACGAGTAACGACAGGGCCTGGTATTTCCGGGCTTTCTCAAATGGCCGACCAAAATTAACCAACACCACTGCAAATCTATCAAATCATTCATCCATCAAATCATTTTCTATCAAAGAAAACTCCATGACTGATTCTGCAGGCTGATTCGCCTGGGAAAGAAATATTCCATCCCAAAATAAGATGCTGTCGCTCCCATGGACACAATCTCCATCAACTTCTGACCCACAGTTACAGTAGTGGCCGCGGCAAGGCTGGACATTACAGACCGAGTCCTTCACTTGCCCTTCATTAAACTACGGTTCCGGGACAGGCGAGATCTTCGGGTGAGACACAGACAAATAGTGGCAGTGATCACAGGTTGGGTTTCAATTGTGTACATGGGGAGCAATAAACACATTTTAAAAATATTTTAACTGAGATATTTTATTCCTTCTCTACTCCTTTGTTAAACAATTGAACAACTGAACTGGAGTTCAACAGGACACATGGACAGCCTTTGTTGTTTCAGCACAGAGCTGAGTAGGTCATGTTCAAAGCACAAAGTACTGGAGAAACTCAGCCGGTCGGGTAGCATCAGTTGAAGGAATGGACAGGTGATGTTTCGGGTCGGGACCCTTCTTTAACCACTCCCCTTCCCCACTCCAATCTCCCCTGAAAGCACAGCTCCTCATTCACTCATACAGCTGTCTGAAGAAGGGTCCCGACCTGAAGCGTCACCTGCCCATTCCTTCCACAGATGCTGTCCGACCCGCTGAATTTCTCCAGTACTTTGTGCTTTGAACATGTCCTGCTCAGCTCCATGCTAAAACAACACAGGACCCACGTGTCATGTGGCCATCCAGCTCACTGGCACGTGTTACACGCAACGGGTGAATGGATCAACAAATGCATCTTTAATTCAAATCCAATAATCCTGATATTCCTCAGCTGTTGAATGGTGTAACAAAGGAGATGGGAATTGATTCCAGCACCCGCAGTTCCTTGTGTAAGCAGCTCATGATTCTGGCATGTCCCTGTCTGTGGTTAGGAACTTTGGAGGCCACAGGCCAGTTGGGATTCCAGAGGTATCGGGGTGACGAGGGTTCGGTGTGGGTAGGGAAAGCCAGGGTGTGGTATACGTTGCTTAATAAACATTGCATCAAAACAGTGGGATTCTGTCAGATCCACTAAAGGCTAGGTTACACACACACAGGGTTCAGGTTATTGGCAGGTGTTGTAGATCTGGATCTGTTGATTAATGGCTTTCAATATCTCTTTCATCTTCTCCTCCAGTCCATCCAGCTGCCGTGCCTTTCCTTCCAAAACCTGCTCATTTAATTCGTAAGCACCCTCGAGATCTGTGGGGCCAGATACAAGGCACCCTGTTAGGTTCCAAAGAGTGATAAACAGGAGCAACATGAAACCACACTTCCCTGAGCTGCATAGAGAGAGAGCGAGAGACAGAGACAGAGAGAGACAGAGACAGAGAGCGAGAGAGAGACAGAGAGCGAGAGAGAGACAGAGAGCGAGAGAGAGAGAGAGACAGAGAGCGAGAGAGAGAGAGAGAGACAGAGAGCAAGAGAGAGACAGAGAGCGAGAGAGAGACAGAGAGCGAGAGACAGGGAGCGAGAGACAGAAAGAGAGAGAGAGACAGAGAGCGAAACAGAGAGCGAGACAGAGAGCGAGACAGAGAGC
>OY740796.1:24647364-24707364 GCA_963514005.1 Raja brachyura | reverse complement strand
TGTACATGGTGGACGGCTTGATTGTACCTTGTAGTCTTTCCACTGCCCAGATTGCACGGAGCAAAAACCTTGTCATTGTGACACGTGACAATAAACTAGACTAACCTATTTCACTTTAAACCTACGTCCTCTGGTTCATGATTCCCCTCCGCTGGGGGTCATGCAATAGGAGCAGAATTAGGCCATTCGGCCCATCGTCTACTCCACCATTCAATCATGGCTGATCTATCTTTCCCTCCTAACTCCATTCTCCTCCCCATAACCTCTGTCACCTGTACTAATCAAGAATCTATCTATCTCTGCTTTAAATATACCCATTGACTTGGCCTCCACAGCCTTGTGTGGCAAAGAATTCCACAGATTCACCACCTTCTGATTAAAGAAATACTTCCTCATCTCCTTCATAAAATAACATCCTTTATATCTGAGGCTATGACCTCTAGCCCAAGACTCTCCCACTAGTGGAAACATCCTCTCCACATCCACTCTATCTAAGTCTTTCACTATTCGATAAGTTTCAATGAGGCCCCCCCCCTCATTCTTCTAAACTCCAGCAAGTCCAGGCCCAGGTTCAACAAACACTCGTCATAAGGATAAAAGGCTCTCTGCATTCCCCTCATGAATGATGAATGCAGAAACAGCCGAGGCCAGTGTTTCCGCTGCACCAGCTCTGTGTTAGCCATGTAGCAGGTTTGTCAGATGCTGGGGTACATTGAAAGAGAAGTGATTCATGTATTTCGGGTTTGTAGCGGGGCTGATGGTAATAAGTCTGTATCCTCGGGGGGGCAGTAACAGGTGTCCTGGCCCTAGAGTAACAGGTGTCCTGGCCCGCTGGAGGCTACTGGAGTAACAGGTGTCCTGGCCCGCTGGAGGCTACGACACACTTAGTGTGAAAGAGTCACTTACTGGGGCGCGGATAAAGTGAACGCTCACTTGATCCACACCCCTCCGTTCCCAAAGTCAGCTGCTGTAACATCTATCCAACAGCAAAACCCTGTCGGCATTGGAAACCTGGATCACATGGGAAATGACGGATATTGGAGAGTTGGTGAGACAACACTTGGAGCACTGTGTGTAGTTCTGGTCGCCCAGCTACAGGAAGTAGGAGAGGGTGCAGAAGAGATTCACCAGGCTTGTGTTACAGGGAGAGGTTGGATAGGCTGGGACTTTGCTCTTTGGAACGTAGGAGGCTGAGGGGTGACCTTACTGAGGTGTACATGAGGGACACGGATAAAGTGAACACTCACAGTCTTTTTCTCCTGGCTAGAGGATTCTAAAACTAGAGAGCACAGGCTTAAGGTGAGAGGGGAGAGATTTAAGAGGGACCTCAAGGGGAACTTTTTCACTAACGAGCTGCCAGAGGAAGCTACAGAAATGGATACAATTATGGCTTTTTAAAATATATTTGGACATGTGTATGGATGGGAAGGGTTTAGAGGGATATGGGATAAAGGCAGGTAAATAGGACTAGCCCAGTGTGTCACCCACAACCCCACCCACCGGGGACATGTGCAGGCAAGTGGCACTTCACCACGGCCTGCCACTCACCGTTCAGCCTCTCGAGTTTGTCCTGTGCGTCTCTCAGCAGCTCCTTGGCCTCGTCGCGAAGGCTCTCCGCCTTGTGTTTGGCGTTGAACACGGTGCCGCTCTTGCGGTCTATCAGTCCCTGCGCCGTTTTGTACTTGTCCTTCAGCAGCCCATCCAACATCTGGAACCAGGGAAACATCTGTCACTCACACACTGCTGGGTCAGGAGGGTGGGGAACGACCGGCCTGTGTACACAACACAGCTGTCCCCACTCTCTCTGCCAAGCCTGCACGCTGCCGTCTTCAGACGTGTACACGGCCGTGTGCCTCAGGCTGCGTACCGCGATCATCACCTATGGGGTGTGTCAACATTATCCTACACATGGGGAACAATTTACAGAAGCCAAATAACCTACAAACCTGTGTGTCTGGGAGGAAAATGGAGCACCCAGAGAAAACCCACGTGGTCACAGGGAGAAGGTACAATCTCCGTACAGACAGCGCCCATAGGCAGAATCAAACGCGGGTCTCTGCCGCTGTCCGGCAGCAACTGTACCGCCATGCCACTGGCTCAGTGGTTCTTTATCATCACATGTACAGACATCCAGTTAAATTCTTTATTACATGTAGCTCAGTGAAGTACTGCTATACCCAAGCACAAGCCCTGATTAGTGCAAAGTGCATGGAAATAGTCCACTTAGACGGCATGTAAGAGCCACAAGGTTTTGGTGCCATTTCCATAGTCCAGTCGGGTCCGTGTGCTTGGTCTCCTGGAGCGGAGACTGTACTAATCAAGGATTGTGCTTGGATATGGCAAATAAAAGAATTTCACTGTATGTCTGAACATGTGATGATACAGAACCAGTGAGCCAGTGGTCCTGGATCCAGGCGAGCCCCAGGCTTCTGCAGGGCCTCCAGCCGTCGCCTCCGCCTGGACCATCCGGCGAACCATTGTATTTTTCTCCTCGCCCGGCCACCTTCAGCCTTCGTGGCCCGGGATCGTTTCCCGCAGCCGACCGTGAGGGTGTGGAAGGTAAGACCCCAGTGCCCCCTCCCTCGGGCCCTTGCTTTGCCTGTCCCCTGCCGGGCCGCCCCCTGCGCCGATACCTGCTTGGCCTCGTTGGCTTTGTCACGGGCCTGGCCGGCCGTGTCCCGTGCCCGCGTGGCCACCAAGGAGTTGTTGGCTCTCTTCATCCGGAGCGCGTCGATCCTGCCATCCAGCTGGGTCAGCTGGTCCATCGCCTTCATCAGCTCCCGCTCCGCACTCGCAGTCTCACCCTGGATCTGTAACGGCGGGGTACAGGGAGAGGGGTGAGAGAGGGGAGCATGGAGAGAGGGAAGGGTGCAGAGAGGGGTGAGACGTGAGGGTGGAGAGCGTGGAGAGAGGGGATAGAGGGGAGATTGAGGGAGAGTCGGAGAGTGGAGAGAGGGGGAGGGGAGAGAGAGGGAGAGAGGGAGGGGAGAGAGGGAAGGGAGAGAGGGAGAGAGGGAGAGAGGGAGGGGAGAGAGGGAAGGGAGAGAGGGAGAGAGGGAGAGAGGGAGGAGAGAGGGAGGGGAGAGGGGGAAGAGGGAGGGGAAACAGAGGGAAAGGAGAGAGAGCGTGGGGGGAGGGGAGAGAGCGGGAAGGGAGACAGTGAGAGGACAGACCATCAGTCAGGATCTGGTCCCACCCGTTCCTTATCACAGAGTGACCGGGCAATGTATCCATGAAAACATAACCCCATGGCAGAGTGGTACAGGGACCACGCTGATGGAATGATCTTCCACAATGGGCACTGCCTGGTCCATCACATGTACTGACCTCCAGTGAAACCATTGTGCGGAATTAAGCACTGAAAATCGGGCCTAATTCATGGAAACAGGCCTTTCGGCCCACTGATGCATCCACTCCGTGCACTAGGGGTAATTTACAGAGGGCTGATTCACCTACAAACCTGCACGTCCCCGTGTTCTGGGCCAGTCTCATGGTGACCCTCCCCCTGTGCCCCCGTCCCACCCACCTCTAGTGCCCATGGGATCACAGTGACCTCCCCGCACCCCCTCCCCTCCCCGCGCTGCCTTAACCCACGGTCACTCCCCCGCGCCCACTGACCTCCCCACCTCTGGTCCAATCGTGACCCGCAGCCCCCCCTGTGCCCGCGGTGCCCCCCCTCCTCCACCGTGCCCCCTCACCCCACTGAGCGCCTGCTCGCTGTCCTCGATGTCTCCCCGGGCCTGCTGGATGGCCGTGTCGGCAGCAGCCTGGGCCCGGCCTGCTTCCTCCAGGGCCCGCTTCACCGCCTCCGCCGTCTGCTTCACGTTCTCCGCACGGCCCCTAGAGGCGTCAGACACACCACGTTATACCCCGTTACAACACACACTGCCCCCCATATATACCCTCCGCCCGCCGTCTGCTTCTTGTTCTCACCAAGGTTTTGCCAGGGACAGACACCCCGCCTAATACCCAATTATAACCCCATGATACACCCGACCGCTGACACACTGCCCCCCATATGTACCCTCTGCTTCACGTTCCCTGCACGGACAGAGCAGAACCTCCTCCCCCAGGGTGGAAATGTCAAAGACTACAGGGCACAGCTTTACGGTGAGACAGGCCAAGTTTAAAGGAGATGTGTGGGGCAAGTGTTTTATACAGAGGGTGGAGAGTCCCTGGAACACACTGGTGGTGGAGGCACAGGCGATAGTGGTGTTTGAGAAACTCTTGGATTTGAAGGGAATGGAGGGATATGGATCACGTGCAGGCAGAGGAGAATAGTTTAACTTGACCATGTTTGGCACGGACATTGTGGGCTGAAGGGCCTGTTGCTGTGCTAGACTGTACTGTTCTGTGTTCTTGTGTAGGCAGATGTTGGATGGTAGAGGCAGAGAGAGACAGAGACACTGAGAGATACAGAGACAGAGAGAGAGACAGAGAGACAGAGCAACCTTATGTATGGATGGTTCTGGGGACAAGTCTACAGCTCCCTGAAAGTGGCAACACAAGTAGCTAGAGCGGTAAAGAAGGTGTACAGTATGCTTGCTTTCAGCCGTCAAATGAGTATTAGAGTCAAGAAGTGATGATGCAGCGTTACAAATCTTTGGTCAGGCAGCATTTGGAGTATTGTGTGTAGTTCAGGTCGCCCCATTACAGGAAAGATGTGGAGGCTTTGGAAAGGATGCAGGGGAGGTTTACCAGAATGACGCCTGGATTACAGGGTATTAGCTATGGGGAGTGGTTGGACAAACTTGGATTGAACACTTTGTGTCTATCTTCGGTGTAAACCAGCATCTGCTAGTTCCTTTTCATGCACTGTTGTTTAGCTTTCTGCAGTTGTTTGATCTCCATTATCGGTGCCGCCTGTCTATATTCCTCGGCTTCCGTGCTCCACTCTTTCATTGCCCTGACTGCCTGCCTGCCTTTGATCGGACTACCTCAGGCATCGGCACACAATGCAATATATTATTAGGGAAACAAACCAACCTGCAAGAGCGCGCACATTTAAACACCTCACTGTGTGCCCATCGCCTGAATAGCAAGTGCCTGAATAGCAAACAACTTTCCAGGAGAATGGGAAACACGCACAGACATAAAACACCTCCGCGAGCAAACAGCTTTTAAAAAAAAAGAAAGACTCCTCTGGCGTTTTACTGAGCACATCGGGGAGGCAATATGATTTGAATTATAACAGGGATCGGCGTGCCAGCGAGTGGGTCTGGGGAAGGGAGAAGTGAGAGCAGGAGAGAGGCCCCTGATTAGTCAAGGATACAGTTACCATATCCTATGCATCATAACACTATCTATTAAAATCCTGTGGGAATTTGTAACTGCCCCGTGAAGATGCTGGTGGATTTATCCTGGTAAATATTTTTTTTTCCCACGCTCATGGTTTATGCAAGATCGCAGCTACGATAGAGCAGAATCTTATTACAACACTTCAGCTCTGGGTGGTTTTCATATAAATAGAAACATAAAAAATAGGTGCAGGAGTAGGCCATTCGGCCCTTCGAGCCTGCACCGCCATTCAATATGATCATGGCTGATCATCCAACTCAGTATCCTGTACCTGCCTTCTCTCCATACCCCCTGATCCCTTTAGCCACAAGGGCCACATCTAACTCCCTCTTAAATATAGCCAATGAACTGGCCTCAACTACCTTCTGTGGCAGAGAATTCCACAGATTCACCACTCTCTGTGTGAAAATGCTCCCTGTCTCTCATTTAGCCTCCACAAGATGATTCTGTACAACTCTAATGGTGAAGATTTTGAAAAGAGGAATTAGGAAAATATAAATAGCAGACACAAAACGCTGGAGTGACGCAGCTGGTCAGGCAGCACCTCTGGAGAGAAGGAATAGGTGAGGTTTAAGGTCGAGACCCTTCTTCTCGACACGAAACCCAGGTGTCCCAGGAAACCCAGGAAATACCTTTTCACACAGAGAGTTGTGAGTCTGTGGAATTCTCTGTGTGAAGTATCCGGTTCTCTGGATACTTTCAAGAGAGAGCTAGAAAGGGGTTTTAAAGATAGCGGAGTCAGGGGAGATGGGGAGAAGGCAGGAACGGGATACTGATTGGGGATGATCAGCCATGATCACATTGAATGGTGGTGCTGGCTCGAAGGGCCGAATGGCCTACTCCCGCACCTATTGTCTATTGAGTTCCTCGAAAGGCGAAGGTTGAGGGGACAACTGATAAAAGTATGTAAAATGATGAGCGTTAGGTAGGGTACACAGTCAGAACCTTTTTGCCAGGAAATGTTAAAGACCAGAGGGTATAGTGATGAAGTTTAAATGAGACGTGCGAGGCAAGTGTTTTTACACAGAGGGTGCTGGGGGCCTGGAACGTGCTGCTGGAGGTGGTGATGGAGGCAGATACAATAGTGGTGCTAAATGGACACAGAGAGCCATGCATGGAGAGGCAGGGCTGGAGAAACACAGGCCACATGCTGGTGGATGGGATTAGGCATCTTGGCATCATGTACAGCACAGGCATAATGGGCTGGAGGGCCGGTCCTGTGCTGTTCTGTTCTACACTCCATGGAAGATGATTGAAGGCACAGCAGTGAAGCACAGAGTTGGCCGGCCAGTGGAGTGGGGCATCCGGCCGGACGTACCGAGCCCTCCTGGCGTCCTGAAGGAGTTCTCCCGCTTTTCTCACGTCGTCTGCGGTCTGGTCCAGGATGTCATCCACGTTGGACAAGCTGCTCACCCTGTCCTTGATCTCCTCGGCCAGGTGACGGATCTGCTGTGGGTTAGCAGGGATGTGGATGCTCATCACCTGGGTGGCCACCTCCTCAATGCTGTCGGGATCCGCACCCTCCTCTGGACATGGGTTGAAGGAAACATACAACAGGCATAGTCAACCGGACAGTAAGCGGGAATAGTAAG
The DNA here is from genome assembly GCA_963514005.1 of Raja brachyura. Next base: position 24,700,474 of record OY740796.1, on the reverse strand, counting down.
ATTGAACGAGAACTTACCAGTTCGAAGGTTGATCATTATTTCATGAGGAGTCGAAGTGAGGGATTTCGTGAAGAGCCCGCCGGCGCGCATGCTCGACATACTTCAAAGTAGCGGCGTGGAATCACAGAAACCAATCAAGAAATGACTTCACATAGTAAGAATGAAACGACTAAGATTACCAGCTGAAGGTGATTGAGGGTTGGGCGAGGAGGGCACGAAATCCCTCACTTCGACTCCTCATGAAATAATGATCAACCTTCGAACTGGTAAGTTCTCGTTCAATCTTACTATTTCATTTCGGAGTCACGTGAGTGACTTCGTGAAGACTTCAAAGCTTCTGTGATGACACGCCCTGGACCACGTCCATGCTGTCACACCACTACCAGGGATGGATGGGAGGAATAACTTGCTGACTAGTCCATACTGCAAAACAAAGCATATTTATTAACAAACAAATCAAAACCCCTCATTCGGGGACATCTCCACGTTCTTGCCCCGCATCTAGCACGGCTTCTGCGAACTGTAGAGGCGCAGCAACGGGCCGGTTGTAGAACCGCTGGAACACCGTCTCATTAGCCCATCCTGCTGTGGCGAGAATATGGTCCATGGGCACCTCCATGACCCTCGCCGCCGACGTCGATGCAGCCCTGGTGGAATGAGATTTGAACACATTAGTGTCGATACCTGACTTACCCAAGACGACTCGAAGCCACCTGGATATCGTCTGTGTTGTCACTCGATGGTGAGGTCTCTTATGAGTGACAAGCAGGTATCTCTCCATTCCTCTGATGCTTGCCGTCACCTTGACGTAGTAACGGATATGGGAGGCTAAGCATAGCCTAGCATCGGCGGGGTATGCCGGGAACTTCAGCTGCAGCCCTGTGCACCCAGGTCTGTGTTGCTTTAGTAGCTCGTCAACAAAGAAAACTACTTCTGTGGGGGTAGACATCATTCTGTCGACACGTAGTTTGTGGAGTGTCTGTACCCTCTGTGCTGAAGTCAGCGCTAGTAACATCACCAGCTTCATGGTGAGTTTGTCCAGCTGGAGCCCTTCCATGGGGGACCACGTCCTGAGCAGAGTTAAAACGTCCCTGACATCCCAGGTGATATTGTAACGTGGTGTAGGCGGATTCGTATTGAAAATACCCCGCATGAGCCTGGACACTAGCCTGTTGGATCCCACCTCAATATTGAGGTAGAATGATAGAGCGCTCCTGGCGCTGTTGATGGCACTGTAGCTTAAGTGTTCATCATGGTGCAACCCCGCGAGGAATTCCAGGACGTCGGTTATAGTCACGGCATCGTACGTGATGCGAGAGCGGCTGCAGAAGGCTTCCCACTTCCTGATGTGAGAGCAGTATCTTCGCCTTGTAGACTCTCGGCACGACGCCGCAATGGTATCCATGGTCCGGGTAGAAAGGCCGTATTGTTCTAAAGGCCGATTCAGAATCTGCAAGCCAACAAATTTAAATAGCCATGGCAGGGATGTGGCTCCCCTGAAACAGGGTGAGTAACTAATTCTGGGCTACCCTGCAAACGGACCCAAGGTTCACTGAGCGTGTCAAAGACCATCGGATACCACGGCTGTGTAGGCCAGTCGGGTATGATAAGGATGCCCTTGGCACCGTCCATCTGAATTTTACGTAATACCCGACTGATGAGGCAAAACGGGGGGAATGCATAGAAAAAGCAATTCCCCCAGTCTAGCGAGAATGCATCTAACGCTATAGCCCCAGGATCTGGTTCCCACGCGACGTAGGTTGGTACCTGATGGTTCAACCGGGACGCAAAAAGGTCAATGTCCGGTTTCCCAAATTTGGCTGTGATTTTTGCAAAAATTTCAGGATGTAACATCCATTCAATATTATCATTGAACTTGCGTGACCTGGCGTCCGCCACAATATTAAGCTCACCTGGCAAATAGGTAGCTGAAATCCAAATGTCTCTCTTGACACACCAGAGCCAAATTGAATTAGCCAATTTATCACATGAAACTGACCTGGTACCGCCCATGTGGTTTAAATATGCCACCGCTGTGGTATTGTCTATTTGGAGCCGGACATGTGCTCCAATGATCTTGGAACAATATGCACGAAGTCCGTGAAACGCTGCAAGCAGCTCCAAATAGTTGATCCCTTGTGATACCAACATCGTATTCTCAAGGGTATCCCATCGGCCCCCACAACTAGAGAATTGATTCGTAGCTCCCCAGCCATCAGAGCTCGCATCAGTTTGTAAGTATATCATCGGTTTCGCCTCAATAATAGTTTTGAACGATTTACTAATGTGGCAAACCCACCATCGTAATTCATCCAATGCTGCAGGCGGCAGCCGCATTGATCGATCATAATGACCAGCATGCCGTCGCAACGCAGCGATCTTGGCTCTCTGCAAGTTTTGATAATGCAGAGGTCCATACCGGGCTGCCAGAAACAAAGCCACAATCTTGCCAATGACAGTAGCTGTGTGACGAATCGATGGTATACGAGTATTAATCAAGTCTGTACACACCTGTGTTACCTCCTCAATTTTGTTAATTGGTATGGTGACTCTCATGCTAATGGAATTCACCTGGAACCCCAGATAATTAATTACCTGGGTGGGGCAGAACTTAGATTTTTCTGGATGAACAATGAACCCAAGCTGTTGGAACAAATTGACCGCAGCTGCAACCCCTTGTTGTGCTAATTCCAAGGTGTGGCCGACAATTAAAATATCATCTAAATAGGCCATAACAATATGATGTCTTTGTCTTAAATAAGCCATAATTGGCTTCACCAATTTAGTAAATAAGCGAGGGGCTGTGGTGAGCCCATTAGGCAACGCCCTATATTGCCACAGCTGATCCATCCAGATAAATTTTAAGAACCTTCTGTAATATTTTTTCATAGGTACGGTATAGTACGCATCCTGTAAATCAATGCATGCCATAAAGCACCCTTGTGAAATCAATGATTTGGCCGTTTCAAACGTGTCCATTTTAAAATGAGTATATGTTACAAAGTTATTCAGAGTGGTTAGATCAATAATGACTCTACAGCCTCCATCCTTCTTAGGTCTAGTAAAAATATTGGAAACAAATTCAACGGGCTCATGAACCGTTCTCTCTATGACCCCTTTCTGTTCCAACCTTAACATTTCCTTATAGCCTACTGACTGTTCCGCAGCCGTTAGTTTGAAAGTACGACCCGGTCTATGCTGAGGTGGAGGGATGTCCCCATTAATAAACTCAATACTATGGCCCTGAATATTCCGTAACACATACTCATCGCTGGTAATGTCACCCCATGCACCCGCAAACAACCGCAAACGCCCACCAACATGTGGAGTTAAACAAAGAGAAAAAAGAGAACCAGATCGCCTCACCTCTGTGGTTACCAGCGGTCCCTGACACGAGTGGGTGGTCGTGGAGGTGCTGGGTTGGTTTGAGGTCGTGGCGTCCTCATTTTCCACCTCGGCTTCTGCCGAGCCTGTCCTAAAAAAGACCCCTGGGGTTGGGGTGGCTGATATCGGTTTGGAGCTGGAGGGTAATTCCTGGTGGAAGTGCTGACAGACCCTCGTGAACGGCCAAGTGGGGCTTTCGAGCTTGATGGCGTGGGGGCACTGTGAGAGCGCATGAGCCCCACGGTCTTGGCTTGTTCATCCAGCTCTCTGACCCTTTTGGAGAGGTCTCCGCCAAAGAGCTGACGGGGCGGCGGCGGCGGCGGTGGTTTGCACAACCCTGCAAACTTAGGGTTGAGCGCTGGGCGGATGCTGTTTTTCCGAAAGCCGTTTATTTCGTTTTGAGTAGCGCACAGAAGCGCCAGAGCATCCTCCTGGTCCAAATTAAGCTCCTCTCCGTCGACCGACCGCACAAAGGCAGTAATCCCGGCCATGAGGAGTTTCAGGATCCGCTGAATTTTCAGCTCCTGCTGACGGATAGCCACACTGATGTTGCCCCATATTGGCGTATTGACCACAGGCACGTTGAGGGAATTGCAGTTTGATGGAGCCTTGTGGCGGCTCATGGCTTGTAGTAGGACTTCCTCCTGAAGCTGGTGATTATTTAGGAAGTCCACTGTGGCTGCCAACTTCGTATTGATGGGAAGCCCCAACGAATGAGGGGCTGCAAATTTGGTAGCCACATCGAGGAGGTCCTCCGCCGGTAATTCAGGCGGGGGTGGGATGGGGTCAACCACGGCCTCCTCGTCCTGCTGCTCCAGGCTGGTGTACGAAGCTGGTGATGAAGCCCTGTGCCTGTCGCTGCTGGATGCCTGTTGTTGTTGACCTTGTAGGAGAAGCTCCAGCAGCCGCTCCATCCGGTCAATACGCCCTTCACCCTGAACACTCAGGTGGTCGGAGTCCTCCGGCTCTGAAAATTGGCCGGGGCTCCTGTCATCGGCCCGCACCTCGTCGAGGCCCTGCCGGTGCCGGTAGTTGTCGTCGACAGCCGCCGAGGCGAAACTGCGCGATTCCTGCACGGGCGTGTTCAACCGCCTCCGTTTAGCGGGAGCGGAAGCCGTTGCCTCTATGGACAGATGCGGCATGGTGTCGGCACCAGCCGAAGCCTGGATACCTTGGGCCCGTGCAGGCTTGCCAGCTGCCCACATCGTGGACCTTGCCGACGCATGGTCTCGCCCACCCATCCATGGGGGGCTCGGCGACCGTGACGGGACCCCCAACTGACTCGTCCCGGCGTCGAAAGTTGGGGGGCGACGGCTGGACCTCACAGCTGCCCCGGGTCCCGTCCTGGAACCTGACCGCTCCTTGGCGGCAGGCAGAGCCTTAGCCCCAACAGGGTTAGGCTGCTGGGCTCCTGCCCTTCCCCTTCTCAGAGGGCTGCGTGAAACGGGCCGTGCAGCCGCACGGACCCTTCTGCTCGAAGCCGTCAGCAAGCCTGCTGACGACCTGGCTGCCATGGCAGAGTCGTCCTGCTCTGGCGGCACACCACACTCCTCCTCGTCGGACTCCTCCGAGCTGTGGTGTGCGGGCGGGTCCGGACCTGAAAATACAGAGCTCACCGACATCTCCGCCCTCGTTCCGGTCTGCGTTGCAGGTACCCCCGACAACTCTCGCTCCGGAACTGCTGGCCGGCGACTTCTCCTCGAACTCCGGCTTCTCCCATCCATGTTCTTGCTGTGAAGCAAACACAACAAGAACCACCAACTTAAGGTAGCATACTTACCTGCGTGGTTCCCTTATGAAGGGCTGGCGAGGAGCTCGCTCCTCCGTCAGCCGTCGCAGCAACGCGATACGACGATATGTCGAGCATGCGCGCCGGCGGGCTCTTCACGAAGTCACTCACGTGACTCCGAAATGAAATAGTAAGAGGTGACAGTGAACGGGAATATTGAACCTGATTAGTGAATGTGCAGGGATGGAGGAGACCACAGAGTGTGGTGGACACTGCCCGGCCCATCACAGGATCTACAGCAGGAACTGCCTGAAAAAGGCAGCCGGCATCATCACAGACCCACACCACCCTGGCCACGCTCTCATCCCACTGCTCCCATCGGGAAGAAGGTAGAGGAATCTGAAAACCGGGACCTCCAACTCATGAACATCTTCCTAGCAACCAGCAGGCTCTTGAACACTGCACAACACTAACCTAAACTCTTTGGTTGCACTACGCACCAGTTTTGCACTTTTCTGGTTACCTAGTATTATGGTTTCGAGGGATCGGGGCTAAACACAGGTCGGTGAGACTAGTGTAGATGTAGCATGGGTGAGTTGGGCCAAAGGGCCTGTGTCCATGCAGTGTGTCTCGATGGTGCTACTGATCATTATCGATTGTATTATTGATTACTATCTATGTTATTGTGCGGACAGGGCTGTGAGGCTGCAGCTTGTGACATCCTCGCTGTTGCGTTGCCGATAGAGATGAGCGGTGAGCTCTCTCGCCCGCGCACCCGTGAGCGCCCTTACGTGTGAGGAAGTCTCGGATTTGCCGAATGAGATCCCGCAACTGTTTGTTGGAGTGACTGATCCTCTCCTTGGCATCATTGGCTTTGTCCAGCGTTCCCTGGGCTTTCCGCTTTGCCTCATTCGCCCGCACCTTGGCCTCGGCTACCTGTAGGGACACAAGCAGTGACCACCTGTCCCTCAGTGCCCACACAGGTACCACACCAGTGTCCACCTGTATCTCTATGCCCACACTGGTACCACACAGGTGACCACCTGTCCCTCAGTGCCCGCACAGGTACCACACCAGTGACCAGAGGTCTTCCCTGGTGGTCTCTCTCCGCCCCGGAACCCAGGCTCCCCCCCCCCCCCCCCCCCCCCCCAGCCAGTGGTCTCCCCGCCCCGTCTCCCCCTCCGCTGGCTCGGACCCCGGGCTGCCCACCTTGTTGAAGAGCTCCTCCACCTCGTTCATGGCCTGCCGGATCTCCTGCTCGGACTGACGTGCACGGCCCAGCGCCGTATCTGCCACCGCCACTGCACCGTTACAGTTCAGGCCGCCGCAGCGCCGGGTGCCGTCGTCTTCGTAGCAGCCGGCCCCACCGCAGGGACTGTCCGCGCAGGGCAGGTCACCAGGCAAACCGCACACCTGGAACGCAACAACCATACAGTCAGTTCCCAGCACAGCGCAACATAGCACGGCACGACAGTACGGCACATCATGGCACAGTGCACCATGGCACGGCACGACACGGACCCTTTGTACCATAATGTCCGTGCCCAACACGTGGGTGGCAGTTTGACGCAGCAGATAGAGCCGCTATCTCATAACACCAGGGATCAGGTTCAATGCCGACTTCAGTTGCTGTCTGCGTGGAGTTTGCACGTGCTACCTGTGACTGCTCTGGTTTCCACCCACATCCCACAGTTGTGTGGGTTTGTAGGTTAATCGGCCTCTCTGGATGAGAAAGATGGATAAGGTAGAACTAGTGTGAATGGGAAATCGTTCAATGGTGCTGCGGATGGGAGCTGGCATGCTGGGGTGCTGCGAGACGATTGTTGGCACCCTAGGGTGCTTCAGGGTGGCAGTGACCCACCTTCTCATTGACGTTCTCCAGGCTGAGGGTCTGCACCTTGGCGCTGAGGTCGTTGAGCGCGCGCCGGTTGGCGGCGTTCTTGCGGTGGAAGTCGTCCTTCCGCGCCCGGAGCAGTAGCTCGGCACGGCGGCGCGTGCCCAGCGATTCACTGACCGTGCTGGGCACGGCCAGAGTGGAGGCATTCACTGCCCTCTCCGCCTGCCAGGACCGCCAGTACGAGTGGCTGATGCTGTCGTACGCACCTGCGGAGAGATAGCTACGTCACTGCAGGTGTATAGGTGTACAGGGCAGGTGTACAGGTGTACAAGGCAGGTGTACAGGTGTACGTGGCAGGTGCTACAGGTGTACTGGGCAGGTGTACAGGTGTACGGGGCAGGTGTACAGGGCAGGTGTACAGGTGTACAGGGCAGGTGCACAGGTGTACTGGGCAGGTGTACAGGGCAGATGTACAGGTGTACGGGGCAGGTGTACAGGTGTACGGGGCAGGTGTACAGGTGTACGGGGCAGGTGCACAGGTGTACTGGGCAGGTGTATAGGTGTACGGGGCAGGTGTATAGGTGTACGGGGCAGGTGTATACGTGTACAGGGCAGGTGTACAGGTGTACGAGGCAGGTGTACAGGGCAGGTGCACAGGTGTACTGGGCAGGTGCACAGGTGTACGGGGCAGGTGTATAGGTGTACAGGGCAGGTGTACAGGTTACGGGGCATGTGTACAGGTGTACAAGGCAGTTGTACAGGTGTACGGGTCAGGTTTGCAGGTGTACGTGGCAGATGTACAGGGGCACGTACGCAGTTTACCGGGCAGGTGTACAGGTGTATCGGGCACATGTACAGGTGTATGGTGGGTGCAGGTGGACAAGGATGTCCCCCAATTGATCATGTGCCACACAGGCATATACCCCAACTGCCCACGAGTTGGACATACGTGTGCCCTACTGATCATATGTCGGACATATGTGAATCCCCCAAACACACGTTGGACATATGTGTACCGGGCTAATCATGTGTCCGATATGCATGTACATGCACCATGACCTTGCACCGGACACGCGTGTGACCGCTCTTCGGACCCGTGTGTTCCTCATGTGACGTGTTGGACCCGTGTGCACCCCATGTCAGTCCCGTGTGTAGCCTGTATACCCCCCTGCCCGCGTGTGGGCCACGTACCCAGGAAGTTGGCGTGCCTGAGTTTGTCGAGCTGGCGTCCCAGGTAGCGGGCGGACATGTTGAGGGCGAGGGCGTCTCGCTCCAGGTGCCCCAGCTCCACGCTGGCCCCCCCGTTCTGCTGCTGCACCGCCGTCAGTGTCCCCTCCAGCACGTCCAGCCTATCCGTCGTCCCACTCACCCTCTCCCTGGAGAACACAACACTAGTGTCAGAGCAGAGAGGGCCACTCTGCCCCTTCCCCCCTACACGCCCGCCAGGGTACCCCACCCCCACGGGGCAGGCAACGGAGAGAGGGACGGGAGGCAAATGTGGGTACAAGGCACTGGTGTAGGTGGCATGGGCGGGACGGGCTGAAGGGCCTGAAGGACAGAGGTTGGAAGATCAGTGGGAGTGGGGGGGGGGAGTTCTGATGACCCCAGGAGGGGAGGGGGGGGCAGGTTGTGTTGTCCCCTGCAGTGGAGAGCAGGCCTGTATTGTGCTTGGGGGAGGTTCAGATGGCCTGGAGGGGAGTGGGAGAGGGTGGGCAGGGAGAGGTGGTGGGTCCAGTACTTCACTGGAGGGAGGGTGGTGTGGGTTCTGATTTCCCCGGGAGGGAGTGGGAGTGGGTGAGGGTGCTTTCCCCCAGAGGGTGAGTGGGCGTGGGGTGAGACCCTCACGGGAGGAAGCAAGAGTGGGAGAGGGAAGAAGGAGAACAGGAGCTTTACTCAGATCGGCCGACTTGGGGTTGCTGAATGTCCCGCGGTCTAGGCATAAGCCCAGGGGCGACCGCGCCTTTGCGGTTGCAGCTCCTAGACTGTGGAACAGCATCCCCCTCCCCATTAGAACTGCCCCCTCCATCGACTCCCTCAAGTCTAGACTAAAAGTTTATCTGTTCTCCCAAGCCTTTCCTGACGTCCTCTGAGCGAGGGCTATTTGTATATATGTATGTAGCCTGCTTGTGTATACTATTCTTATAACAAATATAAAGCACTTTGGTCAACGAGAGTTGTTTTTTAAATGTGCTATATAAATAAATCTGACTTGACTAGTGTGGAGGGAAGGGGATTGGGGGGGGGGGGGGAGAGGAGGGGGTGGTCAGCCCCTCACTGAGGGAGTTGGGGGGAGTGGAGGATGAGGAGGGGGGTGGTGGGAAGGTGATGGGGTCAGCTCCTCACCGCAGCTCGTTGATCAGCTGCATCAGCCCTGCGATGGCGGCTGCGGTGGTGTTGCGGGCGCTGACGATTTGTTGCGCCCGCCGCAGCTTCTCCTCCAGCTCCCGGAAGTTCTTGTCGTAGAGAGCGCTGATGCCGGACAGCCGGATGTCGGCAGCCCGCCGCGCCAGCTCACGGGTCTGCGCCGCCAGGTCCTGCACCAGCCGGTCCCAGTCTCCAAAACACGCGTGGCACACCTGGCACACAGGAAACTCCCCCGAGAAGCCACGGGCACACGCGTCGCAGCGCACGCCCGACACGCCCGGACGACAGGCGCAGTGACCAGACGCACGGTCACACTGACCACTCTGCACCCCACGCTCATCACAGTCACACACTGGGAGGGGGGGGGGGGGAGGGAGAGAGAGAGGGGGGAGAGAGGGGGAGGGGGAGGGAAGAGTCAGCAATTCATGATGCAGATTAATAAATAAGTTATAAACTGTTATGAGACTTTGCAAAAAGTTTTATAAAATTTGGTTAGACCGCATTTGGAGTATTATGTGCAGTTCTTGTTGCCCCATTACAGGATAGATGTGCAGGCATTGGAGAGGGTGCACTGGTCACTATGTGGTCACAGAGTGGAACGGGGTCCTGGCATGGACGTGCTTCCACTGTGTGAACGGGGTCACCGTGTGAATGGGGGTCCCGAAGGTGGATTGTGATGGGGTCCCAGGCTGCGGTGAGACATACCTGGGCCATGACTCACCTCGACACTGCACGTTGGGGTCACCCCAGTGATTCTCCTGGCAGTCGGTGCAGGTCCGGCCTCCAAAGCCAGGGCGACACTGGCATTGCCCGCTCACCTGTGGAGAGAGGAGCCGCCGTCAAACCCAGCTCACTGGCTGCGGCGCGGGCTGGAGCCGCCACCGCACGGTCCTGTCCATGTCCGGGGGGCCCGCGTCTGCAGAGACCTCCTTCACCACGGTTGAATTCTGGAGCGCACGATATGCGCAGGCCAACCGCTGGATTCAGCAGGTCAGGACAACAGCCGGATTGGGGAGCACCGACTTTGCACAGGCAACAGCTGGATAGAAAGCTGACTGCACACTGGAAAAACAGCTGGATTCGGGAGTGCCAACCACATACAGGATAACAGCTGGAATCAGCTGCACAGGGGAACAGTTGGATTAGGCAGTGCTGACCATATGCTAGACACTGGGACCACTGGCCTGGTCTCTGGATGTTTCAAACCGGCGACACAAGGATCACTGCTTGCTGGTCAGTGGGTGTGGACTGGACACAGCCACGGTCAGCAACCGGTCACTGCCCGCGGGGCCAGAAGGCACTTGCGCGGGGACTGGCCGTGAGCACCCACCATCACGGGAACGAGAGTGCAGCGCCGCGCGGGGCCTCACCTCGTTGCAGGTTGCGGAGAATGCGTTGGTGGCGGCGCAGCGGCAGTGCTGGCAGCCGGACCCACCGGCCAGGTTCCAGTGGTCAAGGGCGCAGCGGTCACAGTTCTGGCCGGTGACGTTGGGCAGGCACGGGCACTGCCCGGTGGTCCGGTCACACTCACACCCCTCCTGTGGCCGACAATGGCCGCTGGCAGTGCCCAGCACGTTGCAGGTACACTCTGTGTCAGGAAACAGGCGTTAGTGAATGGGGTACAGGAATGGGGAACGGGAACGGGGAACAGGGTGGGGAATGGGGTGGGGAACGGGAAACGGGAACAGGGTGAGGAATGGGGAACGGGGTGGGGAACGGGAAACGGGAACAGGGTGAGGAATGGGAACAGGGTGGGGATGTGGAACGGGGATGTGGATCAGGAATGTGGATGGGCTGGGAAACGGGGATGGGGAACAGTGGTTGGGGAGGGGGAACGGGGAAAGGAGGAATGGGGCTGGGGAACGGGTAATGGGAACGGGACTGTGGATGGGATGGGGAACAGGGGATGGGAAATGGTGGTTTGGGAACTGGGGAAGGGGGAACGGGGGAAGGAGGATCGGTGATGGGGAAAAGGAATGGGAAACGGGGATGGGGGACAGGGATAGGGGAACGGGGAAGGGGGAACAGGAACGGGGTGGGGTATGGGAAACGGGAAATGGGACTGTGGATGGGATGGGGAACAGGGGATGGGGAATGGTGGTTTGGGAATTGGGGAAGGGGGAACAGTGATGGGGAAAAGGAATGGGAAATGGGGAAGGGGAACAGGGATGGGGGAACGGGGATGGTGAGCGGGATAGTGAACGGGATCCGTGAGCAAGAATGGTGAGCGGGGATGGTGCGTGGAATGGTGAACGAGAATGGTGAGCGGCGATAATAAACAGTCTGTGAACAAGAATAGTGACTGGGAATAGTGAACTGGACAGGAAGTGGGAATAATGAGGAGATAGTGAATGGGGACATTGATTAGTGGATGTCCAGGAACAGAGGAGACTACAGAGGAGACTACAGAGGGACCTTCCTGCTCCACTCCATTCAAGGACCTAAGCAGTCTTTCCAGGTGCGACAGAGGTTCACCTGCACCTCCTCCAACCTAATCTATTGCATCCGCTGCTTTAGATGTCAGCTGATCTACATCGGTGAGACCAAGCATAGGCTTGGCGATCGTTTCGCCGAACACCTCCGCTCGGTCCGCATTAAACAACCCGATCTCCCGGTGGCTCAGCACTTCAACTCTCCCTCGCATTCCGAATCCGACCTTTCTGTCCTGGGCCTTCCCCATGGTCAGAATGAGGACCACCGGAAATTGGAGGAGCTGCTCCTCATATTTTGCTTGGGCAGTCTGTACCCCAGCGGTTTGAACATCGACTTCTCTAATTTCAGGTAGTCCTTACTGTCGCCTCCCCTTCTCAGCTCTCCCTCAGCCCTCTGGCTCCTCCTCTTCCTTTCTTCTTCCCCCCCCCCCCCCCCCCCACCCATCAGTCTGAAGAAGGGTTTTGACCCGAAACGTTGCCTATTTCATTCGCCCCATAGATGCTGCCTCACCCGCTGAGTTTCTCCAGCATTTTTGTCTACCTTCAGTCCGAGTCAGCATGGATTTACAAAGGGGAAATCATGCTTGACAAATCTTCTGGAATTTTGTGAGGATGTAACAAGTAAAATCGACAAGGGAGAGCCAGTGGATGAAGTGTACCTGGACTTATAGAAAGCATTTGATAAGGTCCCACACAGGAGATTAGTGGTCAAAATTAGAGCACATGGTATTGGGGGTAGGGTATTTACATGGATAGAAAATTGATTGGCAGACAGGAAACAAAGAGTAGGGATTAACGGGTCCGTTTCAAAATGGCAGGCAGTGCGGTGCCGCAAGGCTCGGTGCTGGGACCACAGCTATTTAAAATATACATTAATGGTTTAGATGAAGGAATTAAAAGTAACATTAGCAAATTTGCAGATGACAGAAAGCTGGGTGGAAGTGTGAACTGTGAAGTGGATGCAGGGTGATTTGGACAGGTTGGGTGAGTGGGCAGATGCATGGCAGATGTAGTATAATGTGGATTAATATGAGGTTATCCACTTTGGTGGCAAGAACGGGAAGGCAGATTATTATCTGAATGGTGTCAGGTTAGGAAAAGGGAAAGTACAAAGAGATCTGGGGGTCCTTGTTCATCACTCACTGAAAGTGAGCATGCAGGTACAGCAGGCAGTGAAGAAAGTTAATGGCATGTTGGCCTTCATAAACAAGAGGAGTTGAGTATAGGAAGTCCTCCTGCAGTTGTACAGGGCCCTAGTGAGACAACACCTGGAGTATTATGTGCAGTCTCCTAATTTGAGGAAGGATATTCTTGCTATTGACGGAGTGCAGAGTAGGTTCACAAGGTTAATTCCCGGAATGAATGTCATATGATGAAAGAATGGAGCGACTGTGCTTGTATTCACTGCAATTCAGACGAATGAGAGGGGATCTTATAGAAACATATAAAATTATTAAGGGATTGGACATGCTAGATGCAGGAAACATGTTCCCGGTGTTGGGGGAGTCCAGAACTAGGGGCCACAGTTTATGGGTGGGCCATTTAGAACTGAGATGAGAACAAACTTTTTCACATAGAGAGTTGTGAATTTGTGGAATTCTCCGCCTCAGAAGGCAGCAGAGGCTCATACACTGCGCGCATTCAACATAGAAACATAGAAAATAGGTGCAGGAGTAGGCCATTAAGCCCTTCGAGCCTGCACCGCCATTCAATATGATCATGGCTGATCATCCAACTCAGTATCCCTTACCTGCCTTCTCTCCATACCCCCTGATCCCTTTAGCCACAAGGGCCACATCTAACTCCCTCTTAAATATAGAAAATGAACTGGCCTCAACTACCTTCTGTGGCAGAGAATTCCAGAGATTCACCACTCTCTGTGTGAAAAATGTTTTTCTCATCTTGGTACTAAAAGATTTCCCCCTTATCCTTAAACTGTGACCCCTTATCCTGGGCTTCCCCAACATCGGGAACAATCTTCCTGCATCTAGCCTGTTCAACCCCTTAAGAATTTTGTAAGTTTCTATAAGATCCCCCCTCAATCTACTAAATTCTAGCGAAAATAAGCCGAGTCTATCCAGTCTTTCTTCATATGAAGGTCCTGACATCCCAGGAATCAGTCTGGTGAACCTTCTCTATACTCCCTCTATGGCAAGAATGTCTTTCCTCAGATTTGGGGACCAAAACTGTACGCAATACTCCAGGTGTGGTCTCACCAAGACCCTGTACAACTGCAGTAGAACCTCCCTGCTCCTATAGTTAAATCCTTTTCCTATGAATGCTAACATACCTTTCGCTTTCTTCACAGCCTGCTGCACCTGCATGCCTACTTTCAATGACTGGTGTACCATGACACCCAGGTCTCGTTGCATCTCCCCTTTTCCTAGCCACCATTCAAATAATAGTCTACTTTTCTGTTTTTGCCACCAAAGTGGATAACCTCACATTTATCTACATTATACTGCATCTGCCATGCATTTGCCCACTCATCCAGCCTATCCAAGTCACCTTGCAGCCTCCTAGCATCCTTCTCACAGCTAATACTGCCCCCCAGCTTCGTGTCATCCGCAAACTTTGAGATGTTGCATTCAGTTCCCTCGTCCAAATCATTAATATATATTGGAAATAGCTGGGGTCCGGGCACTGAGCCTTGTGGCACCTCACTAGTCACTGCCTGCCATTCTGAAAAGGACCCGTTCACTCCTACTCTTTGCTTCCTGTCTGCCAGCCAGTTCTCTATCCACATCAATACTGAACCGCCAATACCGTGTGCTTTAAGTTTGTATACTAATCTCTTGGTGGGACCTTGTTGAAAGCCTTTTGAAAGTCCAGATATAACACATCCACTGGTTCTCCCTTATCAACTCTGCTAGTTACATCCTCAAAAAAATCAATAAGATTCGTCAGACATGGTTTACCTTTCGTAAATCCATGCTGACTTTGTCCAATGATTGTCAAATGTGCTGCTATCCCATCTTTAATAACTGACTCTAGCATTTTCCCCACTACCGATGTTAAACTAACTGGTCTGTAATTCCCCGTTTTCTCTCTCCCTCCATTTATAAAAAGTGGGGTTACATTAGCTACCCTCCAATCCTCAGGAACTACTCCAGAATGTAAGAGTTTTGAAAAATTATCACTAAGGCATCCACTATTTCAGGGGCTACTTCCTTAAGTACTCTGGGATGCAGCCTATCGGGCCCTGGGGATTTATTGGCCTTTAATCTATTCAATTTACCTAACACCACTTCCCGGCTAACCTGGATTTCACTCGGTTCCTCCCTGCTATTTCCAGCAGATTATTTATGTCTTCCTTAGTGAAGACAGAACCAAAGTAGTTATTCAATTGTTCTGCCATGTCCTTGTTCCCCATGATCAATTCAACTGTTTCTGACTGCAAGGGACCTACATTTGTTTTAACTAAGCTTTTTCTCTTCACATATCTATAAAAACGTTTGCAGTCAGTTTTTATGTTCCCTGCCAGTTTTCTTTCATAATCAATTTCCCTTTCCTAAGTAAGCCCTTTGTCCCCCTCCGCTGGACTCTGAATTTCTCCCAGTCCTCTGGTAGGCTGCTTTCTCTGGCTAATTTGTACGCTTCATCTTTTGTTTTGATACTATCCCCGATTTCCCTTGTTATCCACGGATGTACTACCCTCCCTGATTTATTCTTTTGCCAAACTGGGATGAATAATTGTTGTAGTTCATCCATGCAGTCTTTAAATGCCTTCCATTGCATATCCACCGTCAACCCTTTAAGAATCAATTGCCAGTCTATCTTGGCCAATTCACGTTTCATACCCTCAAAGTTACCTTTCTTTAAGTTCAGGACCCGTGTCTCTGAATTAACAATGTCACTCTCCATCCTAATGAAGAACTCAACCACATTATGGTCACTCTTGCCCAAGGGGCCACGCACAACAAGCCTGCTAACTAACCCTTCTTCATTACTCAAGAGAGTGTTAGATAGAGCTCTTAGGGCTAGCGGAATCAAGAGGTATGGGGAGAAGGCAGGAACGGGGTACCGATTGTGGATGATCAGCCATGATCACAATGAATGGCGATGCTGGCTTGAAGGGCCGAATAGCCTACTCCTGCACCTATTGTCTATGTATCTATGTATGTATCTAGCTTCTTCCCAGCAACCACTGCACAACACTAACCTCAGCAACTGTGTCTTTGCTTGTACTACGGACTTTGTAATGCACCATTATGGTTACCCAGTATTACTGTTATTAATTTATTGTAGTGTTCATTATGGTCAATGCACCTGTGCGTTGTGTTTATGGGCCAATGCAGATGACAAATAAACACTGTTGACCCTTGAAGGCAATCGTTGGCACATCAGGACCGAGCTCAGATGGAAAGCTTTCCACTTGAACACAGTGTGGCAGACACAGAAACAGGCCCTTCGGCCCAACTCGCTCACGCTAACCAAAGACATCCCATCTACGCTAGTCCCACCTGCCTGCATTTGGCCCATATCCCTCTAAACCTTCCTATTCATGTACCCGTCCAAATGTCTTTTAAATGTTGTGATAGTACCTGGCCCAACTACCTCCTCTGGCACCTCCTCTATATACCCACCACCCTGTGTGTTAAAAAAATGCACCTTGGGTTCCTATTAAATCTTTCCCCCCTCACTTTAAACCCATGTTCTCTGGTTATCGATTCCCCTACTCTGGGCAAAAGTCTCTGTGCATTCACCCTATCTATTCCCCTCATGATTTTATATACCTCAATGAGATCATGCCTCATCCCCCTGCGCTCCAAGGAATAAGTTCCTAGCCTCCCCAACCTCTCTCTGCAGCTCAGGCCCTCTAGCAACATCCTGGTAAATCTTCTCTGCACTCTGTTTTTTCTACACTCCTTCTGGAGCCCCATCGAGCTAATGGGACCCCCTTCCCTCAATCCCATTGTCGACCATTCCCTCCAATGCCGATTCCGTCTTGTGGCAGAAGTGCTGGATTTAAGAGAGAGTTGGATAGAGCTCTAGGGGCTAGTGGAGTCAGGGGGTATGGAGAGAAGGCAGGCACGGGTTATTGATAGCGGACGATCAGCCATGATCACAATGAATGGCGGTGCTGGCTCGAAGGGCCGAATGGCCTCCTCCTGCATCTATTTTCTATGTTTTTCTATGTTTTCTATTCCGTGTGTCCCCATCCCCCCGGTGACACTGTCACGGACCCCCGTCCCGTGTCGGACGGACTTACTGCGGCAGGAGCGTCGGCGGGCATCGCCGTGGTAACCCCGCCGGCAGAGTTGGCACTGCGCCCCCTCCGTGTGGTACAAGCACCTCAGACACCGGCCCGTCTCCCGGTCACAGGCCCGAGGATCGCCTGCGGCAACGTTGCCATGGCACTGGCACGGAGCACACCGGCCCCCCGGCAACATGGGGTTTCCATAGTAACCGGGCGCACACTCCTGGCATCGGGGGCCTGTTGGCAGAGAGGGGAGTCACCTACAGTCGGCCTGTGTTAGAGGGCCAGGGGTCCCAGAGCTCTGGGGGGGTGAGGTTCTCAACAAGCTCCCTCCCAGCTAGTCATACCCCCCTCTCCGCCCCTTCTCATTCTGCTGTCCCCCCTACTGCCCAATGTACACATCTCCCCCACCCACCATGCTCATCTCCCATCCCCAAATCCCCCATTTACTTTTTATCCCCCTCTCCCCCGCCCCCTTCCACCCATATCCCTCCCTCCAGCTTTATACGTCACTCCTCCTCTCCTTATCTGACACCCTTTTGTCTCCTGTTCATCTCCAGCCTTTGTCACTTACTCCATTCTGCCTGTCACCCCCTCACCTGTATCCCCCTATCACTCGCCAGGATGTGTATCTCCGCCACCTCTCTTTTCCAGCTTTCTTCCCCCTGATCCTGATCCGAAACGTCGTTTGTCCATTCCCTCCACAGATGCTGCCTGACCCGTGGAGTTCCTCCAGCACCGGGTTTTTTAGCTCATAGTCCTAAGCTCTCCTTTCTGACCTCCACCCCACCCCACACCCACGAGGGTAATTGCCCCTTGCTCCCCACTCCCCCCTCCCCCCCCTTGCCCCCTTATCTCTGCCCCAACCCACCTGTGTGCCCGGCCTGGCACTCACACACCAGCTGCCGGCTCCGTCCGTCCAGCCGACAGGAGGTGGCGAAGTTGCGGTCACTGCCCGGACCACCCGGACACGGGCACGGACGGCACTGCCCCCCCTGCACCCAGCTCCGGGTTCCCATGGTAACCGGAGGCACACCTGCAGGAGAGGGGGCACGTTACACAGGACGGGGAGTCATGGTACATGGGTGGGGCATGGTACATGGGTGGGGGAGGAAGGGGAGGGGGAGGGAGGGAGTGGGTAGGTGGTGGTGGAGGGGATGGGGGTGGGGTGGGGAGGGGGTGGGGTGGGGAGGGGGAGGGGGGTGGGGAGAGGGGTGGGGTGCGGAGGGGGTGGGGGTGCGGAGGGGGTGGGGGGAGGGGGAGGGGTGGGGAGGGGGAGGCGAAGGGGTGCGGTGCTTACTGCTGGCAGTGTGTGCCGCTGGTGTGGTGCCGGCAGCCCTGGCAAGCTCCGGTGTGGGGCTCGCACTCCTCGGCATGCCCGTGGCACTGCAGAGTCGGCATCTGGGGAACCCCCAGTGCCCCCCGCTGGCACTGACCGCACTGGGAGCCGAACGCCCCTGACCGGCACTTGCATTGACCGCTGGCCGGGTCACACTGTGGCCCCACTGACCCCTCCGGATCACAGCGGCACACTGGGGGAAGGGAGAGACTGTCAGTGCCCACGGCTACACCCCCTCCCACCCTGTCCCCCCCTCCCCACTCACTGACTGCTCACCTCCCCACACTGACCCCCCCACCCCTACACTGACCCCCACACTGAGCCCCCACCCCTACACTAATCCCCCACCCCCACACTAACCCCCACACTGACCCCTCACCCCCACACTGACACCACTACCCCCACACTGACCCCCCATCCACACTGACTTCCCACCACACTGACCCCCCATCCACACTGACTTCCCACCCCCACACTGACCCCCCACCCCCACACTGACCCCCCCACCCCCACACTGACCCCCCACCACCACACTGACCCCCACACTGACCGCCCACCACCACACTGACCCCCCACCACCACACTGACCCCCCACCCCCACACTGACCCCCCCACCCCCACACTGACCCCCCACCCCCACACTGACCCCCCCACCCCCACACTGACCCCCCCCACCCCCACACTGACCCCCCCCACCCCACACAGACCCCCCACCCCCACGCTGACCCCCCCCACCCCCACACTGACCCCCCCACCCCCACACTGATCCCCCCACCCCCACACTGACCCCCCCACCCCCACACTGACCCCCCCACCCCCACACTGACCCCCCCACCCCCACACAGAACCCCCACCCCACACAGAACCCCCACCCCACACTGACCCCCCCACCCCACACAGACCCCCCACCCTCACTGCCCTGACCCTGCAGCCCAGTGACCCTGCGGTGACCCTTACCCCTGCAGCCGGCGGGTCCAAAGCCGAAGGTGCCGGGGCTGCAGCTGTGGCACCGTTGACCCATCACGTTGGCCTTGCACTGGCATTGCCCGCCTCGCGGACGGCACTCTGAGCTCACCGAGCCCTGGAGGTCACAGCGGCACACTGTAACACAGAGACCCGTCACTCCCAGAGTCACCACACCCCAATCACCCCTCACCCACCCCTCCCTGGGGGTCACAGCGCCACACTGTAACACAGAGACCCGTCACTCCCAGAGTCACCACACCCCAATCACCCCTCACCCACCCCTCCCTGGGGGTCACAGCGGCACACAGCGGCATAGAGACCCGTCACCCCCAATCACCCATCATCACCCCCCATCCACCCCTCCTTGGCAGGCTGCAACATCATGTTCCATGTCACCCACATTCTTCATGTAGCTGGGCAGCCAAACCTGCACGCATATGTTAGACCAGTTTATATTCTCATTCCTTTGGAGTGGGTGCAGGAGAGATTCACCAGGATGTTACCTGGGCTTGCGGGCTTGAGTTACAGGGTTGGATAGGCTGGAACTTTGTTCTTTGGAGCGTCGGAGGCTGAGGGGTGACGTTATTGAGGTGTACAAGATCATGAGGGGCACCGATAAAGTGAACGCTCACAGTCTTTTTCCCAGGGGAGAGGATTCTAAAACTAGAGGGGACAGGATTAAGGTGAGAGGGGAGAGATTTAAGAAGGACCTCAGGGCCAACCTTTCCACTCAGAGGATAGTCCGGATCTGGAACGAGCTGCCAGAGGAAGCTATAGAAGCGGATACAATGACGGCTTTTAGAATACATTTGGACAGATATGTGGCAAGGAAGGGTGTAGAGGGACATGGGGCAAATGCAGGCAAACTTGACCAGCCCAGAATGCCAACTTGGTCAACGTCAGTGAGTTGGGGGGGGGGGGGGGGGGTTAACGGGCTGGCCAGACTCACGCTGTGCGCCGTTGTAGACCAGAGCGGCCATACTGTCGATGAGCGGCTGGCAGACCTGGGGCACAGCCGGGGAGCCCAGGATGATGCTGTTGCCGTGGCAACGGTAGCGCTCGAAGGTCTCCTTCCTGGCGATGGAGGCGGCGTCCCCAGCGATGAACATCTCCAGCGAGGAGTAACGAGGGACCAGGACTATCTGTGGGCAGAGGCCAGTGGCTGAGGTGGTCTCCGATCCTGCCCAGCTCATCCCCATCCCTGACCAACTCACCCCGTCGCACCCCATCTCAGCCCATCCCCATCCCTGACCAACTCACCCCGTACCACCCCGCCTCACTCTGCCCCATCCCATACCTGAGCATCTCACCCTGTCCCACCCCAACCCACCCTGTCCCATCCCATACTTGACCATCTCACCACATCTCACCACGTCCCACCCCATACCTGAGCATCCCACCATGTTCCACCCCGTCCCACCCCATCCCACCCCGTCCCACCCCGTCCCATCCCGCCCTGTCCCATCCTGGGTCCATGGACGGAGCCAGCTCTGGGAGAACGTTTCAACATTCAGATCCCCTCGCCACTCACCGAGTCGAGCAGGATGCTGGCGTTGGGGACCCGCTCCCTGGAGGTGTAGTGCTGGAAGTGGAGCCGCAGGGTGTAGATCACCCCGCGCTCCAGGCACACGGGCTGTGGCAGCACCACATACCTGGGGAGGGGGAGAGAGGGTCACTATGGCACCAGTCCCGGTGGGGGGG
Organism: Raja brachyura; assembly: GCA_963514005.1. The sequence goes on along the minus strand of OY740796.1, from coordinate 24,679,522 downwards.
GGGGAAAAGAAGAAAGAGGGTGGAGGGTAGACAGGGAGAGAGTGAGGAGGGCGAACATGAGGTGGGAGGAAGTGAGATGAACACAAATGGGAAGAGAGATGAAGGGGATGAGAAGTGGGTGAATGGAAGGTGTGGAGCTGAGAGATATGGTACAGAGAGGGGGAGGAGGGGTAAGGGGGTAGCGAGTGGGGGGGAGTGGAAGGGGGCGAGGGAGGGCACAGTACCGTGTGGGTGGTGGGGGGGGGGGGGCTGAGGTCAGCTAGCCGCTGTTAGATAGGGCATCAGGACGGGCGAATCAGTGACCCCGTGGACATTGGAACCCCCCCACACGGTCCACCACCTCTCCTTGCGGTCTGGTCTTGGACCTGTCCCCCTCCCCCCCCCCGCCCCCGCCCCCCCCCGCCCACAACGGCCCCCTCCCCCCGGCCCTCCTCACCAGGGTCAGCAGGGATGGTGTTACCGCACGGGCTGCTGGTGGCGATGGGTCCCGGCCTCTTCACCGAGACCACCAGCCTCTCCCACTCCCCTCGAAGCTGCAACATCCAGCGGCACTGTCAGCAGGCTCCTCCCCCCCTCCCCGCACCATGCTCACCCCCCCTCACCCCCCCCACCCCCCTCACCCCCCCCTCCCCGCTCACCTCCTCCCCACACCATCCCACCAAATCCCCCCCCACCCCCGCTCACCCCCCCCCTAACCCCTCCACCCCGCTCACCCCCCCCACCCCCCCTCCCCACACCCCGCTCACCCCCTCCCAGCACCGTCCCACCAAATCCCTCCCCCCCACCCCCGCTCACCCCCCCCCACCCCCTCACCCCCCTCACCCCCCCCTCCCGCACCCCGCTCACCTCCTCCCAGCACCGTCCCACCAAATCCCTCCCCCCCACCCCCGCTCACCCCCTCCCCCACTCCTCCCACGTCCTCCCTAATCCTTCCCTCCCCCCCCCCCCCCCCCCCCCCCACCCTCGCACATGTGTGGGTCAGATACAGGCATGTATCTAACCCAGGGATTCACTACCATTTAGGCATAGTCATTATGGACAAAACATTTCCCCATGGAAGAAATGTCCAACACTAGAGGGCAGAGCTGTACGGTGAGAGGGGCAAGGTTTAAAGCAGAGTCTTTACACAGAGGGTGGTGGGGGTCTGGTGGTGTTTAAGGGGCTGTTCCATACACACATGGATATGCAGGGAATGGAGGAATATAGATCTCTGCCCCTCCCCCATGGCAGGATTGGGCACCCCAGGGAAGTAACATGGCCATAACTCCCCCCTCCCCCCCCTCCCCCTCCCCCTTCTCTCTCTCTCCCCTCCCCCTTCTCCCCTCCCCCCTTCTCTCTCTCCCCCCAACCCCACCCTCCTCCCCCTTCTCCTCTCCCCCTTCTCTCTCTCCCCCTCCCCTTCCCCCCTCCCCCATCCCCACCCCCTCCCCCTTCTCTCTCCCCCCCCTCCCCTTCCCCCCCTTCCCCATCCCCACCCCCCCCATCCCCACCCCCTCCCCCTCCCCCCTTCTCTCTCTCCCCCTCCCCTCCCCCCCACGGCAGACGGTGCCCCCCCACCCCCGGTTGGGGGAATGACGGCCCAGCCCCATACCTGTGGCTCGTAGCGGATCACCACGTCGTACTCCATGGAGTTGGGAACGTTATCCACCCGGAACTCCACCACTCCGCCCACCAGCACCTGGGCAAAGCCAGCGCCTGTCCAGGTCACCGGCACCGACCCCAGGCGCTGCCGCGAAACCACCGTCACCCCCTGGGGAGAGGGGGGCGTTACAGCGGCACTGGCCCGGGGGGGGGGGGGGGGGAAGAGTGAGAGGAAGAGGGAGGGGGATGGTGGGGGAAGGAAGGAGGGGGGAGGGGGGCGGTGGGTTGGGGGGTTGGGTGACGGAGGGTCTGGATGGGGAACAGGATGCTGTGGGCTGGGGTACAGTGGGGGAGGGGGGGTTAAACAGGTGATGGGTTGAGGGCTGGGTGAGAGTCGGCAGGGGGAGGAGGGGATGTGAGGACGTGCACTGGGGTAGTAACCGCTCTGGGATACTGTGGGTGGTGGGGGGGGGGTGCCTCAGTCCTACAGGGGGGGGGGGGGGGCCGGAAAGACTGGGGCTCTGGGATGGGGTCGGGGGGTCTGGGAGAGGGGATGGGGCTGTAGCGGCTGTGGGACAGTGAGGGGTGGGGGCGCCCTCAGTCCCGTGGGGGTGGGGTGTAGTTGGCGTCTCAGTCTGCCCCTCCCTCCCCCCCGCCGGCAGACTCACGGTGCCGTGCTGGGCCAGCTCCCCCTCGTACGTGAGGTGGTCAAGCGCAGGCAGGTAGTGGCCGGACTGCACACCGTCACACCGCCGGCCCGTCAGGTGGTCCCGGCACCGGCATTGGCCCCGTCTCCATCGAGCACCTGCCGGGCACAGAGACGGCAGTCAGCGCCTGCAGGCACGTCTCGGCTTCCTCCAAACGTGGAACCGTACAGCACAGCAACAGGCCCTGCGGCCCACAATGTCCGTGCCCAACATGACGCCAAGTTAAACTAATCTCCTCTGCCTACACGTGATCCATAGCCCTCCATTCCCTGCATATCCATGTATCTTATCCCAAACCCTCTTAAACACCTACGGTATCTGCCCCCACCACCCCTGGCAGCACGTTCCATGCACCCCGCCACCCACTGTGTAAAAAACTTGCCCCGCGCATCATCTCTAAACTGCCCCCTCTCACCTCAAATCTATGCCCTCTAGTCGTTTCCACCTTGGAGGATGAAGGTTCTGACTCTCTACCCTATCCATGCCTCTCATCATTTTATATACTTCCATCTGATCTCCCCTCAACCGCTGACGCTCCAGAGAAAACAATCCAAGTTTGTCCAACTTCTCCCACTACCTGAAACCATCTAATTCCGGCATAATCCTGGTAAACCTCCTCTGCAAAGCCTCACATCCTTCCCACAATGGGGGCGAGCAGAACTGCACACAATACTCCATATGTGGCCTGATCAACGTCAGGTAGCCCGAGCTCTCTCTCTTCATTCCACCCCCTTCCCAGTTCTCCCACTAGTCCCACTGTCTCCGCCTACATTCTTTCTTTGTCCTACCCGCTCCCCCGACATCAGTCTGAAGAAGAGTCTCGACCCAAAACGTCTATCATCGATTTTACCAGCATCTGCAGTTCTTTCTGAAACGAAGTCCTATGAAGCTGCATTGTGACTTCCTGACTTATATCTAATGCCCCGACCGATGAAGGCAAGCAAACCTTTCAGAGAGTTGTGAATTTGTGGAATTCTCTGCCACAGAAGGCAGTAGAGGCCAATTCACTCCAGGGGCTAGTGGAGTCAAGGGATATGGGGAGAAGGCAGGCACGGGTTATTGATTGTGGATGGATCAGCCATGATCACATTGAATGGCGGTTCAGGCTCAAATGTCCTCCTCCTGCACCTATTGTCCATGTTTCTAACCTTACGCCTTCTTTACCGCTCTGCTACCATGTTTCCGCTTTCAGGGAGCTGTGCACTTGGACCCCAGTATACCCTGTACTTCAGGAGTGCCCTGGGTGCAGCCATTCCCTTTGCCCCCCACTGGCTCATGCCCAGCCACCGCCCCCTGGCTCTCCCTCCCCTCCCCCCGGCCAAACCTCCCCTTCACCCACCACAGCTCTCCCCCCCCCGGCTCTCCCCCCCCGCCTCTCCCCCCCCGGCTCACCCCCCCGCCCCACGTACTGGTTGTCGTGCGCTCCGCCCAGGTCGCAGTCACAGGCCCGGCAGCCGCTGGCATCGTGGCTCAGTCCCCAGTGCTCCCCCTGCAACACAGCACCGTATCAGCACAGGGGTCTGTACCGCATGCACCCACACACCCAGCGCAGTCACACACACCCACACACCCGGCGCAGTCACACACACCACCACCGCCCACACCCACACACCTGGCACAGTCACACCACCACCACCGCACACACCCCTACACCCGGCACAGTCTCACCATCACCGCCCGCACCCACAACCCTACACCCGGCACAGTCACAAACACCCACACACCCCAGCACAGTCACACCATCACCGCCCACACCCACACACCCGGCACAGTCACACACACCACCGCCCGCAACCACACACCCGGCACAGTCACACCAGCACCGCCACCCCTGCACAGACATGTACCAGGACAGTCACAGCGCTGGCCATTCACCGCAGCAAATAGATTGTCACACAGGGGCACAATTACAGTATGGACATGTGAATACACACACAGACAGACACGCGATGAGGAGGGGGGGGGACACTCACCACACACTGGTCACAGCGCCGCCCGGTCACCAGCCTCTTGCAGAAGCAGTCGCCAGTGACGGGGTCACAGGTCTGAGGGTGAAGCACCGTCCCACGGGGGTCGCACCAGCAAGCTGCAGAGAGAGAGACCGACACTGAGGGTGGGGCAGCGAGGTGAGAGGGGGAGCGCAGGGGGGTGCAAAAGGGGGAGGGGGGTGCAGCACGAGGCACACCACATCGGCAGCCACAAGGGGCAGTGGGGGAGGGGATAGAGGTGCTGGCAGGGGCGGGGGCGGGGGGGGGGGGACACATATGCTGACAGCTTTGTGGTGAGAGGGGCAGTGGAAGGGGGTGCAGTGAGGGGGGCAGAGGAACAACAGCATGGTGTGGGGTGGGTGGGACAGTGGTGGGGAGGGGAGGGGTGCGATAGTGTAGGGCATGCCCGCAGGCCGCTCTGTGGGTTTGTGGCGGGACGGTGGGGCGCGGGGAGAGGCGGTGGGGTCTGGTGCGGGCACTCTGGCTGGCAACCCTGCGGGGTTGAGGTGGGAACGGATGGCGAGAGGGGTCGGGGTGCAGTTGGATGGGGGGGGGGGGGTGCAGTGAGGGGTGCTGTGGTGCAGTACACACATGCTGCGGGTTTGAGGAGGGAGGGGAGGGATGTGCGGAGGGACAGTCGGGGGTGGGGAAGGGGGATTAGGTGGGGGGTGGTGTGAGCCACTCACGCTGGCAGCCCTGTGGGTTGGCTGCACTCAGTCCGTAGTAGCCGGCCTTGCACTGGTCACAACGCGCTCCCTGCACGTGCTCCTTGCACCGACACTGCCCGGCCAGTGCGCCCAGCGACGACTCCTCACGGCCGTCACACATCCCTCCGTCCAGCGAGCCGTCCGGGTCACAGTCACAGGCTGCAGCACACAGAGACGCTGACCTTCTCACCGCCGACCCCACGCCCCGTAACCCCCATACACCCTAAACCCCCTAAGTCCCTCCACCCCACACGGAGGTCAAACCAGGGCAGGACCTTCACAGCGAAGGGCATGGCTCTGGGGGGTGTGGTAGGGCAGAGGGATCTAGGAGTACAGGTACATAGTTCCCCTGAATGTGGGGTCACAGGTAGATCGTGTGGAAAACTAGATTTTTGGTACATTGGCCATCGTGTGGAAAACTAGATTTTTGGTACATTGGCCTTTATCAGTCAGGGTATTGAATATAGAAGCTGGGACATTATGCTCCAGTTGTACAGGACATTGGTGAGGCTGCTCTTGTTCACCCTGTTACAGGAAGGATGTCATTAATCTTGAAAGAGTGCAGAGAATATTTACAAGGATATTGAGGGCCAGGACTCGAGGGCCTGAGCTACAGAGAGGTTGGGCAGGTGAGGACTTTATTCCTTCAGTGCAGGAGGTTGAGGGGTGGTCTTATAGAGGGGTGTAAAATCATGAGGGGAATAGATAGGGTGAATGTACAGTCTTTTACTCGGAGTGGGGGAATCAAGAACAAGAGGAGTCAACTACCCTCTCAGGCAGTTTGAGACCACCTTCCCCCCCCATCCCTGGTTCCCAGCCGGTACCCGGGTACTCACGCACGCACACGCGTGGGTCACGCATGTCCCGGGACGGGTGCTGGTAGTAGAATGGTTTGCACATCTCGCAGTTCCTGCCCATGGTGTTGTGGAAACAGTCGTCACACACGCCGCCACTGGCGTTGCCCATCGCCAGGTACACCGCCATGTCGAAGTGGCAGCGGGCAGAGTGGTTGTTGCAGTTGCAGCCTGGACCAACCAACCGCAGGGTCACCGTCACTGCCAGGCCCCGGCACCCCTCACCCCCACCGTCCACCCCCACCCCCACTGTCCAACCCCCACCCCCACTGTCCACCCCCACCCCCACCCCTCACCCCCAACCCCTCACCCCCACTGTCCACCCCTCACCCCCACTGTCCACCCCCACCCCCACTGTCCACCCCTCACCCCCACTGTCCACCCCTCACCCCCACTGTCCACCCCTCACCCCCACCCCCACCGTCCACCCCTCACCCCCACTGTCCACCCCTCACCCCCACTGTCCACCCCTCACCCCCACCGTCCACCCCCACTGTCCACCCCCACCCCCACTGTCCACCCCCACCCCCACCCCCACCCCTCACCCCCAACCCCTCACCCCCAACCCCTCACCCCCAACCCTCACCCCCACTGTCCACCCCTCACCCCCACTGTCCACCCCTCACCCCCACTGTCCAACCCCACCCCCACCCCTCACCCCCAACCCCTCACCCCCACTGTCCACCCCTCACCCCCACTGTCCACCCCTCACCCCCACTGTCCACCCCTCACCCCCACTGTCCACCCCTCACCCCCACCCCCACCGTCCACCCCTCACCCCCACTGTCCACCCCTCACCCCCACTGTCCACCCCTCACCCCCACACCCACCCCTCACCCCCACCCCCACCCCCACTGTCCACCCCTCACCCCCACCCCCACCGTCCACCCCTCACCCCCACTGTCCACCCCTCACCCCCACTGTCCACCCCTCACCCCCACCGTCCACCCCTCACCCCCACCGTCCACCCCTCACCCCCACCCCCACCGTCCACCCCTCACCCACACCCCTACCGTCCTCCCCCACCCCCACCGTCTGCCCCTCACCCCCACCGTCTGCCCCTCACCCCCACCGTCTGCCCCTCACCCCCACCCCCACCCCTCACCTCCTCCACCCTCCCCAGTTCAAAGTGGCAGCAGCCGGGTGGTTGTTACAGTCGCAGCCTGGAACCACAGGGTCACCGTTACCACCCAGGGAACCCCTCACCCTCACCTCCACCACTCCCCACACCTCCCCTGCCAGGACACCCCTTATCCACCCCTCTCACCCTCCCCCCCCCCCCCCCCCCACACACACTAACGTTTGCATGCGTTGGTGTTGCGGCCCTCAGCCGGCCTCCAGGGGCGATCGTTGTAGAAGTCGGCACATTTCTCACAGTTCAGCCCATGCGTGTTGTGGTTACACACGCACCTCCCGTGTACCTGGTGGCAGGGAGGAAGAGAGTCAGTATAGTGGGCAATCCCACCCTGGCCCTCACACATCAATCCCCCACCCCACACTACACCTCCCCCACCCTGTACTGGTCCCCACCCCCCCCCCCCCCCCCACCCACACACACTACCGCACCCCCCCTCCTGGCCCTCCTCTCTCCCAGTGCAGAGGGATCTAGGAGTGCAGGTACATAGTTCCCTGAAAGTGACGTCACAGGTAGATAGGGTGTGAAAAAATGATTGAGAGTAGAATTTGGGTTGATATGTTACCGTTGTACAAGACATTGGTGAGGCCGCACTTGGAGTATTGTGTTCAGTTTTGGTCACCCTGTTGCGGGGAGGATGTCTTAACTGCCACATGCCTTAACTGCCCCCTCTGGCAGCTCGCTCCATGCACCCATTACTGTGTTCCTCTGGTCAACCATCCCCGGCGGTCTGGCTGGACCCAGTAATCCAACCCCGACACAGCACCCTCCCCTCTGATCCACTGGCCTGGTTCTGGTTCTGGTTGATTACTGCACAAACACACCATAAGTGGTTATCTCGCGCAGGTCAGAGTGTGTAGAGTAGTGATGAAATTTTGAAGTGGGCCTTTTTCAGTTCTATTTCCTTTGTTGGACACTGGACTAATATGCGTCGCCCAACTTAAATCTTTGCTTAATTCGACTCCTAGATATGGGTGATGGTCGACAGCAAGCAATGTATGGCTACCCATGTTGCATTCCGATAAAAGTGGTTTAATCTTGTGTGAGACATGCATGCTATGAGATTTGGTTGTATTGAAAGACATCTGCCAGGTTTTTCCCCACTCACAGAGAGCATCCAGATCCTTCTGTAAGGACAAGCTGCCTTCTGGTGTTTTAATGTCTCTATTAATTATGGCATCATCTGCGAAGTCGAACTCTGGACGAAACTGCATTTGGAATGTCATTGACATACAGTAGGAAGAACAATGGACCCAGGACAGTCCTCTGTGGTACACCTGATGTCACAGAAGTTTCAATAGATGTCTCTCCCTCCAAGAGAACTCGCTGGTGTCTCCTTGTCAAAAAGATCTCAATCCATTTTAAGAGGTTGCCGTCTGTCCCACCAGCCCTTCTCTCTGACCCAGTGGCCGTTCCACCAGCCGCCGCGGTGCCCCACTGCTCGGTGGGTTGCCAAACCACCTACCATGCCCTCGATGTTGCCGGGGACGCCGGCAATGGGCGCACACTCGCTGGCGTGGCCGTAGCAGAAGCAGTTGCCGCGCACCACCAGCTCGTACAGGGCGTAGTAGTACTTCTCCTTGATCTCGTGCCGCGTATCCAGCAGGTTGTCACCCAGTGTCCGCAGCTTGGTGAAGTTCACTCTCAGGTTGGTGATCTTCAACAGATCTAGGGGTGGTGGGGAGAGGAGGGTAGGGGAGAAGAGAGGAGAAGAGGGGAGAGGAGAGAGGAGAGGAGGGGAGAGGAAATAGGGGGGAAGGGGAGAGGAGGGGTGAGGAGAGGAGAGGAGGAGAAATAGGGGAAAGGGGTAGGGTGAGGGGAGGGGAGGGAGGAGGGGAGGGAGGAGGGGGAGGAGAGAGGAGAGAGGAGAGGAGGGGAGGAGAAATAGGGGCGAGGGGAGAGTAGGGCAGATGAGAAAAGAAGAAAGGGGAGGGGAGGAGAGGGTAGAGGAGGTGAGAGGAGGGGAGGAGAGGGCCATCAGTGAAAGGTCACCACCACCACACACTTCCCACCCCTGGCTCGTCACATTTCCATGCAGTTGTAGTCTCGCCACAGCAGCTAAGATGTGGAGCATGAGCAACTCATGACCCATCCCCTCATCAACTAGAGAGCGGTCCTGACGTCCCATCTACCTCACTGGAGACATTGGGACTGCCTTTAATCCAACATCACTGGACTTTATCTTGCACTAAATGTCATTCCCTTTATCACGTATCTGTGCTCTGTGGACAACTCGATTGTAATCATGTATGGTCTTTCTTGAGACAGGATAGCACGCTCTAAACGTTTGTCATTGTACCTCAGTACACATAACAATAAACTAAGCTAAACTAAACTTCAAACTTGAGGGGTCTTCTGCTGTCACTTTATTTATAGAACTTAAGGATCCCCTTTTAAATCATTCAATTATTTTTGCAAACTCCTGATCTCTACGTGCATCTTTTCCCCCTCACACTCTTCCCAATATTTGGTTTGGGAGGGGTGGGATGATCGTACGAAGACCAGCACAGGTTCGATGGGCTGAGTGGCCTCTCTCTGTGCTGCACCACCTCTGGGCTGCATTGCATTAGTGTTAGGAAGCACTGTTGACCCAATTCCCTTCTGAAAGCGCTGCTCCCACCTGCTTCCAGGCAGCGAGTTGCAGGGATAACCAGCCACCCTCTGTGTAAAGGTGGTGGCAGTGGGTAGAGCTGCTGACTCACAGCGCCCAAGGCCCGGGTTCCATCCCGACCTCGGGTGCTGTGTGTGTGTGTGTGTGTGTGTGAATGTGTGCGTGTGGAGTTTGCACGTTCTCCCTGTGACCACGTGGGTTTCCTCCGGGTGCTCCAGTTTCCTCCCACATCCAAAAGACCTGCAGGCTTGTAGGTTCATTGACCCTCTATAAATTGCCCCTAGTGTGCAGGGAGTGGATGTGAAAGTGGGGTCACACCAACAAGTGTGAACGGGTGATCGATGGTTGGCATGGACTCAGGGGGCCGAACGGCCTGTTTCCATGCTGTATCTCTAAACATAATGTCCCGACCCCACCTCTCTTCCAGCTTTCTCCTCCCCCCCCCACCCATTACCCTCAATCTGAAGAAGGATCCCGACCTGAAACGTTCTCCAGAGAAGCCACCTGATTCGCTGAGTTACTCCAGCGTTTTGTGTCTTTCTATGTTACCCAGCACCTGCAGTTCCTTGAGTTCCTTGAGGCGGAGAGAGATTGAAGTGCGTGGGATTGTTTACAGCAGAGAGAAGGCTCCAGAGAGCTGTGAGTCACTGACTCAAGCTCCATATGGCCCTGGCACAAACCCTAGCGCAGGAGGCAACGTGCAGTTCACCAGAGGGGAGAGAAGGCCAGGAGTGCTGGAGACTGTGGCCATCATCACGGACAATAGAAGGATGAGAGGATATCTTATAGAAACATTTAATATTCTTAAGAGATTGGACAGGCTAGATGCAGGAAAAATGTTCCCGATGCTGGAGGAGCCCAGAACCAGGGGTCACAGTTTAAGAATAAGGGGTAGGCCATTTAGGACTGAGATGAGGAAAAACTTTTTCACCCAGAGAGTTGTGATTCTGTGGAATTCTCTGCTACAGAAGGCAGTGGAGGCCAATTCACTGGATGTTTTCAAGAGAGTTAGATTTAGCTCTTACGGCTAACGGAATCAAGGGATATGGGGAGAAGGCAGGAACGGGGAACTGATTTTGGATGATCAGCCATGATCATATTGGCAGTGCTGGCTCAAATGGCCAAATGGCCTACTCCTGCACCTATTATCTATGTTTCTATGGCAACTTACCGTATCTCTCCTCTTTTACTTTAAACTTTACTTACACGTTGGAGATACAGCGTGGGAACAGGTCCTCAGGCTGACTAACAATCACCCCGTACACTAACACTATTCTACACAACAGGGTCAATTTTTAAATGTTTTTTACCAATGCCAATTAACCTACAAACCCGAAGGGAGACAAAAATGCTGGAGAAACTCAGCGGGTGAGGCAGCATCTATGGAGCGAAGGAATAGGTGACATTTCGGGTTGAGACCCTTCTTCAGGCTGACTACAAACCCGGATGTGGGAAGAAACTGGAGCGCCCAGAGGAAACCCACGTGGTTGCAGGGCGAACGTGCAAACTCCACACAGACGACTCCTGAGGTCTGTAATTTATTCTCACAGGCAGAGTGTGGGTTAAACATTGGGATGAGCCCGTATCAGTCTTTACCCAGCAGCAAGTCCTATCAGAAACAACATCAATTCCTCCATCGATTCCCATTCCAAGGCCTCACCCAGTGGCCTCTCCCACATCCCCCTCCATAACCCCCTCACCCCCCACTCTATACCCCTCCCGCTCCCCCATGACCCCTCCCTCCAGCCCATCCCTCCAGCTGCCCATCCCTGAACCCAGCCCCTCCCATCCATACTCCCTCCCTCTCTATACCCCGTCCCCACCCCCTCCATAACTCCATACCCCCTCCCAGCGTCCCTCCTTCCCACCGACACTCCCTGACCCGGGCACCTCCCCCCCCCCCCCCCCCCGTGCCCACCACTCACTCTGGATGCGGGGGCTGTAGGGATCCTCGATGGGGATGGCTGGGTTCAGCACTCTGAAGATCACCTGCACACAACAAAGACATGTGGGTTTGTATGTTAATCGGCCCTTCTGTAAGTTGCCCCCTGATGTGTAGGGAGTGGATGGGAAATTAGGACAACATTGAACTAGTGTGAACGGGTGATCGATGGTCGGCATGGACTCGGTGGGCCGAAGGGCCTGTTTCTCTGAACTGTTTCAATCAAACAAAATACAGGGAATAGGGATATGGATCACGTGCAGACAGAGATTAGTTTAACTTGGGATCATGTTGGGCATGGATATTGTGGGCTGAAGGGCCTGTTGATCTTATGATTAAAGGGCATTAGGTGTGAAATGGAAGGAGATAGAAACCACTCCCACCTGTGCAGCAAGATGGGAGTGGTTTAACTTGGCGTTAGGGTCAGCACATTGTGGGCTGAAGGGCCTGTTGCAGTGAGAGTGACAACAGGCAGAGCCTCCTTCACCTTCCCCTTGGACAGTATGGCCAATATGGGCTGAAGAGTCTGTAGGCCTGGGGGTGCCACAGACCACTGCCCCCTCAGTGGACAGTATAGGTGTGTTGGGCTGAAGAGCCTTAGCCCTGAGAGTGACCATAGACCAATACCCCCTCACCTTCCCCTCAGTGGACAGTATTGCAGCTCTGGGCCGAAGGGCCTGTTGACTTGGGAATAACCACAAACCACTGCCCCTCAACTCCCCCTTAATTGACATTACGGGCATGATGGGTCGAAGGGCCTGTAGCTGTAAGAGTGACCACAATCTGAGCTCCCCTCACCTCCCCCTCGGTGGAGGGCTCGATATCCGAGTAGCGGGACTCACAGATGACCTCATCGACCTCCCGCTGAGGGCCGCGCCGGACGCCGGGAGAGTCCGTCGCGCAGTCGTGGCTGAAGTAGCGGTAAACCTGCCAGGAGCGGCCAAAGTCCGCTGACCGCTCGATCAGCATGGACGCTGGCCGGAACGTCTGTGGGGACAACGCAGGGAGGTCTTCAGCTCCGGTCCTCATCCAGTCCAGACCCACCCGCACTCCCACCTCCCCCTCCTTCCAGTAACCCTCCCACCCAACGTACCCCCTCCTCCAACACACCCCACCCCCCTCCTCCCAACATCCTACCTCCCACTGCTAACCCTCCCCTCCCTCCCACCAAACCCCCTCTCCCACTGACCTCCTTCCATAGACACCCACTCGCACCCCCACCTCCCCTTCCTTCCAGTAACCCTCCCCACACCACTCCTCCCACTGACACCTCCCCCCCCCTCTCCTCCCAATGTCCTCCCTCCCTCTGCTAACCCTCCCCTCCCTCCCACTGAACCCCCCCCCCCCCTCACCCTCCCTCCCGCCGGGCGAGGGTGCGGTGCTGACCTTGAATGTCATGATGAGGTGGGTGAAGTGGAACTCTGCCTCCAGGTCCAGCTGGAGATGGACGTCAGAGACACCTGGGGGGGAGACAGAGCCGTCAGCCTCGCCACAGGGTAGGGGTGATGGTGGAGCGGGGAAGACAAGGGAGGGTGGGGGTTGGTCACACAGTTTCACAACGCGGAGACAGGTCTTCCAGGCCAACCTCGTCCATGCCGACCAACATGTCCCATCTACAATAGTCCCACAGACCCGCGTTTAGCCCACTAAACCTGTCCTAACTATGTACCTATCCAAATGTATATTAAATGTTGTTCTGGTACCTGCCTCAACTACCTCCTCTAGCAGCTCGTACTCTGTGTGAAAACGTTGCCCCTCAGGTTCCTAATGAATCTTTCCCCCCTCACCTTAAACCTTTGTCCTCTGGTTCCTGATTCCCCTACTTTGGGTAAAAGACTCTGTGCATTCACCCTATCCATCCCCTCGTGATCTTATACACCTCTACAAGGTCACCTCAGTGCTCCAAGGAATAAAGTTCTAGCCTGTCCAACCTCTCTCTGTAGCTCAGGCCTCTCGAGTCCTGGCAACATCGTCGTAAATCTTCTCTGCACCCTTTCCAGTTTAATGACATTCTTCCAGCAACAGGGTGACCAAAACTGAGCATAATACTCCAAACATTGAATACGAGGACTCGGACAAGCTGGGACCTCTGCCCCTTCTTTGCACAAACTCCCATTGGATCATCTCCTCCGCTCATCCACACAGCTCGTCCCAGATCATTGTCACACTGCCGGGACCATTCTTCCCATCTCCCCTCCCTCCGGCTCCCAGGACCTTCTCTCCTCATTACACCATCAAACCCTTCCATACTGTGAGTGGTGAGGATGTTGTCAGGACTCGAGGGTCTGGGCTACAGGGAGAGGATGGGCAGGCTAGGATTTTTTTCCTTCGAGCGCAGGAGGCTGAGCGGTGATCTTATAGAGGTGAATAAAATCATGAGGGGAATAGATAAGGTGAATGCATAGAGTCCTTTACTCAGGGGAGAGCAAGAGGACATTGGTCTCAGATGAGAGGGGAAAGATTTAATAGGAACCTGAGGGACAACTTTTTCCACACAAAGGGGGTGATTATTTGGAACAGGCTGCCAAAGGAGATAGTTGAGGCAGGAAAATAATATAATATTTAAAAGACAGTTGTGTTGAGGTTTATCCAGACCTATCTGGCTCGAGATCACAGGAATAGTCCACTACACAGTTTGAAGATTACCAGAGGCCCCCTGTATCCAGGCTTGTGTGGATCATCACTATAAAAGGATGGTGATCTTAATCCAATGCTTTTTATGGGGTTGTGTACATTAGCTGCTGTCAACCCTGCGTTCCCCAGCGATGACAGAAATAACAAGGGCCTCAGTGCCTGTGGGTCTGAGCATGGATTAATGAGGAAAAAGAGGGGGGGATGAGGGAGGTAGAGGGGAGAGGAGGGGGTGGGGAGGACGTGGAGGTGGCAGAGGGCAAGTGGGTGGGCACTGGGCGAGGAGGGAGGCAGGGAGGAGAGGGGTGAGAGGAGGGGGCAGGGGGAGGGGGAAGACAGAGACAGAGACAGTGGGAGTGTATTTTAAATGTCGTTATAGTATCTGACGCAAATACCTCCTGTGGCAGCTCGTTCCATAAAGATTCCTATTAAATCTTTCCCCACTCACCGTAAACCTATGTCATCCGGTTCTTAAGTCCGCGAGCCTGGGTAAAGAACTCTGTGCAGTCACCCAATCTATTCCCCTTATGATTTTATGTATGAGGGCCAATTTGCAGGTGTAGTAACAATATTTAAATGACAGGTACATGGATAGGACAGGTTTGGAGGGATATGGCCAAACATGGGCAGGTGGGACTAGTGTAGATGGGGCTTGTTGGTCAGCACGGATGGGTTGGGAGGAAGGGCCTGTTTCAGTGCTGTGTGACTGTGACTCTGTGAGATAAATAATGGTTTCAGCCCTGCTTCACAGGCAAGCAGAGAGATATTTCCGTGCGTTGCGAGTCTAGGACTGTACAAGGCCAGGACTTGGCGATAGAGATGATTACTTCACACAGACACATTCCAGCAGAGCTGAGCTGCCAGAGGCTCCCACACACTGGCTGCACTGTTCCCCAGCATGGTCCCACCCTCCCTCCCGCATCTGGCCCGCCCATCTCCGACACAGCACTCCCTGACCCCTGCCCTCTCGCCAACACCTCCCTCCCTCCCACCCTTCCATCCACACCTCACTCTGCCTCCCCACCAGCACAATCCAAGACCAGTCTCACCCCAGACACTCCCTCTTCTCCCCTCTCCCATCAGGCAAGAGGGTACAGAAGTGTGAAAACGCACACCTCCAGATTCAGGGCAGTTTCTTCCCAGCCATTATCAGGCAACTAAACCATCCTCTCACCCACTAGAGAGCGGTCCTGACCTCCCATCTACCTCATTGGAGACCCTCGGACTATTTTTAATTAGACTTTACTGGATTTTTTCTTGCAGTAAACATTATTCCCTTCATCGTATATCTGTACACTGTGGATGTCTCAACTATAATCACGTGTAGTTATTCTGCTGACTTGTTAGCATGTAACAAAAGCTTTTCACTGTACCTCGATAAACGTGACAATAAACTAAACCAAACAAATGTGTGCTTATCAATACCACATAGAAAATAGGCCCTTCAGCCCAACAAGCCCATGCTGACCAATTTTTCAATGATCCATTTTACTCTCTCCACAGTCCCATCAACCCTCCAGATTCTACCTCTCACCCACACACACGGGGCAATTTACAGAGGCCAATTCCTGCCACTGACCCTGCAAGTGTGTGGTGTGTGGGAGGATATAGAGATTACCTGGAATTACGTGCAAACTCCACACACACAGCACCCGGTCCATCACGGGTACTGACCCACCCACCATCAAAGGCATCTAAAGGAGGCGCTGCCTCAAAAATGCAGCCAGCCTCATCGCAGACCCACACCACCCTGGCCTCGCTCTCATCTCACTGCTACCATCGGGAAGAAGGTGCAGGAGCCTGAAAACCGTGACCTCCAGGTACAGGAACAGCTTCTTCCCAGCAACTAACTAACTAACCTCAGCAACTGTGATCTTCTGTGGACTTTGGTTGCACTACGGACTTCAGTTTTGCACAATTATAGTTACATAAAACTACAGCACACGAACAGGCCCTTCGGCCCACAATGTATGTGCATAACCCCATGCCCAGTCCAAATCATATCCAATTGTACATTCATTGCAATTAATTAATTTATTGATTATTATGTCTTCTCTGTGTGTTGTATATGTGTTTGGCTTGATTGTATTTATGCATAGTATATCTGATCTGTGTGGATAGCATGCAAAACAAAGCTTTTCACTGTACCTCGGTACACATGACAATAATGAACCTATACACAAATGGCCTGTTAAACTGCAGCAAGCAAGTAAGAATGTCATTGTTCTATTGGTGGTACAGATGACAATTAAACACACAAAGACCAGTGGGCATAGCTTTCAGGTGAGAGGGCCAAAGTATAAAGGTGTTATGCAGGACAATTTTTACACACAGAAGGTGGTGGGTACGTGGAACATACTGCCAGGGGTGGTGGTGGAGGCAGAAACAATAGTGCTGTTTAAGAGGCTTTTAGATAGGCACATGGATATGCAGGGAATGGAGGGATATGGATCACATGCAGGCAGAGGAGATTAGTTTAACTTGGCATCATGTTGGGCACGGACAATGTGGGCAGAAGGGCCTGTACTGTTCCACATTGCATATTGTATGTGAGCCGTGCAGCGGTGCCGCTCACCGTTCTCGGACTGCCACCACGCCTCCTTGCGGTACTGTGTGAATGCGGTGATCACGTTCTGCACGCGGTGACTGTTGGGGTTCCGTAGCCGGTCGTAGGGCCTGCGCGAGTCACACAGGAAGCACTTCTTCTCATCCTGTTGGGGAGAGAGGTCACAGAGTCACTGCCCATGGCAACCGGACCGCCAGTCCCCGGCAACTGGGCCATAGGTTTCCGGCAACCGGTCACTGGTCCCCTGTAACCGGGCCACTGGTCCCTGGCAACCGGTCACGGGTCCCCTTTAACTGGGCCACTGGTCCCTGGCAACCAGTCACTGGTCCCCTGTAACCGGGCCACTGGTCCCTGGCAACCGGTTACGGGTCCCCTGTAACCGGGCCACTGGTCCCTGGCAACCAGTCACTGGTCCCTGGCAACCGGTCACGGGTCCCCTGTAACCGGGCCACTGGTCCCTGGCAACCGGTCACGGGTCCCCTGTAACCGGGCCACTGGTCCCTGGCAACCGGTCACGGGTCCCTGGCAACCGGTCACGGGTCCGCTGTAACCGGGCCACTGGTCCCTGGCAACCGGTCACGGGTCCCCTGTAACCGGGCCACTGGTCCCTGGCAACCAGTCACTGGTCCCTGGCAACCGGTCACGGGTCCCTGGCAACCGGTCACGGGTCCCTGGCAACCGGTCACGGGTCCCTGGCAACCGGGCCCTTGGCAACCAGGGCTCTGCCAATTGCCTGCCCAAATAGCACCTCCCACCATCCCCCCCCTCCACTCTCAATCTCCCCCCCTCTCCCCACTCGGGGTCCCCCTCTCCCCCAGTCTCTAACCCACTCTCTCCCTCGTTCTCCCCACCATGCCTGCTTTCTCCCCCCACCCTCCCCTGCCCCATCTCTATCACCCCACTGCCTCACCTGCAGGTGGCTGACGATACAATAGGGCTGTCTGCCACGTAGCCCGCAGGTGGACGATGCGGTCAGCTTTCTCTGCCGACCCACCAGCAGGTCCCCCGTTGCCGGGTAGCAGCTGCCTTGGGCACAGCCGTGGGCAGCGTCCGGAGCCTGGGCAACGGTGCCCCCCATCACTGCAGGGTGGAAGGGGAGGGAGGGGGCAGAGAGGGGGAAGGGTGTGGGGAGAGGGAGAGAGACACAGATATGGTGGTCAGTCTGGTAACTGTAAACAATACAACACAAATCCTTCTGTGCACTGTGTTCATTCTTTGAATTATAAATTGCTATTTATCGCAAGAAAATTAAGTGTGTTTATGTTTTATGTTCTGCATGACTATGCTTGTGTGCATCTCTGTCTTAACGTGTTTTATAAATGTGTGTGTGTGTCTGCGTGAGTGTCATCAGGTTCTTGAACTGACCCGTACAACCCTAATCGTACCTTGGTAACGAAACACTACGGACCACCTTTTGCACTACATGGACTTGTGTTTAATTCTGTTTTGCACTAATGTCTTGTTTTGTTTTACTGTCTTATTCTGTTCACTGTTTTGCTGTGTGTGTGAGATTTATGAGTAATTGATGTTTTTGTGTGTGTCCCTGTACCGCTCCCCATAGCTAATACTGTCTACTCCAGGCAGCATTCTGGTAAACCTCCTCTCCACTCTCTCCAAAGCCTCCACATCTTTCCTGTAATGGGGCGACCAGAACTGCACCCAATACTCCAAATACAGCCGGACCAAGGTCCTATAAAGCTGCATCGTGACTTCTGGACTCAAATGCCCCTGTCCCACTTAGGAAACCTGAACGGAAACCTCTGGAGACTTTGCGCCCCACCCAAGGTTTCCGTGCAGTTCCCGGAGGTTCCCGGAGGTTTTTGTCAGTCTCCCTAATGGTCGAAAGCGGTTTCCGTTTTAAAAATCGGTAAGTTTTGCGATGCTAGTTGCCGGTTGCGATGCTAGTTGAAGGTGGTTGCCGGAGGACAAAAACCTCCGGGAACCTCTGGTAACCGCACGGAAACCTTGGGTGGGGCGCAAAGTCTCCAGAGGTTTCCGTTCAGGTTTCCTAAGTGGAACAGGGGCATTACACTCATTAACCAATGAAGGCAAATTTACCATACACCTTCCCACTCTATCTATTGTGTTGCTGCTTTCAGGGAGCTGTGGACTTTGGCCCCAAGATCCCTCTGTACATCAAAGTGCTGCCATTCACTGTACACTTCCCCAGCACCTAGCTCCACACATTCATACCCTCGAATTTCAGATTAGTTTAGTTTATTGTCACGGGCACCAAGGTACCAAAGCTTCAACCAAAGCTTTTTGTTGCGTGCTGTGCAGTAAGCAGAAAGCCTGTACATGATTACAGTCAAGCCATCCACAGTGTATGGATACAGGATAAAGGGAATAACATTTAGAGGAAAATAAGTCCGATTAGAGACTCTCTACGTGAGAGGATGGTTCAGTTGCCTGATAACAGCTGGGAGGAAACTGGATGTGTGCATTGTCACACTTCTGTACCTCTTGCTAGAGGACAGAGCTCCCCGTGTCCTCTCCCCCTCGGCCAGGCCAGGGGACACCCAGCCCAGTGTCTGTGCCTCTGGCCAGTGTCCTCTGCAGCTGCTTGGTGCCAGCAGCCAACTATCCTCTTCCCAAAATAGTCTCTATTGATAAAATTGGTAAATATGTAAATACAGGGCACTTATACATATCCTTGCCGTTCACCCTGACCATAGCAGACAATTCTGTGCTGTGTACAGCTGGACAGAAACCTGTTGTTCCCTTTTATATCCGCTGCATTGTACAGAGAAACACCCTTGATCTCAGTAAAGGACATCAGTTTCCTTCAGGAAGCAGATTCCAGGGAGTGTCAATGGCCATATTCAGCTGCAGAGACTGGAAAATGTCAGGCAAACAAAATGTAGGAAAAAGAACAGCAGGTGCTGTGTTGCCAAGGAAAGACAAAAGGGCTGGAGTAACTCAGCGGGTCAGGCAGCATCGCTGGACAACATGGATGGGCGATGTTTCGTGTCGGGACCCTTCAAAGTGTTGGCGTAAGTCAGCAAGTCAGGCAGCATCCTGGAGAATGTGTATGAAGGCGCTGCAGATACTGGTTTATATCGATGATAGACACAAAATACTAGAGTAACTCAGCGGGTCAGGCAGCATCTCTGGAGAGAAATAATGGGTGACGTTTCGAGTCAGAACCTTGCCTCAGACCTTCCAGTCTTTTCTTCAAATGTCAGGCAGACCCGTGTGGAGCGGGTGCAGGAGAGATTCACCAGGATGTTACCTAGACTTGTGGGCTAGAGTTACAGGGAGAGGTTGGATAGACTGGGACTTTGGTCTCCGGAGTGTAGGAGGCTGAGGGGTGACCTTGTTGAGGTGTACAAGATCATGATGGGCACGGATAAAGGGAACGCTCACAGTCTTTTCCCCCAGGGTAGAGGATTCTAAAACTAAAGGGCACAGGATTAAGGTGAGAGGGGAGAGATTTATGAGATTCCACTCAGAGGGTAGTCCGTATCTGGAACGAGCTGCCAGAGGAAGCTATAGAAGTGGCTACGATGATTGTTTCTAAAGGACATTTGGACAGATATATGGATAGGAAGGGTTTAGAGGGATATGGTTTAAAGGCAGACAAATGGGACTAGCCCAGAATGCCAACTTGGTCAGCACAGGCAAGGCGGGCCAAAGGGCCTGATTCCCTGCTGTTTGGCTCTGTGGTTCTACCCTGAGACTGTGGAGGTTCTTTGACTGAATCAGATGTTTAGATTTCTTGGCATTCTGCAAATGCTGGGCGTGGGGAATGGTGCTGAGGTACAAGAGGGTCTGGGTGGAAGGGCTAGCAGGTCCAAGGGGCAGAATGGTGAACTCAGCTCTTGCTTCACTTGATGACATGTTCCTGGTGCACATGGGTGTACAAATGATCCGAGTGCGCATGTCTCTACACGTGTTCTGTGTACACACGCCTCATCTATGTTCCTTGTATGTATTCCTTGTACACATGACTCATGTGACTGCGTGTTCCTTGCACACATAGCTATACATGTTCCATGTACACATGGCTGTACACATGCAGTGTCCACATGCCTCAGGTGGCTGCGAGTTCCTCGTACACATGTGTCTGTGTATTCCAGGACCCTCCCCTGTGACTCCAGTGTCCACGGAATGAGTTCAACCATCGGCCAGGGAACGTTCCGGACCCTGGGTGAGGCTGCGCTCCCTGGCTGGAGGTCAGGGGTGTGTGCGTGTCAGAGGTCATCAGTGGCTGTCAGGGGCCGTGTGGGGCCGTGGGGATTAGCATGGGGCCGGGGGCCGGTGGTGCTGGCTGTCGCCGTGGGCAACAGCTGCCGTTAGCGAGGTGCTGACAGCTCCAGGTGTGGGTGTCCGTCACCACCGGTCATTTACACCATGTCCCAGCACCAGCATCAAGGCCCTGCCGGAAACCAATGGCAACAAATTCACACCACTGCCTCTGCTCACAGGGTCGCACACAGGCCCTTCGGCCCAAACCCTCCTTGCCCCATCTACACCACTCCCACCTGCACACATTTGCGCCACATCCCTCTAAACCTCTCCTATCCATGTATCAGTCTAAATGTCTTTTAAATGTAATTACAGCACCTGCCTCAACTATCTCGTCTGGCTGCTCGTTCCATACGTGTGTGAAAACGTTGCCCCTCAGGTTCCTATTAAATCCTTCTCACCTTAAACCTATCTCCTCTAGTTCCTGATTCCCCACTCTGGGTAAAAGGCATTCGGCCCATCTCTGCTTTATGATTTGATCCACCCCTCAGCCTCCTGCACTCCACAGAATACAGGCCGAGCCAGCCCAACCTTTCCCTATAGCTCAGGTCCTGGCAACATCCTCATACATTTACTCTGCACCTTTCATATACTTATTAATAACCTCATGGGATTTGAACTCATGACCGTGTATCAGTGGTCTGAGATGGGGCTGCTATTGCAGTATCTGTCCGACTATTTTCCAGCAGTGTTGGTGTTGGTTTATTATTGTCGTGTGTACCGAGATGCAGCAGCAAATGTTGTCTTTGTGCTGTCTGGTCAAATCAACCCGTACACGACTACAATCTAACCGCACACAAGGACAACAGGCAGCTCAAGTACAAACAAGAAAAATACCAGCGTGTGGAGTATAGATAGGGTTATTGTTTTCAAGATAAAGTGTAGATTTTATCTACACTCTACTGATTTTTTTTAAATTGCTGTTTTTTTTCCCTTTTTCCTTCCGCCCACAATATTTAATATGTAAAAGAACATGTGATTCCGTTCCATTCTGTTTGTAGGTTGGTTGTTTGGTTGGGTTTTTTTTGCACAAAGTCCACGAGCATTGCCACTTTTCATTTCACTGCACATCTCGTATGTGTCTGTGACGAATAAACTTGACTTGGAGTGGACGGTGGGGAATCTAGTCTGTGTGATGAACTGGGCGACATCCTCAACTCTCTGTAATGTCTTGGGGTGTTGTCCCCAAACCAGGGTGTGAAGCATCCCGATACGATGCTGTCCATGGTGCAACTGTGTGGTCTTGAGGTCAGACTTTGGTCGTGGGTGCTTACCATGGCGTCACAGGTGATATGTAAATGCAGCCAGTTGTTGGTGCAGGTCCACCACAGATTTGCCACCAACTGGTGATCCGGCCCCATCCCTTTAATCCGGACAAAATCCCCCCACGGATGTCCCCCCGAAAATAGGCCGGGTGAGGCGACCAATCTCGACCTTCGATCGGCGGGTCGAATTTCCCCCCCTGCGTCCAGGGCTCTGGGACTCCGGCCTGGCCAGAGCCGGCAGATCCGTTCCCGTAGCTGACTTCAGTTGTCGTCCTTGTGGCCCCCTGAGGCCGTGACTTCTGTTGGTCCGGCAAAACGGACAATACGGCAAGGCTCTGGAACCAAGGGTGCTGGAACAGTGGTGGTGGAACTGTATAGCTATCTCTGATTAGTGGTTCCAGCTGAGGGTGTCCAGCCTGGGGTGGGGACTGGGGGGGGGAGGAGGGGACTTGGGGGAGGGGGCTGCTGTGTTTGGGTTGGGGAGGGGAACAGCAGGTCAGGCAGCATCTGTGAGGAGAGACAAAGAGAGTGTCGAGTGTGGGAGAAGCAGATGTGGACCTACTGGTGAGTGAGCTCCGATCACAGTCCTTACTGGAACGCCTGGGAATGGAATGTTCCAGTCAAGGAACAAATTCTTTTTTTTATTTTGCAGATGGAAAACAAAACAAATAATTTGACCTCTGGGGATGGGGGGGAAACGTCGCCAATCTCAGCAATAGGTTGTTGCTGGTGTCTGGGGAAGGGGGTGTCTGGGACCCCTGGCGTGGGAGGAGGTCGTGACGGGACGAGGGAGCGGGTTCGATACACACGTGTCCAACAGCGATACATGCTGGCAGGGTGGGGGGGGGGGATTGTATACCGGGGGGGGGGGGGGGGGAAGAGCCGGGACGGAGAGTAGACAGTGGGGGGGGGGGGGGGGGGGGTGGGAGGTGGATTTATACCGGGGGGGAAGGGAGCGCCGGGACGGTGAGTAGACAGTGGGGGGGGGGGGGGGGGGGGGTTGAGGTCTGTACCCATCCCGACCCCTGGTCTCACCCTGTGTCTGAGCCTGTTCTCCTGAGCCTGATGACTGCCTGTCACAGAGGGTGTCCACAGGGAAAGGGGCTTGGAAACTGTGATCCAAATCTGGACTTTTAAAATTGGAGACATCAGTTTAAGATATCAGCCCAAAACTGAAGCATTGCACAGCGCAGAGGCATGAGTTTATTCAGAGTGGCGGCGGCAGGCTATTTAGGGCGGGAGAGAGGAGACAGCTAAAAGTGGAGGTGCCCAAACCAATCACAGATGCTGACACAGCACCGGACCTCTGCTCTCGAACAGGCCCGGCTACATGGATGGGAAAGGTTTAGAGGGATATGGGCCAAACGCGGGCAGGTGGGACGAACGTAGATGAGGCATCTTGGTCATCATGGGCTAATTGGGCCAAAGGGCCTGTTTATTTGGAGCATTGTGTATTTAACCTCCCCTCTTACAATGAAGACAAAATACTTTCCTAACTATTTGCTGACATCTGTGTTATGTTTCATTAATCTGTGTACAAGGACACTCCTGTACACCAACACCATTCAGTTTAGTTTAGTTTGGAGATACAGCGCGGAAACAGGATCTTCGGCCCACCTGGTCCATGCCGACCGGTGGTCACCTGTACACTGACACTATCTGACACACACCAGGGACAATTTACTGAAGCCAATTAACCGACAAACCTGCATGTCTTTGGGATGTGGAAGGACACCATAGTGCCCGGAGAAAACCCACGTGGTCACAGAGAGAACATGCAAACTCCACACAGACAGTTCTAGGATTGAACCTAGGTCTCTGTGAGGCAGCAACTCTACCCCTGCACTGCTGTGCCACCCCATTCAGTTCCTCATCACTTAAAAAGGATTTGTCTTTCAGTCTCATGGTAATTTAAAAATACTCTTGTGTTTCTATTTTTCAACAAGAGTGGATTCCTTCACATCTTTGAAGATTCCTGTGCAGGGCCCCGACCCGAAAGGTCATCTGTCCATCCCCTGCACAGATGCTGCCTGACCCACTGGGTTACTCCAGCACTTTGTGTTTAGCCCCAGATTCCAGCATCTGTGGTGTCTCGTGACTGATATTTTGCCGGCTCCTTCTATAGCTTCCTCTGGCAGCTCGTTCCATAGAGGGACTAACCTCTAAGTGAAAAAATTGCCCGAGGTCCTTATTAAATCTCTCCCCTCTCACCTTAAATTTTGGAATCCTCTACCCTGGGGGAAAAAGACTGGGAGCATTCACTTTGTCCGTGTCCCTCATGATCTTGTACACCTCAAAAAGGTCACCTCTCAACCTATGTTCCAAAGAACAAAATCCCAGCCTATCCAATCTCTCCTTGTAAACTGGAGACACAAGGAACTCTGCAGGTGCTGGTTTCCAAAAAGAAGACACAAAATGCTGGAGTAACTTAGCAGGTCGGGCAGCCTCTTGGAGAATATGGAATATGAATATGGATGTGACATTTCAGGTCAGGACCCTTCTTCACATCTGCTTCTCCTCCAGTCTGCAGAAGTGTCCCGACCCGAAACATCACCTATCCACGTTCTCCAGAGATGCTGCCTGACCTGAGTTACTCCAGCATTTTGTGTCTCATTCTTCTCCCTGGAATTCCTTTCCGTCAGTCTGGGAGCTGGGAGGAGAGGCAGTGGGTTCAGACTGGTGGGGAGCTGAGTTGGGGGAAGAAGGGGGTGTGGGCAAGGGTGGGGGAGGGGATTGTCCAGTCCACCCCACCTACGCCCCCAGTGAGGAGCTCAGAGGGCCATTGTCTGCTGAGCCGCACAGCTCACCCGCCCCACCTCCACATCTCCATAGCAACTGATCCACTGCGAACTGGGACCATTAAAGTCCTTTTAGGGGGTGCCGCTGTTTGCAGAGTTTGATTACCGAGATAATATGTTGCCTGCCATAGAGTCACAGAGTCACACAGCACAGAAACTGGTTCTTCGGCCCAAATTACCCACGTGACCAAGATGTCCCATCTACACTGCCCATGTTTGACTCGTATCCCTCTAATTCTTTCTTATCCATGTACCTGTCTAAATGTCTCTGATGTTGTGATAGTACCTGCCTCAACTGCCTCCTCCGGCAGCTCATTCCATACACCCACCATCCTCTGTGTGAAAAAGTTGCCCCTCAAGTTCCTAATACATTTTTCCCTCCTCACCTTAAACGTATCAATCTTGATTCCCCAGGTCCTCGAGTCCTGGCAACATCCTCGTGAATCTTCCCTGCACTCTTTCCAGCTTGACAACTAACTCAACCCTCACCCTCACCCCACGATGCAGTCCTGATGAAGGGCGGGCTTCCATCCCCAGCAGCTCACCGGGACTGGGACAGATGCACATGGCAGGCTGGGCACATCAGCCTCAACCCAGCACCATGGCATCAGGCCCCGACATGCTGGAATCTGCAGCTCCAGTGCGGGAGGAAGGGGGGAGATTCAAGACAGACCTCAGAGAGTGGCTATATTTACGACTTTTAAAAGACATTTGGACAGATACATGGATAGGAAGGGTTTAGAGGGATATGGGGCAAATGCAGGCAAATGGGACTGGCCCAGTATACCAACTTGGTGAGCATGGACCAGGTGGGCCAAAGGGCATGTTTGTCTGCAGTACGGGTCTGTCACCCAATATGTACAGAGAAGGAGAGGTTGTGGCCCCTGTCTGTGTTTGAAGGGGCCGCTCCTCGAGTATTGTTTTCACTTCAGGGAGAGGGAGGGGAGGAGAGAGGGAGTGGAGGAGAGAGTGGGGGAGGGAAGGACTAGGGGACAGAGGGAGATGGGGGGTGCGATGGAGAGGGGAGTTGGAGGGAGTGGGCGGGGGAGGAAGAGAGGGAAAGGGTTTGAGGTGAGGGAGTTGGGGAGGTAGGGGAGAGGGAGGGGTGATAGGAGCGAGTGAGGGAAGGGAGGGAGGTGTCCACACACAGTGAACCTGTCTCCTGCTTTTTGCGTCCAAGTGGGATTCCTCAGCCGGACACTTTCCCAGGCTCCGGAATCTTCCCCGGACGGGATGACCCGACCTCTGACCCAAGCTCCAGCTCACGCTGACACCCAGACCGTCTCCATATTTGGCAGCATCCCGGGCCGGCCCGAGACAGACAGGAGTCCACAGACCCCGTCCCCATGTACCGTTGGCAAAGCCCCCACACCGGACGCACAGCTGGACCACCAGGAATGTGCGGCTGGTCTGCCAAGCTGCATTCCAGCATGGGTTCATGTTACCCGGAACACCAAGCACAGGCTGGGCAGTGCAGAGACTGTCACACACACTATCCCTACTGGTGCTGTACCCCAGTGTTATACACCGACAGACCCGTCCCCACTGGTACTGTACCCCAGTGTTATACACCGACAGACCCGTCCCCACTGGTGCTGTACCCCAGTGTTATACACCGACAGACCCACCCCCACTGGTGCTGTACCCCAGTGTTATACACCGACAAACCCGTCCCCACCAGTACTGGACCCCAGTGTTATACACCGACAGACCCGTCCCCAGCGATGCTGTACCCCAGTGTTATACACCAACAGACCCACCCCCACTGGTGCTGTACCCCAGTGTTATACACCGACAGACCCGTCCCCACTGGTACTGTACCCCAGTGTTATACACCAACAGACCCGTCCCCACTGGTGCTGTACCCCAGTGTTATACACCGACAGACCCACCCCCACTGGTGCTGTACCCCAGTGTTATACACCGACAAACCCGTCCCCACCAGTACTGGACCCCAGTGTTATACACCGACAGACCCGTCCCCAGCGATGCTGTACCCCAGTGTTATACAACAACAGACCCACCCCCACTGGTGCTGTACCCCAGTGTTATACACTGACAGATCTGTCCCCAGCGGTGATGTACCCCAGTGTTATACACCGACAGACCCGTCCCCACTGGTCCGGTACCCCAGTGTTATACACCGACAGACCCGTCTCCACTGGTACTGAATCTCTTGCTGAATCTCCACAGTTCCAATGCTGGCATCTAACCAGTAACAGCACAGGAACATTCCCAGATTAGTAATGCAGATGTCTGCACCGATCAGAGTTCGTCCATTCCCAGCCTCTGTGGAATCTAACTTGTTAATCCTCTGTAATTAGTCTCGGAAACACTGACTCAAAGATAACGGGACTGTGTTAATTATACACCTGTTCTGTGATATCCTGCTGCAGGCAGGTAGTCTGCCATCCTTAGCCTGCGTGTGACCCCAAACTCCCTCCCCATGCACCATGAACAAGCCGCAATCCAACACAGAGAGCAAAAGATCTGTCTGTGGTCCCCACACGCTGGAGCAAGCACAGGGAAGGTACAAACCCCCCAACATCCGAGCGCACTGAGAGGAGAGGAGAGCATGGTACGTTGCTGCTCACCGCAACATCATGAGGGGCACGGATAAAGTGAACGCTCACTGACTTTTCCCCAGGGCAGACGATCCTAAAACTAGAGGGCACAGGCTTAAGGTTAGAGGGAAGAGGATTAAGAGGGAGCTCAGGGACAATATTTTCTGTTATCTGGAACGAGGTGCCAGAGAAAGCTATAGAAGTGGTTACAATGTACGGCTTTTGAGACGTTTGGACAGATACATGGATAGGAAGGGTTTAGAGAGATATGGGGCAAATGGAGGCAAATGGGACTATTCCAGTATGTCATCTTGGTCGGTATGGACAAGTTGGGCCGAAGGGCCTGTTTCTGTGCTGTATGACGGCTCTCTTCCACCGTGCACCTGTCCCAGCCAGAGGTCATCGGTCAGAGGGGAGCAGTGTTCTTCCTCCTTCTCCCTCCACGGCTGCTGTCCGACCTGCCGAGTGTTCGCAGCTCCCATTCCCGGCCCTACTGTGGCCACACTGGGTGACCAGCGAGGCATAGCCGGTGACTGGCCCTTCGGCCCCAGGAGAGGGGGCAGGAGGGCTCTACCAGCACCCTCCCATCCTCACCCCCCCCCCCCCCCCCAGTCCCCGCTGCCTGTGTGCAGCAGGAGGTGGGCCGGGCCGGGCCGGGGATATGTCCGGAATGCCAAGCAGGAACTCCCGGGATCCGCTCCATGGGCGGCAGCGGCAGGGAGCTCGTAAACAGGACACAGCTACAGGCTGCAGCAGCAACACAGCCCTTCCTATTGCAGCCTCTCCACCCACACCCCGCATGTGTGTTTGTGTAAGAGAGAGAGATTAACTATGTGTGTGTGTGTGTGAGAGAGTAACTGTGTGAGTGTGTGTGATTGTGGGTGACACAGATTAACTGTGTGTGTGTGTGAGACAGATTAACTGTGTGCGAGTCTGTAATTGTATGTGTGCATGTGAGATGCTGTATGTGTATGTGTGTGTGAGTTTGTTATTGTGTGTGTCCATGTGTGTGAGAGAGATTAACTGTGCGGGGTGTCCGATATTGTGTGTGTGGTGAATGTGTGTGCGTGTGTCTGTGATTGTGTGTGTGTGTGTGACAGATTAACTGTGTGAGTGTGTCTGCCGATGAATCTGTGATGTGTGAGTGTGTAGGAGATTAACTGAGTTTGTGTGTTCGCATCTGACTGTGTACATAGTGTGGGTGTGTGTGTGTGAATGAGAGTAACAGAGGTGTTTGTGGCGTCATTTTAAATGATTATATGGTATGGGGAGGGGGGGTTAGGAGTGGTGGGAGAGGGGAGGGGGGTTAGGGGTGGTGAGGGTGGGCGGTTAGGGGTGGTGAGGGTGGAGGGTTAGGGGTTGTGAGGGTGGAGGGGACGGGAGTTAGGGGTGGTGGGGAGAGGGGAGGGGGTGACTGGGTGAGGAGGGGGTGATGGACTGTATCAGCGGCCGCCCCGGGTCACCCGCCCCCCCGGAAAACTTTGCACCAACTTCCCGCTAACTTTGCGCCGCGGACTCACTCACCGCAAACGAGCAGGATGAAGATGTTCATGGTAGCGGGCGCTCCCTCACGCTGCACCTGTCCACTGGGACGTGTCCGCTCAGTCACTGCCCGCCCTCTCTGTCCCTGCCCCGGCCCCAGTCCCGTCCCCGCCCGGACTCAGTGGCAGCGGGTCGGGCCGGGTTGGGGAAAGACCCGGAGTCGCCCCGGCATGGATCCGGAGTCGGTCAGCGCTGGATCACAGCGAGTCGCTGAGTGGATTCGGACTCAGCCTGCAGTAGATCCAGAGCAGGATCCGGGGCAGTTCTGGTGTAGACCGAGAACAATCCGGAGTGGAGCGATTGGGGAAGTGGTGATGGGGAGTGTGATGGGCCGGGCTACATCCACACCACGACCTCCAGTTACTCAGTTAGTTTAGTTTGGAGATCCAGTGTGGAAACAGGCCCTTCGGCCCACCGAGTCCACGACCACCCGTTCACGCCAGTTCTCCCACTTTCTCCTCCACTCCCTACACACTCGGGGTGATTTGCACAGGGCCGATTAACCTGCAAACCCGCACGTCTTCGGGATGCGAGAGGAAACCGGAGCTCCCGGAGAAAACCCACGCAGTCACAGGGAGAACGTGCAAACTCCACACAGACAGCAGCCGAGGTGCAGATCGAACCCGGAGCTCTGATCCTGTGAGGCAGTAGCTCCATCAGCTGCGTCACCCTGTATGGTGTTACTGTGTCAGCAGCAGTTCAGGGAAGGTTTGCAAAGCTGATAACTGGGGCAGGCGCTTTGTCCAATGAAGAAAGTTTGGGGAAGCTGGGTTTGTACATGCTTGGGGGGGGGGGGGGGGGGAGAAAGAGATAGGGAGTGGAGAGGGAGGGGGGGAGATGGAGAGGGAGGGGGGGATGGGGAGAGGAGGGGGGAGAGTGAGAATGGCTGAAACCCGAGGGGTTTCCATGGGGTGAGAGTGCAGATAGTCCCTCTTGAGGCAGAATTAAGAACGAGGCATCACGTGTTAAAAAAACAGGGTGGTCCATTTAAAGAGATCATAAGGTCATAAGTGATAGGAGTAGAATTAGGCCATTCGGTCTAGGCATTCAATCATGGCTGATCTCTCTCTCCCCTAACCCCATCTCCTGCCTTCTCCCCATAACCTCTGACACTTGTACTAATCAAGAATCTATCTATACCATAAAAAATATCCAATGATTTGGCCTCCTCAGTCTTCTGTAGCAAAGAATTCCACAGATTCACCACCCTCTGACTAAATACATTTCTCCTCACCTCCTTCCTAATTCTGAGGCTATGACCTCAAGTCCTGGAGATGATGAGACATGAGATGCTGCCTGGATTAGAGTATTATCTGTAAGTGGAGGTTGGACACAATTGGCTTGTTTTCTCTGGAAGACTAGAGGGCATAACATTAAGGTGAGGGGGGAGGGGGCCGTTTAAATGAGATATGCAGAGGATGGTGGGGTCTAGGAGAGTAGGACCGAGGGGCGAGTGGCCTCTCCTGGGCCTAAACCATAAATTCTTAGTTCATCTGAATCCCAGATCTGCTCCGATTTCTGACGGATCCGGCCCAGGATTTAGCTCCCGTCCCCACACAGTTATTTTTGAACAGGAGGAATGTGTAACTACTGTGTTCAGCCCACTCCCCTTCACCAGCCAGTATCCCCCCCCCCCCACCCCCACTCCTTCACCAGCCAGTATCCCCCCCCCCACTCCTTCACCAGCCAGCATCCCCCCCCACTCCACCCCCTCCCCTTCACCAGCCAGTATCCCCCCCACTCCCCCCTCCCCTTCACCAGCCAGTATCCCCCCCACTGCACCAGCCAGTATCCCCCCACTCCCCCCCTCCCCTTCACCAGCCAGTATCCCCCCCACTCCACCAGCCAGTATCCCCCCCACTCCCCCCCTCCCCCCCTCCCCTTCACCAGCCAGTATCCCCCCCCACTCCACCAGCCAGTATCCCCCCCACTCCCCTTCACCAGCCAGTATCCCCCCCACTCCCCCTCCCCTTCACAAGCCAGTATCCTCCCCACTCCCCCACTCCACCAGCCAGTATCCCCCCTCCTTCACCAGCCAGTATCCCCCCCCCACTCCCCCTCCCCTTCTCCAGCCAGTATCCCCCCCCACTCCCCCTCCCCAGCCAGTATCCCCCCCCCACTCCCCCTCCCCTTCTCCAGGCAGTATCCCCCCACTCACTAGCCAGCTTCCCCCCCACCAGCCAGCATCTCCTCCCACTCCCCCACACCCAGCCACACTTACCCCACACACGTACACATTTACCTAGCACACACTTACCCGACACACTCACACTTACCCGCACACTCACACTTACCCACACACTCACACTTACCCACTGCCACTCGCACACTTAATGCAACACACTCAATTACCCCAACACACACTTAGCCTCACACTCACCCATACAGTTACATACAAAGTCCTACAGCACAAACACAGGCTCTTCGACCCAACTCGTCCGTGCCAACCAAGATGCACTATCTAAACTAGTTCCATCTGCCCGCGATTGATCCATATCCCTCTAAACATTGTGTAAGAGAGAACTGCAGATGCTGGTTTAAACCAAAGACAGACACAAAAAGCTGGAGTAACTCAGCGGGACAGGCAGCATCTCTGGAGAAAAGGAATGCGTGACGTTTTGGGTCGAGACCTGAAACATCTTGACCAGAAACGTCACCCATTCCTTCTCTCCAGAGATGTTGCCGGTATTCACTGTAGCAAGTCACAAAGTCATTGTTCAGTTGTTGGTATAGATGAGATTAAACTCTCTCCACACCAGGGCGCTGTGTGTGGTTTAACTGGGTGGGTGCGGACACTTTGTGGGTGATGCCACGCATTCACCGTACCTCGAGGAGTGTGGACACTCTCTCAGCGAGGCGGCCACTGCCTTTAAGACCTGGGCACCGTGAAGGAACATGAGAGCAGGCACAGGAGCAGAATCAGGCCATTCATCCCATCGAGTCTGCTTCGCCATTCGTTCGTGGCTGATCTATTTTTCCCTCTCAACCCCGTTCTCCTGCCTTCTTCCATAACCTTCAC
>OY740796.1:24500725-24647164 GCA_963514005.1 Raja brachyura | reverse complement strand
CCCCCCCCCCCCTCCGCTCCCCCACTCACGCAGTGCCCCGTGGTGCAGGAGGGCGGAGATGCTGCACAGGAGACGGTTGCAGACGTCGGCCAGGGCGGGCGTGCCGGCTGCGGTGAACGACTGCAGGCAACGGTAACGCTCCATGTCCAGGCGCCGGGCCTGTGCCGCCTGCCCCGTCCCCACGAACCCCGGCAGCTCCGTGTACTGGGGTAGCAACACCAGCTGTGGGTGGGGGCACCCGTTAGTCATGGTCAATTTGCTGTGGGCAGGTGGGGAGGGGGCGGAGAGAGGGGGCAGCAAGGGAGGGAATCTACCAGGATGTTGCCAGGACACGAGGGGCCTGAGTTACAGGGAGAGGTTGGGCAGGCTAGACTCGACTTTGAACCAGCAGGAGGCTGAGGGGTGATCTTATACAGGTGTATAAAATCATGAAGGGAATAGATGGTGTGAATGTACATAGTCTTCTACCCAGAGTAGGGATTCAAGAACCAGAGGACACAGGTTTACGTTAAAAGGGGAAGATTTAATAGGAACCTGAGGGGCAACATTTTCACAGAGGGTGGTGGATTTATGGAACGAGCTGGCAGAGGAAGTAGTTGAGGCAAGAACTATAACGACATTTAAAAGACATTTGCACAGCAACATGGCTAAGAAATGTTTAGAGGGGCATAGGGCCAATTGTGGACAAATGGGATTAGCGTAGATAGGG
Source organism: Raja brachyura (assembly GCA_963514005.1). Next base: position 24,646,455 of record OY740796.1, on the reverse strand, counting down.
CATCTTGGTCAGCATGGATGAGTTGGGCCGAAGGGCCTGTGTCCGTGCTGTGTGACTATGACTGTCCTGAGATCTTGTGTTGAACACAACGTGCTGGAGTAACTCAACGGGTCAGGCAGCATCTGTGGAGGAGATGGACAGGGGTTATTTGGGCCGGGTCCATTTTCAAGTGCTCGTTACTCCAGTACTTTGTGTTCTAGGCAAGATGAAAGCAGTTGCTTGTATCTACACTGTCCTGTGGTGTTCCTAGGCCTCAGGGTCAGGAGTGGATGGAAGCACGGTGAACGGAACTCTGGAAACCTACGGAATCGACCAGGATGGTGTTCGAGTTCCAGTCTGGAGCCAGGAGCCGCTGGAACCGGATGCTGATCTCGTAACGGATGATGGGCTCAAAGCAGAATGGGCTGGACACCATGATGTATCTGTTGGCAAAGCAGAGCGATGAAGTCACAGAGTCACAACGTGGAAACAGGCCCTTCAGACCAATGCCCACACCTACCAACATGCCCCATCTACACTAGTCCCACCTGCCTGCGTTTGGCCCATATCCCTCTACACCTGTCCTATCCATGTACCTGTCTAAGTCTAAAGAAGGGTCTCGACCCAAAACATCACCCATTCTTCTCTCCAGAAATTCTGCCTGTCCCGCTGAGTTACTCCAGAATTTTGTGTCTAACTTTGATTTAAACCAGCATCTGCAGTTCCTTCCTTCACATGTACCTGATTCATTGCTTCTTAATCATTGTGATAGTCCCTGCCTCAACTACCTCCTCTGCCAGCTCGTTCCATGCACCCACCACCCTCTGTGTGGAAAGGTTACCCTTCAGAGCCCTATTAAATCTTTTCCCCTTCACCTTAAATCTATTTTCTCTGGTTCTCTGTTCCCCAAATCTGGGCAAGAGACTGTTTGTGTTTACCCAATGTATTCCTCTCATGATTTGTATATACCTCTATAAGATCACCCCTCATCATTTTGCACTCCAAGAAGTTACTCCATCTTTTTGTGTCTATCTTTGGTTTAAACCAGCATCTGCAGCTCCTTCCTAAACATCCTGGTAAACTTGGTCTCAGCAAGGTCCAGTCCACTCCACAGCTGGCAAAGACAGCACACCATCACGTAGCATCACAGACTAGTTTGGCAACATGGGATGGCGCAACTGCCATACGAGGAAAGATTGAAAAGACTAGGCTTGTATTCACTGGGGTTTAGAAGGATGAGGGCAATCTTATAGAAACATATAAAATTATAAAAGGACTGGACAAGCTAGATGCAGGAAAAATGTTCCCAATGTTGGGCACGACCAGATCCAGGGGCCACAGTCTTAGAATAAAGGGAGGTCATTTAAGACTGAGGTGAGAAAAAACTTTTTTACCCAGAGAGTTGAGAATTTATGGAATTCCCTGCCACAGAGGGCAGTGGAGGCCAAATCACTGGATGGATTTAAGAGAGTTAGATAGAGCTCTATGGGCTAGTGGAATCAAGGGATATGGGGAGAAGGCCGGCACGGGCTATTGATTGGGGACGATCAGCCATGATCACAATGAATGGCGGTGCTGGCTCGAAGGGCCGAATGGCCTCCTCCTGCACCTATTTTCTATGTTTCTATGTTTTAACAGCTCTGCCCAAGAAATTGCAGGGAGTTGTGGATGTAGCCCAGTCCATCACACAGACCAGACTCCCCGCCATTGACTCCATCTACACTTCACGCTGCCTCAGGAAAGCAGCCAACATCATCAAAGACTTGTCCCTGTCCCATCCGGTCATTCCTTCTTCTCCCCGTTCCTGTCGGGCAGAAGGGACAGAAGACTGAAAGTGCGCACTGTGCGTTCGGATACTGTGGTAAAAGTTACCTTTATGGTGAAAGGGGCAAAGTTTAAAGGAGATGCGCAGGGCAGGTTCTTTCTACACAGAGGGTGGTGGGTGCCTTGAACGTGCTGCCGGGGGTGGTGGTAGAGACAGATACAATAGTGGTGTTTAAAATACCTTTAGACAGGCACGTGGATATGCAGGGAATGGATGGATATGCATCACGTGTAGGCAGAGGAGATTAGTTTGGCATCATGTTCAGCATGAATACAGTGGGCCGAAGGGCCTGTGGCTGTGTGTTGTATGAAACTGCAAACCACCAGAGGTATTTCCTGACCCGCTGAGTTTCTCCAGCATGTTGTGTCCATCGTCAATGTGAAGCAGCATCTGCAGTTCCGTCCTACACCGGGCTGTGGCGCTGCTTGGCTAAACTAACTCAGCAGATGATGACCCTCACTGTCACACATGTGATTTCAGGCTCCATGCCCCCGTGGCACTAATGCTTTACGGCTCGCTCGTTGAGCAGCTCGCTGGGTTTGCGAGAGGGGAAGACCGTCATTGCCATATTTACCGTGACTTTAGTGGGGAAAGTTTACGGGTGAGTGGGAGCCAGCACGGGCTGTGGGCCATCGATGCAGCAGGACAGTGATTCATATCTGAATCGGGTCTGAAGAAGGGTTTCGGCCCGAAACGTTGCCTATTTCCTTCGCTCCATAGATGCTACCGCACCCGCTGAGTTTCTCCAGCACTTTTGTCTACCAGTGATTCATATATCGTGTGGTGTTAAAGGCTTCTGTTTTGTGAACAGCCCCTTTACAGCCCACCCCCCCCCGTACAGCTCCCCAAACATCACGACCCCGAGGCAACGAGGGGGGGGGGGGGGTATACGGAGAAGAACAGGCTAGTCAGAGTGTTGGTCAGAAACAACACCGGCTGACAGATACAGATGATGGGACCACAGATGCTGGAATATTCATCAAAAACACAAAGTACTGGAGCAACCCAGCGGGTCAGGCAGCATCTGTGGAGGGAACAGGCAGACAACGTTTCAGGTCGTGACCCTTCTTCAAGCAAAGAGCTGTTCATACTTCACATACTAGGTGGCGCCAGAGACCCGGGTTAGATCCTGAGTATTGGGTGCTGTCTGTACGGAGTATGTACCTTCTCCCTGTGACCACATGGGTTTTCGAGGGCTCCGGTTTCCTTCCACATCTCAAAGACGTGTTGGATGATGTTGAATTCCTGTCTACTCTGTGTTGTGTTCTTTATTTTTGGCTGCATGGTGACTTCATTTCACTGTGCCAATTGGCACATGTGACAAGTAAAATCTACCTGTATCTGTATCTGTATGAGGGGTATGACTGTCCGAGGATGATGATCGACCCCCCCCCCCCCCCCTCCACGCCACCTACACTTCACGCTGCCTCAGGAAAGCAGCCGACATCATCAAAGACTGGTCCCACCCCAATCAGAAGCTTGAAAGCGCGCACCACCAGACTCAGGAACAGCTTCTTCCCCTCTGATATCAGCCTTCTGAACGGTCCTTCCATAAGCTAGCCCATTGTAGACATTGGCTATAATGTTGAAAACAATATATCCTGCACTCTGTATCTTCCCCTTTGCTCTATATCGTACTTAAGTTTGACTTCATTGTATTTACATGTAGTATTAATAGATCTGATTACACAGCATGGGAAAAAAAGCCTTTTACTGTACCTCAATACATGTGACAATAAAGCCAACCCTAGCCCTCCCACAGGCTATAACTCAGCACCGCTCTCTCCCTCCTCTTGTCCATCCCCCCCACCCTCACTCGCATCCCTCTCCCCCCCCTCCCCCCCCAGCCATCACTGCCCCTACCTCCGGTTGCCCCCCACTGTGGGACTGACCTCTCCGTGTGGTGCAGGGTGAGCGTGTAGGGCCGGCCGTGTGGCAGCAGGTTCCCACAACGGTACGTGGTGGGTAACCCCACTGTGTGGATCTTGATGATGGCCTCCCAGTCTTCAGCCGACTGCAGGGCACGAGGCAGGAGACACAGTGAGCGCACACACACACACACACACACACACACCTCACCCACACCTCCCCATCCTGACCCCAACTCCTCCCCTCCCCCACACCCCCCCAACCCCTCACCGGTCCCTCCCCGACCCCTCACCAACCCCTCCCCACCCCCATCACGTACACCTCACCGGCCCCTCATGGTTCACCTTGAATCTCAATGTGTGTGTGAGACTGTGTGACCAAGTATGACTGTTTGTGTGTGTGTAAAACTATGTGTGTGTGTGTGTGTGTGTGTGTGTGTGTGTGTGTGAGTGGATCTCTGTGTGTGGGTGATTGTGTGTTTGTGACTGTGTAACATAGTTGTGTGTGCGTGTTTGTGACTGTGTGTGTGTGTGTGTATCTTTGTGGGGGACGAGAGGGAGGGGGACGAGAGGGAGGGGGACGAGAGGGAGGGGGACGAGAGGGAGGGGGACGAGAGGGAGGGGGACGAGAGGGAGGGGGACGAGAGGGAGGGGGACGAGAGGGAGGGGGACGAGAGGGAGGGGGACGAGAGGGAGGGGGATGAGAGGGAGGGGGACGAGAGGGAGGGGGACGAGAGGGAGGGGGACGAGAGGGAGGGGGACGAGAGGGAGGGGGACGAGAGGGAGGGGGACGAGAGGGAGGGGGACGAGAGGGAGGGGGACGAGAGGGAGGGGGACGAGAGGGAGGGGGACGAGAGGGAGGGGGACGAGAGGGAGGGGGACGAGAGGGAGGGGGGGGTTGAGAGGTGAGGGAGAGGGGGAGGCAGAAAGATAAAAAATATGATTGTGTGAAAGTGCAAGGGGAGAGAGAGAAGGGGAGAGCGGGAAAGGAATAAGAGGCGGAGGGATAAGAGAGGGCAGGTGGTTACGAGTGAAGTGGAATAATATTTGCAAGACCTTCACTCTAACCCCTCAGTGATGGGGAGACTCCCCCGGCTGAATGGCAACACCTATTGGGGTGGGGGTCCGCGGGGTGGGGTCCAGCGGGAGGGTTGAGGGGAACGGCAGGCGTGGGAGGGGGGGGTCTTGCGGGAGGGCGGGTGGTACCTCGGGCTCGTAGCGCAGCAGCAGGCTGTAGTCCATGGCGCGGGGGATGTTGCTGACCAGGAAGGTGAGGCCGGCTCCGTCCCGTACCCGGGCAAAGCCCGGCCCCGTCCACGTGACCATACCGCTCAGTGGCCACTCTCTCCTCACCACCTCCACCCATGGCTGTGGACAACACAGGCATCTCGGTACACCACTGCACGCCACAGGCCATTCTGCCCCACCCGCCACAGCTAGCCCCTGCTAGCCATTGGCCATTCAGCCCCACGCACCACAGACTGTTCAACCCCACCAGCCCTGTTGGCCCCTGCTCCACCCTAGCCCCCTCCTCAACCAAACTCATCCCCCCCCTTCCCCTCCATAATCCAGGACCACTCACACCCCGGTCATTCCCTCTTCTCCCCTCTCCCGTTGAAAACCATCAAAAGCCTCTGACACAGTCTGGTTTGGGAACAGCTCTGCCCAAGACCACAAGAAAAGGCAGAGAGTTGTGGATGGGACCCAGTCCGTCACACAGGCCAGACTCCCCTCCATCGACTCCATCTACACTTCACGCTGCCTCAGGAAAGCAGCCAACATCATCAAAGACTTGTCCCACCCCGGTCATCCCCTCTTCTCCCCGCTCCCGTCCAGCAGAAGGTGCAGAAGCTTGAAAGCGCGCACCACCAGACTCAGGAACAGCTTCTTCTCTTCCGTTATCAGGCTTCTGAACGGCCCTTCAATAACTTACACTAACTCACCTCTACCCCATAGCGGACATTGGGCTTTGTCTGTGGAACTGATGCACTACAAAGCTGAGAACTATATTCTGCACTGCATGCCTTCCCCTTTGTCCTACATATTGTACTTGAGTTGGACTTGATTGCACAGATCCACCAACGGTTCTCCGTCAACTGGTGGTCCAGCCCCTCCTTTAATCCGGACAGAGTCCTTGAATTCCTGAAACTGTGGCTCCCACATGGCCGGGACTCTGGAACTCTGGCCCGGCCGGAGCTGGCAAATCCGTTCTCATAGCCGACTTACGTAGGAGACTTTGCGGGCTGGTATGAATTCATACGTTCGAGGAGCAGAATTAGGCCATTTGGCCCATCAAGTCTACTGCCATTCACTCATGGCTGATCCATCTTTCCCTCTCAATCCCATTCTCCTGTCTTCTCCCCATAACACTTGACGCCCGTACTGATCAAGAACCTGTTAATCTCCACCTCAGAAATACTCAATGACGGCCTCCACAGCCATTTGTGGCAATGAAATCCACAGGTTCACCACCCTCTGTCTGAAGAAATTCTTCCTTATCTCCTTTCTAAAGGTACATCCTTTTATTCTGAGGCTATGGCCTCTGCTTCTAGGCTCCCCCACTAGTGGAAACATCTTCTCCACATCCACTCTGTCCAGGCCTTTCACTAATTGGTAAGTTTCAATGAGGTCCCCTCTCATCCTTCTCGCCCTGTCAGGGCCGTGACCTCTGTTGCTCCAGCAAAACGGATAATCTGGCAATGTTCTCGATCCAAGAGTGCCGGAAAATCAGTGGTGCACCTGTATTTATGTTTAGTATTGTCTGATCTGTGTGGATAGCATGCAGAACGCTGAGTATCACTGTAATTCGGTACACGTGACAATAATGAACCCAACACTAGCTTGGTCCGAGTTTACGGTTTGGTGGCCACCAGGAATGGTGATGGTTCCTCGGGAATGGGATGTAGGTACCGCAGCAATGTACTGGGATCCCGGCAGATCGGCAGACCCCCCCCCCCCCCCCCCTTTGCCCGACGTTGGTCCCCAGATATCCTGGCCACACTGACCTGTGGGGAGCGGTGGGTCCCCGGCCTATGTCTCTGTCTCCGGATGCCCAGAGCCTGTAGGTTGTCCATCTCCTCCATGCAGTCTTCCTCCACCAGCCGCTTCTTTCCCCCCTGAAAGACGGGGAGACGGTGAGGGTAAGTAACCCCAGGGTGGGGGAGCTGTGGTAGGCACCGTTCTCTCACCCCCACCCCCCGCCATACCCAGAGCTTCATCCCCCCCCCCCCCCTCTCCTGAAGGTAACACAGCCTCAAGGACCACACACACCCCGGTCATTCCCTCTTCTCCCCGCTCCCATCCAGCACAAGGTACAGAAGCTTGAAAGCGCGCACACCACCAGACTCACGAACAGCTTCCTCCCCTCTGTTATCAGACCACACAGTGGTGCAGTGGAAGTGTTGCTGCATCGTAGCAACAGATACACAGGTTCGACCCAGACTATGGGTGCTGTCTGTGTGGAGTTTGTACGTTCTCCTTGTGACCACGTGGGTTTTCTCCAGGTGCTCCGGTTTTCTGCCACATTCCAAAGACGTGCAGGTTTGTAGGTTAATTAGGTTCGGTAAAATTCTAAATCGTCCCTTTTGTGCAGGATAGAACTAGTGTAGTGAGTGATCAATGGTCTGCACGGGCTTAATGGGCCGAAAGGCCTGTTTCCAGGCTGAATGTCTAAAGTAGCCCACTACCAGAGAAGTACAATATACCTCATTGGTTCCACTTTGCTGGCTTTACCTTAGACTAAACGTTATTCCCTTATCCTGTATCTGTACACTGTAAACGGCTTGATTGTAATCATGTATAGTCTTTCCGCTGTCTGGTTAGCTCGCATCAAGCGTTTCAATGAACCTCGGTAGAGGTGACAATAAACTAAACGGCAACTGTACCAAACCAATGGGCGCTCCCATAGGCAAGGGTTAGTCCCAGTCTTCCAACCTACCTCATTGTGACACTTACACATTTTTAATCTGCTCTTTCTCAGTAAATATAATGCTGTAACACTGTATTCCACATTGCCTGTTGTACAGTTTTTATCCACAAGTAGTTACTCTACTCAACAGCCAAAAATCTGTAGCCTCCCTTTGATCTGGTATTTTGTTGGTTCACATGCTTGATCAATGGTGTTTTATCATTAATGTTTTATTATTATTAATGTTTAGTGTTTTCTGAGTCATTCGTAACTGTCACTGTATGTCATGTTGTTACTTGTGGGCGGAGCACCAAGGCAAATTCCTTGTATGTGAATACTTGGCCAATAAACTTACTTACTTACTTGCGTACAGTTTGATTGGGATGTATGGGATGATTTGACTGGAGATTTAAAAATTCAAAATTAACGTTTGGGAGGTTATGGGGAGAAGGCAGGAGAATGGGGTTAGGAGGGAGAGATAGATCAGCCATGATGGGCCGAATGGCCTAATTCTGCTTCTATCACTTATGACCTTATGGTGCTGTGCGTCGTGGGCAAGGATTGGTGGGCTACTCACGGGCAGTGGGTCAGAGGGCGAGCGGGGCTGGGCTTCCTCGCCCTCGTAGGTGAACAGGTCAAGGGGCATGCAGTAGAAGCCAGGCTCCACCTGCTGGCACTGCCGGCCGGACATGTGGGGGTGGCAGTCACACTGCCCACTTACCCCCTCACACCTGTTGGGAGAGAGAAAACGTCAGCCCGACCTCTGAACCACAGTGATCCCTGACCCCCACCGACACCTGCCCCCCCCCCCGCCCCCCCCCCACCGACTCTCACCGACTCTCTGACCCCTGCTGAACCCCGCCGACATATAAAATTACAAAAGGACTGGACAAGCTAGATGCGGTAAAAATGTTCCCAATGTTGGGCGAGTCCAGAACCGGGGGCCACAGTCTTAGAATAAAGGGGAGGCGATATAAGAGGCAGCCGGCATCATCACAGACCCACACTATCTTGGCCACGCTCTCATCTCACTGCTACCATCAGGAAGACGGTACAGGAGCCTGAAAACCGCGACCTCCAGGTTCAAGAACAGCTTCTTCCCAGCAACCATCAGGCTCCTGAACACTGGGGCAGGGGTCAGGTGTCCGTACCTGTCACTGTACGAGCCCCCGAAGTCACAGTCGCAGGGACGACAGCCTCCCAGGTCGTTGCCCAGGCCCCAATACTCAGGCTGTGGGGGGACAGAGGGGCAGAGATCAGTACAACAGGGGCACAGACACAGGCACACACTCTCTCACACACACACGCACATACACTCGCACACTCGCGTGCACTCTCGCACACACTCTCGCACACACTCTCGCACACACATGCACACACTCTCACACACACTCTCGCGTGCACTCTCGCACTCTCACTCTCACACGCACTCTCACACTCACTCTCACACGCACTCGCACACGCACTCGCACACGCACTCGCACACGCACTCTCACACGCACATACGCACGTGCACACACGCACGTGCACACACGCACATATGCACGCACGCGCACGTACTTACGCACACACATGCACAGACACAGACTCTCACACACACACACACACACACTCACGCACAAGCATGCGCACACACAGGCACACACACGCGCACACATTCTCACACGCACGCGCACACATTCTCACACGCACGCGCACACATGCACACACTCTCGCACACGAACACACGCACAATCTCGCACAGACGCACACACACAGGCGCACGCACACACGCTCGCACACATGCTCGCACACACACACGCGCACGCACACACACACACGCACTCCCACACACGCACTCCCACACACGCACTCCCACACACGCACTCCCACACACGCACTCCCACACACACGCACACACTCTCACATACACACACAAGCATGCACACTCCCACATACACACACTCCCACACGCATATACACATGTATGCATACACACACACATTTACACACACATGCATGCACTCAGTCACATGCTCACACACACCACACACATTTGGAGCATTGCAAACTGTTCTGGTCGCCCCCATTACAGGAAGGATGAGGTGGCTTTGGAGAGGGTGCAGAGAAGGTTCACCAGAATGCTGTCTGGATTAGAGGGTTTCAGCTACAGAGAGAGGTTGGACAGACAGGGATTGTTTTCGCTGGAACACAGAGGAGACCTGATAGAAGTGTATAAAGGCACAGATAGGGTAGACATTCAGAATCTTTTCCCCACGGTGGAAACGTCAAACACTAGAAGGCACAGATTTAAGGTGAGGGGCAAAGTTTGAAGGAAATGTTTGGGCCAATTTTTTTTAACACAGAGGGTGGTAGATGCCTGGAACACGCTGCCAGGAGTGGAGGCAGACACAATAGTGGTGTTTAAGAGGCTTTTGGATAGACACATGGATATGCAGGGAATGGGTTAATATGGATCATGTGCAGGCAGAGGAGATTAGTTTAACGGCATGGACTTTGTGGGCCGAAGGGCCTGACCCTGTGCTGTACTGTTCAGTGTTCACGAGCATGCACACTTGAGCATGTACACTCATGCACACACTCATCAGAGGCATACACACTCACTCATGTGTACATACGCTGAACCCCCCCCCCCCCCACCACCGACACTCCCCCCCCCACCAAGCCCCCCCCACCACTCACCCTCCTGCAGTCCTGGTCACACACACCCCCTCCCCATCTCCCCAGTCCTTCCCACCCCCTCACTTTTTCCCACCTCCCCTCCCCCCCCCCCCCCGTTCTGGCAGCGGCCCCCCTGCCTCGGGTTCCCTCCCCCCCCCCCCCCCAGCCTCAGCCTCCCCCCTCCCCCCAGCCCAGCCCCCACTCACCAGGCAGGTGTCACAGTAACGTCCAGTCACGTATCTCTTGCAGACGCAGTCGCCACTGACGGGGTCACAGGATGAACCGGTCATCGCCAACCCCCGGGGGTCACAGCGGCAGGCTGGGGGGGGGGGGGGAGAGGGACAGTGACCCACCATCGGGCTCACCCCAGGGAGCAGGGCCCCAGGAGAGGCGTGTCCGACCCCCCTCTCCCAGCACCCTGCCTCCCGTCTACCCTCCTCTCCCTCACCCACACAACGCCCCCACCCCTCCCCCCCCTTCCCTCCGCCACCCGAACTCTCCCTCCTCCTGCCTCACACCCACCCACCCACAGAGGGTCGGAGAATTAACAGATGGGGTCAGGGAGGGGTCAGTGGAGTGGGCACCGGCATTATTGATGCCCATTTAAAGCAGGTGGGAACCTCAGACCTCAGAAGTGAGAGGTTGAAAATGTCCGTAAAAACTCCAGCCAGTCGGTCCGCACAGGTTTTTAGAACACGGCCGGGTATACCATCAGGTCCAGGCATTTTTCGAGGGTTCACCCCTCTGAAGGATTTCCTGACATCGGCCTCTGTGACTGAGACTGAAATACCATCACAGCGAATGGGGGCTCGGGAAGGCACATCAGTGTTCTCCCTATATAGGGCTCATGGGCCACCTTGGCTACCGGGATGTGCCACTTATATAATCACGTGTGGGGGTCCGAGACTGAGGGACCCAGCAGGGGGTGGGCTGGCTGCCTGTGGCTTGGTTGCCTCTGTGTGAAGATAAGACTCAACTAAGAACTGATATAACTTTGTCGGAGCCAGAAACGTGGAGAATCTTCGTGTACTCCCCAGGTGAGGACAGCTGTATAATTCTAACGGATTGTATGCAAACTATATGTGCCGGGGTGCGACTTGTCCTCGATTATTCTACACCTCACGCTGCCTCGCCAAGGCCAGCAGCATAATCCACGACCCGTCTCACCCCGGACCCTCCCTCGTCTCCCCTCTCCCATCAGGCAAGGGGTACACAAGTGTGAAAACGCACACCTCCACATTCAGCTACAGGTACTTCCCCGCTGTTATTGGGCAACTGAACCATCCTCTCGCCCACTAGAGGGCGGTCCTGACCTCCCATCTATCTCGAAGAAGGGTCTCGACCCGAAACGTCGCCTATCTCCTTCGCTCCTTAGATGCTGCTGCACCCGCTGAGTTTCTCCAGCATTTTGTGTAACCCTCCCATCTACCTCGTTGGAGACTCTCGGACTATCTTTAATCAGACGTTACTGGATTTTATCTTGCTCTCACTAACTGTTATTCCCTTTATCCTGTATCGGTACACTGCGGATGGCTTGGCTGTAATCACGTATAGTCTTTCCGCTGACTGGTTAGCACGCAACAAAAAGCTTCTCACTGTACCTCGGGACAAGTGACAATAAGCTAAACAAAACTAAACTAAACGAAACCATAGCTACATGTGACAATAAAGTATGATTGCACCTACCCTGGCAGCCGCGTGGGTTGTCCAGGCTCAGACCGTAGTAGCCGTCCTTGCAGCGGTCACAGCGCGCTCCCTGCACGTTGTCCTTGCAGCGGCACTGACCGCCAATGCTGCTGTAGTCCAGGTCAGTATCACCGTCACACACCCCTCCCTCCAGCGAGCCCACAGGGTCACAGTCACAGGCTGTGGGGAGACGGGGGGGGGGGGGGGGGGGGGGAGAGTGGGGGTCAGGCAACACGCAGGCTACTCCGCAGGCTGAGGGGTGACCTTAATGAGGTGTGCATGATCATGAGTGAACGCTCACAATCTTTCTTCCAGGGTAGAGGATTCTAAAACTTGAGGGCACAGGCTCAAGATGAGATGGGAGAGATTTAAGAGGGACATCAAGGGCGACTGCTTTCTCAATGGCTAGTCCGTCTCTGGAACAAGCTGCCAGAGGAAGCTACAGGTGGATACAATTACGACCTTTGGGCAGATATATGGCTAGGAAGGGTTTAGAGGGATATGGACCAAATGCAGGCAAACTTGACTCGTCCAGTATGCCAACTTGGTCAGCATGGACAAGGTGGGCTGAAGGGCCTGTTTCTGTCCTGCATGCCTCTGTGACGGGGTCAGTGGGGTGACACCAGTTGTCCACATGAGATAAGCTTGTATCATCTGCCCCAGTCCAGGGGCAGGAAGAATAGAGACTTCATTGTCAGAAGTGATTATCGCACTGTGCTGGCCACATCTGAGGACATCCTCTGTTGTAAGGTCCCACTGAAACCTCTCCCCTCTCAACTTAAGCCTGTGCCCTCTAGTTCTGGAATCCTCTACCCTGGGGGAAAAGACAGTGCGAGTTCACTTTATCCATGCCCCTCATGATCTTGTACAGCTCAACAAGGTCACCCCCTCGGCCTCCTACACTCCAGAGACCAGAGTCCCAGCCGATCCAACCTCCCACTGTAACTCTAGCCCACGAGCCGAGGGAACGTCCTGGTGAATCTCTCCTGCACCTTTTCCAACTTTAGGAGGTACAGCGCGGAAACGGGCCCTTCGACCCGTCAAGTCCGCGTCGACCAATGATCATCCCATACACTAGCACGATCCTACACACACGGGACAATTTACAATGTCACTGAAGCCAATGAACTTACAAACCCGCATGTCTTTGGAGCGTGGGAGGAAACCGGAGCACCCGGAGAAAACCCACGCGGTCACGGGGAGAACGCACAAACTGCATACAGACAGCACCCGTGGTCAGGATCGAACCGGGGGCTCTGGCGCCGTGAGGCAGTAACTCTACTGTTGCGCCACTGTGCTCCCCTTCAATGACATCATTCCTGTAGCTGGGTGACCAGAACTGCACACGGTGCCCCAAGTGCGGTCTCACCAATGACTTGTATCACGAGGTTCCAACTCCCGTACTCTCTAGACGTTAGAGATACAGCATGGAAACTTCGGCCCTTCAGCCCACTGAGTCCATGCCAACCCCGTACACCAGCTCTATCCTACACACTAGGGACAACTTTCTGAAGCCAATTAACCTACAAACCCGCACATGTTTGGCATGTAGGAGGAAACCAGAGCACCCGGAGAAAAACCCACGCGGACACATGGAGAACGTGCAAACTCCACACAGACAGCACCCGTAGTCAGGATTGAACCGGTGTTTCTGGCGCTGTGAGGCAGCGGCTCTACCCACTGCGCCACCGTGTCGGCCTAGTTGCGCGCGGTGCTTGGCATTGGTACCGGTCGGTATATGTGGTGCTCACGGATGCAGGCGTTGTGGGAGCGGATGTCTGCCGCCGGGTTCCGGTAGTAGTACGGCCGGCACAGCTCGCAGTTCCTGCCCATGGTGTTGTGGACGCAGTCCTCACACACCCCGCCACTGGCGTTCCCTGTCGCCCTGTACACAGCCATGTCGAAGTGGCAGCGCGTAGAATGCCTGTTGCAGTCGCACACTGGTGGGGAGAGACATGGTGTCAGGCATCGTCCCAGGCAGCGCAGACCACGGAGAGGGGACGGGCGGGGGGATGGGCGGGGGGAACGGGCAAGGAGAGGGAGACAGAGAGGGGGAGACGAAGAGGGGGAGAGAGAGAGAGGGGAAGACGGAGAGGGGGAGACGGAGAGAGGGAGGGGGAGGGGAGGGGGAGGGGGAGGGGGAGGGGGAGGGGGAGGGGGAGGGGGAGGGGGAGGGGGAGGGGGAGGGGGAAGGGGAAGGGGAAGGGGAAGGGGAAGGGGAAGGGGAAGGGGAAGGGGAAGGGGAAGGGGGAGGGGGAGGGGGAGGGGGAGGGGGAGGGGGAGGGGGAGGGGGAGGGGGAGGGAGAGGGGGAGGGGGAGGGGGGCACACGGAGGGGGGGAGACGGAGGGGGGGAGACGGAGGGGGGGAGACGGAGGGGGGGAGACGGAGGGGGGGAGACGGAGGGGGGGAGACGGAGGGGGGGAGACGGAGAGGTACAGAGGGAGAGATACAGAGGGAGAGATACAGAGGGAGACAGAGGGAGACAGAGGGAGACAGACAGAGGGAGACAGACAGAGGGAGACAGACAGAGGGAGACAGACAGAGGGAGACAGACAGAGGGAGACAGACAGAGGGAGACAGACAGAGGGAGACAGACAGAGGGAGACAGACAGAGGGAGACAGACAGAGGGAGACAGACAGAGGGAGACAGACAGAGGGAGACAGACAGAGGGAGACAGACAGAGGGAGACAGACAGAGGGAGACAGACAGAGGGAGACAGACAGAGGGAGACAGAGGGAGACAGACAGAGGGAGACAGACAGAGGGAGACAGAGGGAGACAGAGATGGAGAGAGGGAGAGAGACAGAGGGAGAGAGACAGAGGGAGAGAGAGGGAGAGACAGGGGAGAGAGAGGGAGTGTGAGAGAAACAGAGATAGATGCAGAGGGAGACAGTGAGACGGAGTGTGGGAGGGACAGAATGAGAGAGTGTAAGAAGGGGAGGTAGATGGGGTTCCCCGGTAAATAGCCAACCTTTGCAGGTGTGTGGGTGATCAGCCCTGGCTGGTCTCCAGGGCAACTCATGGTGAAAGTCCCGGCACCGTTCACAGTTTAACCCCTGTGTGTTGTGTTTGCAGATGCACCGGCCCTGGATCTGAGGAGGGAAAGTCAACGGATGGATCAATGGTCACGGCCGTCTGACTTCACTGCAACCGTCAGTGGGAGCATAGAACAGTACAGAACAGTAAAAGGCCCTTCGGCCCACAATGTCCGTGCTGAACATGGTGCCACGTTATCCTTCCTTCCTCTGCATATCCATGTTCATATTTAAAATCTTAAACACCACTATCATATCTGCCTCCACCACCACCACTACTCCGGCAGCTCGTTCTAGGGCCCCTCAACCCTCTGTGTAGAAAAAACAACTTGCCCTGCACATCTCCTTTAAACCTTGCCCGCCTCACCTTAAAGCTAGGCCTTCCAGTCTTTGATATTCCACCCTCGGAAAAGGTTCTGACTGTCTACCATATCTACGCCACAGTCAAAGAGCTCCATGATGAAAACAGGCCCTTCGACCCACCTTGTCTGCGCTGACCAAGTTGGCATTCTGGGCTAGTCCCATTTGTTTGCCTTTTTCCCATATCCCTCTAAACCCTTCCTATCCATATATCTGTCCAAATGTCTTTTAAAAGGCATCATTGCATCTGCTTCTATAGCTTCCTCTGGCAGCTCGTTCCAGATACGGACTACCCTCTGAGTGGAAAAATTGTCCCTGAAGTCCCTCTTAAATCTCTCCCCTCTCACTTTAAGCCTGTGCCCTGCAGTTGTAGGATTGGTCTGAAGAAGGGTCTCGACCCGAAAGGTCACTCATCCCTTCTCTCCAGAGATGCTGCCTGTCCCGCTGAGTTACTCCAGCTTTTTGGGTCTACCTTCTAGTTTTAGAATCCTCTACCCTGGGGGAATCCTCTACCATCCGTGCCCCTCGTGATCTTGTGCACCTCAGTAAGGTCTGCCTCCTATGCTCCGAAGAACAATGGATAGGATAGGTTTAGGGGGATATTGGCCAAACGTGGGCAGGTGGGGCTAGTGAAGATGGAGCATGTTGCTTGGCATGGGCAGGTTGGGCCGAAGGGCCTGCTTTCACACCTTCTGACTCTGTGACCAGGTTAAGTTGCAGCCTATCCAACCTCTCTGTGTAACTGAAGCCCGCATGTCCACGTGACATTGGCGAGGTTTGTAGGATCTTACCATTCCCGGCACGTTTCCTTGGACGCCTGCCACAGGGGAACACTCCGAGGCGTGGCCGTAACAGAAGCAGCTCCCGCGCACCACCAGCTCGTAGAGAGCGTAGTAATACTTCTGCAGGACCTCCGGCCGCCGGTCCAACAGGTTGTCCCCCAGAGTGTGGAGCCTGGTGAAGTGGATCTTCAAATTGGTGATCCTCAGCCGGTCTACGGGGAGAGGGAACATTACCAGGCAGCTGCATCCAAGGCCGCAGGAAATGCAGAGAGTTGTGGACGCAGCCCAGACCATCGCGCAAACCGCCAACCAACCCTCCCTGCCATCGACACCTCACGTTGCCTCGGCAAGGCCACCAGCACAATCCAGGACCAGTCTGACCCCGCACACTCCCTCCTCCCCTCTCCCAGCAGGCAAGAGGTACAGAAGTGTGAAAGCACACAGATTCAGGGACAGTTTCTTCCCAGCTGTTATCAGTCAACTGAACCGTCCTCTCACCCACCTTACTGCACAGGAACAGGCCCTTCAGCCCAACGCATCCATGCTGACCATTGGGTATCACTACATTGGAAAGGGTGCAGATGGTTCACCAGGATGTTACCTGGGCTTGTGGGCTTGAGTTGCAGGGAGAGGTTGGAACTTTGTTCTCTGGAGTGTAGGAGGCTGAGGGGTGACCTTATTGAGGTCTACAAGATCATGAGGGGCACGGATAAAGTGAACGCTCACAGTCTTTCCCCCAGGGTAGAGGATTCTAAAACTAAAGGGAACAGGCTTAAGGTGAGAGGTTAGAGATTTAAGAGGGAGTTCAGGGGCCACTTTTCCACTCAGTGGGTAGTCCGCCTTTGGAACGAGCTGCCAGAGGAAACTATAGAAGCGGATCCAATAATGGCTTTTAAAATACATTTGAACAGATATATGGAGAGGAAGGGTGTAGAGGAATATGGTGCAAATGGGACTAGCTCAGTGTGCCAACTTGGTCAGCATAGATAAGATGGGCTGAAGGGTCGGCTTCCTACTGTAGAGTTCTGGTATTCACTGTACATATCTAGACTAGTCCCCTTTAACCGCACCAAGCACAGTCTACTATGCGTTAAAGATTCAACTGTTTGACGATGCCTGGAACACGCTGCCAGGGATGGTGGTGGAGGCAGATACGATAGTGATGTTAAAGAGGCTTTTAGATAGGCACATGTATATGCAGGGATATGGATCACATACAGGAGGAGGAGATTAGTTTAACTTGGTATCATGTTGGGGATTGATATTTTGGGCTGAAGGGCCTGTTCCCGTGTTGTCCTTGAGGAGAAGATGGTGCAGTGACCTGGTGCATTGGGTGGATATGATAGACCTGCCGGGATTGAAAGCTAGGGCCAGATCCAACCGTGGCCAATCCAAAGCTACGTGACCCAATCATGGTTGATCCAACCCAACCCAACCACAGCCAATCAAAAACCAGCCCAACCACAGCCAATCAAAAACCAGCCCAACCACAGCCAATCAAAACCCAACCCAACCACAGCCACTCAAAACCCAACAGCGGCCAATCAAAAGTCGTCCCAACCCAACTGCAGCCAATTGCAACTCAACTGCAGCCAATCTAAACCTTAACAAATGTAGCCAATCCAAACCCAGCCTAACCCAACCATGGCCATTCCAAAGCAGGCTGACCACAGCCAATCCCAGCCTGATCTCCGGAAACTACGTTCATCCTCCCTCCCTCCCTCCCCCCCCCCCCAACCCATACAGACCCCCTCCTGATGTACTGTCCCACCCCCTCCCCCAACCCGCCCAGAGGTCCAGCCCACGGTGGGTGCCAGGGTGTCTGTGCTGACACTGTGCGAGTCTGACCCCTGGGAACAGGAGCCCAGTGACAGGGCGGTCACCTTGAATCTGCAGACTGTAGGGATCGTCCACTTTCACCATCGGGTCCAGCACTTTATAAATAACCTGCGGGAGGGATCCGTGTGATTAATGGAGAGACACTGATGCTCAGCTCCGCTGCTGAGATGCTACCGAGCCGGCAGTGTAAACGCCAGCGGGAACCGCTCCACACATCCCACCGCCTGCACACTCCGTCACACCCCTCTGTGGCAGACCCGGCGGGGACCAGCACCCCATCTCACCAGCAACTCCCTGCCACAGCGCTGGGCAACCGGTTACAGCCACAGCCCACTGCTTGCTGGTGGTGGTGTTCATGAACGGGAGATACTGACCTGGGGGGAGGTGGAGAGAGGTGGGAGTGAGAGAAGAGGGGGGGGGGGGAAGGGAAGAGGGGGCAGGGGGGGAGAAGAGGGGGGGAGAAGAGGGGGGGAGAAGGGGGGGCAGGGGGGAGAGTGTGGCTTTGTGAAGGGGACGTCTTGCTTGACAAATTTGCTGGAACTCTTTGAAGAAGTAAATAGCAGGACTGACAAAGGAGAGTCAGCAGATATTTCAATTTTCAGAAAGCCTTTGATAAGTTGCCACACAGTGCCGTACGGTGCAGTTACTAGCATGGGCGGCACAAGGCAAAGAGTGGCAATGAAGGGGGCTTTTTCTGGTTGCGGGGGGCTCGGTGCTGGGGCCGCTACTCTCCACGTTGTATATTAATGATTTGGACGAGGTGATTGAAGGCTTCGTGGCAACGTTTGCGGATGATACGAAAATAGGTTGAGGGGCAGGAGTTTAGAGAAAGCAGGGACTCTGCAGAAGGGCGGGAATGGTGGGGAGGAGGAGGAGAGGGGAGAGGTGTGGAGGAGGGGAGAGGTGGGAGAGGTGTGGGGGGGGGAGAGGTGTGGGGGGCGGAGAGGTGTGGGGGGGAGTGTGGAGGGGGGGGAGAGATGGGCGGGGGGGAGATGGGCGGAGGGGGGAGAGATGGGTGGAGAGGTGTGGGGGGGGAGAGGTGTGGGGGGGAGAAGTGTGGGGGGGGGGAGAGGTGTGGGGGGGAGTGTGGCAGGGGGGAGAGATGGGCGGGGGGAGATGGGCGGAGGGGGGAGAGATGGGTGGAGAGATGTGGGGGGGGGGAGAGGTGTGGGGGGGGGGAGAGGTGTGGGAGGGAGAGATGGGCACAGGGGGGAGAGAGGGGGGGTAGAGGTGTGGGAAGGGGGGTGAGCTGGAGAGGGGGGGTGAGCTGGGGCGGGGGGAGGGAGGGAGAGATGGGCAGAGGGGGGAGAGAGGGGGGGGTAGAGGTGTGGGAAGGGGGGGTGAACTGGGGAAGGGGGGTGAGTTGGCGCGGGGGGAGGGAGGGAGACTCCCGGCCCCTCTGCCCCTCACGGCCTGGGGATCTTGTCCTTATTCAGGACCCCCCCCCCAACACCCCCTTCCCTCAGCCCCCCCCCCCCCCCCCCCCCCCCCCACCGCCACCACCCCCCTCATGGCCCCCCCCTCACCCACCTCTCCCTGTGTGGACGGCTCGATGTCTGAGTAGCGGTGCTCACAGATGGTGTCGTCGAATCTCCTCAGTGGCCCGGTGGGGACGTGGGGGTAGGAGACGGTGCAGTTGAAGGCGAAGTAGCGATACACGTTCCAAGAGCGGCCAAAGTCCGCGGACCTCTCGATGTACATGGCTGCCGGCCGGAACGTCTGGCGGACAGAACAGCAGACGGTGGCACACGTTCAACAGCGGCACGCCCCTCGCACAATGCAGCGTGAAACGTCTACAGATGCATGCGATCGGGATGCATCGCACTCAGTTTGGGAACAGCGCTGCCCAAGACGGCAAGAAATGGCAGAGATTGTGGATGTGGTCCAGCCCATCACACGGACCAGACTCCCCACGATCAACAGCAAGGAAGGTGATGGCTGGAGGCCCTGCAGCAGCCGGGGGCTCACCTGGATCTGATAAGAGCTGGAGCATGGACTGGACTTTGATAATTGGGCCAAAACATGGCGCCTCTTGCATGTGGGCTCAATAGACTGGGCTATTTCTGGTCATTTTGCTAATTGGGGATGTGCTTGGGAACGGCGATACTGTCCTGGACATCTACACTTCACGCTGCCTGTGAAAGCAGCCAACATCTTCAAAGACTTGTCCCACCCCAGTCATCCCTTCTCCCGTCCGGCAGAAGGAACAGAAGCTTGAAAGCGCGCACCACCAGACTCGGGAACAGCTTCTTCCCCTCTGTTATCCGGCTTCTGAACGGTCCTTCCATAAGCTCGGGCACTGTCCCATTCACCTCTACCCCATTGTGAACATTGGACGTTGTCTCTGGAACTGGTGCGCTACAATGCTGAGAACTATATTCTGCACTCTGTATCTCCCCCTTTGCTCCACCTGTTGTACTTGAGTTTGAACTGATTCTATTTATGCATGGTATATTGGATGTGTTTGGATAGCGTGAAAAACAAAGCTTCTCGCTATAACTGGGTACACACATGACAATAATAAACCTGAACTTAAATGTGACCACTGTTGCTGCCTGTGGTCCCACCCCAGGGTGGCGAGGGAACCTTGGAGAGGGTGCAGAGGAAGTTTACCTGGGTGCTGCCTGGATCAGAGGGTATGAGCTGTAAGAACACATACTGCATGGATGAGTTTAGAGGGAGATGGGCCAAATGCATGCAAATGGGACTACCCCAGTATGCCAATTTAGTCGGCATGGACAAGGTGGGCCGAAGGGCCTGTGTCCGCGCTGTACACTCTGTGACTGTGACATGGGACTTTGGCCTTACAATGCAGCCTGGTCGTGCTAATCGGTTCAGTGAGGTTGCAAATGAGGGGTTGGGGTTGGCATGTTGACCAGTCGGTGTGCAGGAAGCTGCTCTAGGACAAGGTGGGGGTTGGGGGGGGGGGGGGGAGGGGTATGCCGGGCAGTATGGCCGATCACCATTGACCCGTGGGTCTGGGCTTTGGCTGACCACAACCTGGCCACCTACTGCCCAGGTCTCCATGGTTACTAATCGAGAGCCTCTGAGACTGTGGGCTTGCGGCCAACCTGGGAACGCTTCTGATCAAAGAATCCAGACTGTTCCCTTGAGTGGGACCCGGAGCACATGACCGGGGAGTGGAGCCAAGTTGGCAGCAGCAATCTCGGGGGAGTGGCTGCCGTTGAAGCAGGAGAATGTGCTCTAGTTTGCAGCTCGACCCTCGACTGTTGTTAGTTTGGAGCGGGGTGCAGGAGAGATTCACCAGCATGTTACCTGGGTTTGTGGGCTTGAGTTACAGGGAGAGAGGTTGGATAAGGTGGGACTATTTTCTCTGGAGCATCGGAGGCTGAGGGGTGACCTCATTGAGGTGTACAAGATCACGAGGGGCATGGATAAAGTGAATATAATCATGAGATGCTGCCTGACCCGATGAGTTTCTCCAGCATTTTGTAGTAAACCAACACCTGCAGTTCCTTCTTTCCACATTTCTTGCTTTCCGCACTCGATGTCTCCGTGAATTCTCCAAGGAACAGACTTGCTGGCAGTGGATGTCTGGGAGGATGGGGACATCAGGCCACTGTGGACGGGATGGGTCAGAGTGCCCAGGGCAGCTGGCATCACCTGCTGGACCACCTTGCAGCGGGTAGAGCCGCTACCTCACAGCGCCAGAGATCCGGGTTCAATCCCGGCCTCAGGTGCTATCTGTGTGGAGTTTGCACGTTCTCCCTGTGACCACTTGGGTTTTCTCCAGGCACTCCGGCTTCCTCCCACATCCCAAAGGCGTGCGGGTTTGTCGGTTAATGGGCCTTCTGTGAAGTGTGTAGGGAGTGGATGAAAAAGTGGGAGACACAGACCCAGTGTGAACGGGTGATTGCTGGTCGGTGTGGACTCGATGGGCTGAAGGGCCTTGCCCCATGCTGTATCTCTAAACTCTAACCCACCTCCAACCCTCCCTGCCCTCACACTCACCTTGAACTTCATGATGAGGTGAGTGAAGTGGAACTCGGCCTCGAGGTCGAGCTGAATGCTCACCTTCTCCTCACCTGTGTGGGGACAAGACAAGGCACGACAGTAACTCAGCACCAACAGGTGTCAGGTAACACCTAGCCCACAGAGCCTGCCAGCAAACAAACTGGGGCTTGGAATCCCACGCTGACGATCATGTATCACCCTTAACAATAACCACTGCTGAGCGGAAAATTGCCATGAAACTGCAAACTGTGCAATCCAGATGCATTGCAAGGTATAGGTAGTGAGGGTGCGTCTCTGAGCTTGTGCTAATAACTCGTTTGAAAATGAATATTCCATGACAATATTGGGACCTTGCAGGATTTGCTGCTTTTTAATTTCTAATCGGTAAATGGCTTCAGGTTGGGTTTCTAATTTACTGAATATCTTGTGGATACAAGGAACTGCAGATGCTGCTTTACAAAACAAGACACAAAGTGCTGAAGTAACACGGCCGGGTTGGGCTGCATCTCTAGAGAACGTGGATAGGTGACCTTTCGTGTCGAGACCCTTCCCTGTTCTCCAGAGATGCTGCCTGACCCGCTGAGTTACTCCAGCACTTTGTCCATATTTGCAAACAGTCATCTGCAGTTCCCTTGGCTCCCGATTTACAAGGATGTTGCCAGGACTTGAGGGCATGAGCCACAGGGAGAGGCAGCGGGGGCAGAGGGGTGATTGTATAGAGGTGTATAAAATCCTCTTGATAAGAGGTACACCCTCTTGGGAGCTGTCGGGGCTGACCACACGTCCAGGCTCAACCCGAGTGACCGACGTCAGGCATGGCCATAGTGATGGGTGACTCCATAGTCAGAGGTGCGGACAGGAGATTCTGCGGCAACGGGCGAGACTCAAGGATAGTGTGTGGCCTCCTTAGTGCCAGGGTCCAAAATGTCACAGACCGACTGCAGGTCATCCTCAAGAGGGAAGGGGAGCAGCCGGAAGTAGTTGTGCACGTGGGCAAAAACAACGTGGGTAAGAGGAGGAAGGAGGTTCTGCGACACGGGTATAGAAAATTAGGTAGGAGGCTGAAAAGCAGGACCTCCAGGAGAGTTATCTCTGGTTTGCTTCCAGTACCTCGTGCTAGTGAGGGTGGGAACAGAGAGATAGGGTAGCTGAGGAGTTGGTGCAAGGGGGCAGGGATTTAGATTTCTCGACCACTGGGGCAGGGGTGACTCTGGGGCAGGGGTGACCTGTACGAAAGGGACGGGTTGCACCTTCAGGCAGGTTTGCTAGTGCTACACGGGTGGGCTTAAACTAAATAGTGGGGGGGGGGGGGGGGGGGGGGGCAAAAACATGGAAGTGTTTATGCATGGAGTTAATGGAAAGAGAGTGCAGGGAGGATCACTGAAGCCTCCAGCAATAACAGGACAGGAGGTTTAAAAAGGGAGAGGAGATTAAGGTCGGTACAATTGGGATGGTTGTGAGCAGAGAGGGGATCAACACCGAATTGAAGGTCTTGCATTTGAATGCACGCAGCACAAGGAACAAAGTGGATGAGCTTGCAGCACAGTTGGAAATCGGTAGGTATGATGTTGTAGGTATTACGGAGACGTGGCTACAAGAGGTTCGGAACTGACAGCTAAATATTCAAGGCTACGCATCCTATCGCAAGGACAGACAGGCGGGCAGAGGGGGGGGGGGGTAGCACTGCTGGTAAGGAATTAAATTCAGTCCCTAGCAAAGGGTGACATAGAATCCCTGTGGGTAGAGAATCCACAGGGACACTGTGGGTAGAGCTGAATAACTGCCAGTGTAAAAAGATTCCAATAGATGTTATTTACAGGCCCCCAAACAGTAGCCAGGATATAGGGTACCAGTTGCATCAGGAAATAAAATCAGCGTCTAGGAATGATGGTAGAGCAACAATGGCAGGAACGTCTGCGGATTATTCGGAAGGTGCAGGACCATTTCATTCCAAAGAGGAAGAAAGATTCCGGGGAGAGAATAAGGCGACCATGACTGACAAGGGATGTCAAGGACAACATAAAAGCAAAAGAGAAGGCATACAAGATTGCAAAGATCAGTGGGAGGCCAGCGGATTGGGATGTTTTTAAAGAACAAAGAGTTGCAATAAAAGGCGCTTTTTCAGGTTGGCTGCCAGTGACTAGTGGAGTTCCGCAAGGGTCGGTGCTGGGGCCACTTCCCTTCACGTTGTATATTAATGACTTTGGTAAGGGGATTGAAGACTTTGTGTCGAAGTTTGCAGATGATGCTAAGATAGGTGGAGGGGCAAGCAGTGTAGAGGATGCAAGGATTCTGCAGAAGGACTTGGACAGGTTCGGAGGGTGGGCAGAGAAGTGGCTGATGAAGTTCAGTACAGCAAAGTGCAGAGTCATGCATTTTGGTAATGAGAATTAAGGCGTAGATTATTTTCTGAATGGAGAGAGAATCCAGAAATCGGAGGTGCAACGGGAATGCTAGTGCAGGTCTCCCAAAACGTTAATTTGCCCCATACCTGTGTGAGCTTGCTCTGGGACCACACCAGGCTCAGCATTAGCTGGGGCATTAGCTCAGAGCCACGGCTGGCGTACCCAGGCTGCCCTGGCACTCACCATTCTCGGACTGCCACCAGGTCATCTCTCCGCTCTGGTCGGTGAGGTAGATGACGTTCTGCACCCGGTGACTGGAAGTGCTGGTGTCCGGGTTGTATGGTGCCCTTGAGTCACACTGGAAGCATTTCTTCAGTCCCTGCAACACACACGGACACAATCCCACCATTACTGTCATCGGCAACCCACCCCATCTCTCCCCTCTGTGGAGATACAGCACAGAAACAGGCCCTTCGGCCCACTGTGTCCGTGCCGGCTGGCAACCACCCCGTGCACTAGCACTATCCCACACACTCTGGCCGATCTACAATTTTCCCAATGCCAATCAACCTACAAACCCGCACATCTTTCGGACATGGGAGGAAATCAGATCATCCAGAGGAAACCCACGCGGT
Source organism: Raja brachyura (assembly GCA_963514005.1). The sequence goes on along the minus strand of OY740796.1, from coordinate 24,621,557 downwards.
CACAGGGAGAACGTGCAAACTCCACGCAGACAACACCCGTGGTCAGGATCAAACCCGGGTCTCTGGCACGGCACCATCGTGCCACTCGGGATACAATGAACACAAAGTGCTGGAGTAACAACAAATCAGACAGCATCTCTGGAGAACATGGATAGGTGGCGTTTTTTGGGTCGGGGCCATTTTTCAGATCCTGACCTAAAATGTCATCCGTGCTGAGTTACTGTGTGTCCTGCGTGTAAACCAGCATCTGCCCTTCCTTGTGTCTACATTTCTCCCGCCTGGCCAATAAACCCGTGCGGGAGAAATTCAGAGAAATCCTCAGAGTAACATCAATCTCCCACACTCCACCACGCTGTGAGCAGCACAATGTCACAACGACAGGTTGGTGAGGTCGGGGCAGAGCGATGGAGGGGGAGATACTGGCGGAATGGAACAGAGGCCTTACAGTGGCCGCGTGGGAGGGGGTGCAACCAGAGAGATGCAATACAAGGAACTGCAGGTGCTGGGTTACAAAGACAAAAGACACAAAATGCTGGAGTAACCCAGCAGGTCAGGCAGAATCTTTGGAAAACATGGAGAGGACATTTCAGGTCAGGATCTTTGTTAGCTTTTAGAGAAACAGCGTAGGAATAGGCTCTTCGGCACACCGTGTCCATGCCAACAAGCGATCACTTGTACAGTAGCGCTATCCTAAACACTACGGACAATGGCCACAGGGGGGAGCGTGCAAACTCTGTACAGCCAGCACCTGTTGGCAGGATTGAACCCCGGTCGGTCTCTGGCGCTGTAAGGCAGCAACTCTACCTCTGCTCCACCCCAGAGACTAATAGAATCAAAGGGATTCACAATGGGACTACACGCTGGGGCTGCCTGATGTTAATACAGGTGTTCTCCATCAGTGGAGAGGAAGAGGCACTGTCTGTCCCTCCCCCACAGCCGCTGCCTGACCCGTGAATCCCTTTGTGTTCTGTTCTCCACTCTGACACACTTCACTTTGACAATCGCAGGCTTTCAACAAAACTATTCGCGATCTCCTGCCAAGTCTCAGTGTTTACCTTCCCGAGATATTTCAGGAACGGGTTTCTCTGGGGCCGCCATTGTCTTGCTGCTGAAGGACCAGTGCAGACTTGTAGGGCACAGAGACAGCGGGCTGGATGTGAGGCAGACAGTGGCGGGTGTGGGCTGCCTGGCACATGTAGAGGGTGAGTGGCAGAGACAGGTCACCAGGTCACACACGGCGGGCAACAGGTCCCCTGCCTGCCCGACACCTGGACCGCTCATCCCCGACTGCACACGGGTCTGAGATTTACAGTGATGATGGACCAGAGATCACGAGGTTTCCAGCGACACACTCTGCCCTCCCAAGTTCCAGCCTTGCTGAAGAGCTGCAAGCCACTTGCATAGAGGCACACAGCACGGAAAAGGCCCTTCGGCCCAACTTGCCCCATCTACCATAATCCCACCTGCCCGCGTTTGGCCCACATCTCTGTACCTGTCTAAATGTTTCTTAAACGCTGTGGTTGTCCTTACCTCAAGTACCTCCTCCGGCAGCTCTTTCCAGACACCCACAACTCTCGTTCTCACTGGGGGGGGGGGGTCAACGACAGTGGTGTCTTGGTTCCAGCTCTGGACGGGGGTCCTCAACAGTGACACACACAGCGTTTAACCTCACAGCGCCACAAACCCAGGTTTGATCCTGATCTCGGATCTGATCTGTGTGTGTGGAGTTTGCACGTTCTCCCTGTGACCACGAGGGTTTCCTCCGGGTGCTCCAGTTTCCTCCCACATCCCAAAGACCTGCAGGTTTGCAGGTTAACTGGCTTCTGTAAAGTGTCCCTAGTGTGTGTGTGAAGGGAGTGGATGAGAAAGTGGGATAACATAGAACTAGTGTGAACGGGTGATCGATGGTCGGCGTGGACTCGCTGTTTCCAAGCTCACAGTAGAGGATTCTAAAACTAGAGGGCACAGGCTTAAGGTGAGAGATTTAAGAGGGAAGTCGGGGGCAAACTTTTCACTCAGAGGGTAGTCCGGATCTGGAACGGGTTGCCAGAGGAAGCTATAGCTGCGGATATAATTATGACATTTGAAGGATATTTGGACAGATATATGGATAGGTAGTGTTTAGAGGGATATGGGCTAAATGCAGGCAAATGGGACTAGCCCAGTGTGGCAACTTGGCCAACAGTAAAGTGGGCCAGAGGACCTGTTCTTGTGCTGCAAGGCTTTACAGACAGCTCATAGTTGCAGGTTTGTCAAAGAATTCGGACTATCTGGGACTGGAATTCCTTGGTCTTGTTCCAACAAACACCCTGAGAGCACAGATTCATAAATTCCTCCTCTCTGCGCTATAAATTCTGAGGGAGTGGACAGCGAGAAGGGGGAGGGGGGGGGAAAGAGGAGGGCAGATGTGCGGTGAAGGTCAGGCAGCTGCACCTCACGCCTGCCGTAGAGCGGGGTACAGAGAGGCCAGGCCAGGCCAGCACTGAGGGAGGGGTGGGTGGTACAGAAGGGGCCCTGACTACGGGTGCTGTCTGTGCAGAGTTTGCACGTTCTCCCTGTGACATAGAAACATAGAAAATAGGTGCAGGAGTTGGCCATTCGGCCCTTCGAGCCTGCACCGCCATTCAATATGATCATGGCTGATCATCCAACTCAGTATCCCGTACCTGCCTTCTCTCCATACCCCCTAATCCCACTAGCCACAAGAGCCACATCTAACTCCCTCTTAAATATAGCCAACGAACTGGCCTCAACTACCTTCTGTGGCAGACTGCGGGGGTTTTCTCCGGGTGCTCCGGTTTCCTCCCACACTTCAAAGATGTGCGGGTTTGTAGGTTAATTGGCTTTGGTAAAATTGTAAATAGTCCCCCGTGTGCAGGATAGTGCTGGTATACGGGGTGACGGATGGTTGCTGCGGATTCGGTGGGCCGCGGGTCCTGTTTCCGCGCTGTACCTCTGAAGTGTAAAGATCAACATGCCCCTACTGAAAGGCAGTCCCATTTGCCTGCGTTTGCTCCATATCCCACTAAACATTTTCTATTCATGTACGTTTTCTTTTGAATAAGACGGATTGGAATGATTTTGTGGCAGCTGCAGCGAGCTGTAGCCGCTGGGTTTGAAGGGCACATCCGCAGGGGTTCAGTGAAGCCAGTTCTGCCCGGCAGCACCAGAGATATTCTCCACTCAATGGGTCACTGCAGCCGATCAGTGGCACCGCACAAAGCCCTGGCTTCCTGGCAGCTTTGCCCAGCCTGCCTCTCCCGCGCTCCACCTTCTCTCCCCACTGCCGGGCCACTCCACCCATCGCAGAGCTCCTAGCCCACCCCAGCCCGTCCCACACCCGCTCGTCAATCCTCTGAATGCCCGGACTGGGGCCGAGGTACTTGGGGCAAGGTTGCAGTTTCCACTCACAGTCTTTTCCCCCCAGGCCAGAGGATTCTAAAACTAGAGGGCACAGGCAAGAGGAAAGAGATTTAAGATTGACCTCAGGGGCAACTTTTTCACTCAGAGGGCAGGTAGTCGGTGTCTGTAGTGAGCTGCCAGAGGAAGCTACAGACGCATATACAATCTTCCTACTGCTCTTCGTTTTGCTCATTTTTGCCCTCGCTGCTCCTTGCCTTCCAATTAAAGCCCTCACATCTGTTGCTGAGACTCACCAACTAACTTCCCTCCTGATCTCTCTGTCACTCTCCCCTTCTCTCTCTCTCTCTCTCTCTCTCTCTGACTGTTTCTATCACTCTCTCCCTCTCTCTCTCTCTCCTCTCTCTCCCTCTCCCTCTCCCTCTCCCTCTCCCTCCTCCCTCTCCCTCTCCCTCTCCCTCTCCCTCTCCCTCTCCCTCTCCCTCTCCTCTCCCTCTCCCTCTCCCTCTCTCTCTCTCTCTCTCTCCCCCAAACTCCACCGGATACAAGCCAAGCCTAGCCTGCCCTACCTATCCTTGGAAAACGACCCACCCACAGAGTAATCAATTAAACGTTCTCTGAAGTGCTTCCAACGTATAAACATATATTTTCAGATAAGGAAACAACTACTTTACACATTCTCCAGATGTGATCTCACCAATACCGCGTACAAATCAGACGTGACCTCCCCAGTTTGCACTTAATGCCCTTTGCAATTGACAACAACACTCTGAGTAAAACACAAAGTGCTGGAGTAACTCAGCGGGTCAGGCAGCATCTGTGAAGGGAATGGACAGACGATGTTTCGGGTCGGGACCCTCCTTGGGTCTGATGGAGTAGGGGGGAGAAAGTTGGAAAAGAGAGGTGGGGGCTGGACAAAGCCGGGGGAGTGATCGGTGGATGCAAGTGAGAGGAGTACTTGCACGTTGGGTGGAGCAAGTGGAAAAAAAAGACAGGCAATATTTCAGACTGAAGATGATGTCCCGACCTGAACGCAGTGGGCTGAAGGGCCTGTCTCCACTAAGTATCTCTAATCTAAACGAAGGGTCCCGACCCAAACCATCTCCTATCCATGTTCTCCAGAGATGCTGCCTCACCTACTGAGTTACTCCAGCACTCTATCTTTTTTTGTAAACCAGCATCTGCAGTTCTTTGTGTGAAAAGGAGACAAAAGGGAGTCAGATAAGGGGGGAACAGGAGGAGCGGAATGTAAAGCTGGAGGGAGGGATATAGAAAGGGAAGGGGCAGAGTGGGGGACTGTGGGATGGGAGCTGGGCATGGAGAGAGGAGCGGAGAGGTGTGTGCACGGGGGGGGGGGGGGGGGATATGACTTGAAATTGGAGAATTCTCGCTTTGCATTCTGTTGGTGTTCGGGATTACCAGATGTTCCCGCTCACGAGGCATTTTGTGCCTCAGGTCCAGGGAATGAATACGGTGACATCACTGACAGGGCCGTGACTGGACGGTGACCAGGATGGGATGCTCAGCATTCCAGCTTCTGCCTTGGTTCAGGGGATCGATCAGGGAAGGTGTCAGAGTGCAGATGAGTCACAGGTACCAACTCCACCTTCGAAAGGATCTGCAGAGTGTTGGACATTGCCCGGTCCATCACAGGTACTGACCTCCCCACCATCGAAGGGATCCACAGGAGGCGCTGCTGAAAAAGGCAGCCGGCATCATCACAGACCCACACCACCCTGGCTACGCTCTCATCTCACTGCTACCATCGGGAAGAAGGTACAGGCGCCTGAAAACTGTGACCTCCAGGTTCAAGAACAGCTTCTTCCCAGCAACCATCAGGCTCTTGAACGCTGCACAACACTAACCTCAGCAACTGATTCTACTGTGGACTGTGTCCTTGGTTGCACCACCCTGCATTATGCTGACATTGTGTTACGGTTAATAATAATGTTATTATTCATTAGTTTATATTTATCAGCATGTTAGACCCCTGTCCCACGGTACCAGTTCATCCCAAGAGTTCTCCCGAGTTTGCCCTGATTTGAGCTCGGAGATGTACGAGTAATGCCCACTCACTCGTCGGTACTCGGGGCTCTCGTGGACATTTTTCACGAGTCTTCCCGTGCGTACCTGCCGTCAGCGAGTCTTCCCGAGTACCTGCCGTTAGCGCTAAGAGACGTCCCCGCTACGTTAATTCTCCGCGCTCACCACGAGTTTGATTTTTTTTTAAACTCGGGAGAGCTCTTGGAATGAACTCGCACCGTGGGACAGGGCTACCATTGTGTTTACGGGCCTGTTACGCTGCAGCATGTAAGTAATACGGTAATTGTCCCGTTTTGGTCACAAATACAATTCTGAAGAAGAATGCCGTCCTGAAATGTCACCTGTCCATTCCCCCCCACAGATTGTCTGAAGATTTCAGTATCCACAGTTCCTGGTGTCTCGAAAGTCCCTCCAAGAATCAATTTGGTGAATCTCTTCTGCACCCTCTCCAAAAACCGTGACATCTTTCACCCTGGTCATCCCACGACTGTCATTGTCCCTCCGCCAGTACAAGTGACAATTAAACGCTCTGGACTGTTGCAATATAGAAGCAGTGGAAATATTGAAAAGCAGAGGAAAGAGGCGAGGGGGGCAGGAGGGGAGGGGAGGGGGGGGCATATATACGACCCCAAAATGTCACCTCTCTGAGGATTAAAGCATAAGTTGGGAACTATCAAAAACATGCTGGCAAGGAATGGCAAATAACATGAGAAACTTTAATCTGAACATTGATTGAAGCAACCAAATTGTTAGTTTAATAGCATCACACGTAGTGAGATACACTGAGGAGCTTTGTCTGCGGGCTTGCCAGACAAATCAGACCTTTTTTAAAATGTGCACTCTCTGTGTGACTGTAACACTATAACTCAGTAACACTGCACGAGTACAATAGACACACACACACACACACACGGGCAAAGTGAAAAATAAATACCAGAGTGCAGAATATAGTGTTACAGCGTTAATGTTACAGTTAATAGCAACCCGAGGGGCAACTTTTTCACGCAGAGGGTGGTGACTGAATTGAGCTTGAAGAAGGGTTCCGTCCCGAAAAGTCACCGATCCACATTTTCCAGAGATGCTGCCTGACCTGCTGAGTTACTCCAGCACTTTGTGTCTATCTTCCCTCTAAACCTTTGCTCTCCATGTACCTGCCCAGGTGTCTTTTTAACATTGGAACTAGGACCAGGTTGTGATGGAGTCTGGGAGAGTGGCCCTCTCCCGATGGGGATGGGGATGGGGATGGTTATTTGGTGGAGTTTGACAATGCCAAGTTTAATTCCACTCCGCACCGGTCCACAGATTCCCACCGGAACCACCGTGGGGCGGTTTGCCCTCTGACCCCGGTGGGCTGAGAGGCTGACCAGGCCTGTGTGTGTGTGTGTGTGTGTGTGTGTGCGGTGTTCTGACGTGGCTGTCACTGTTGCCACACACCTCATCACGTTCCGATTCCCACGTCAACAAAATCTGGCTGAGCCGACGTTAACCTCATTACTTTGCTCAAGCACCCCTCCTCATGGGAAGGAGGGCGTTTATATAAGGCAGGCCCAGAGATGAATGAGGCTATTGTTCACCGCTCCCTGTCCGCATCACACAGGGAGACAGTCTGCTGGTGACACGGTGGAGCAGCGGTAGAGTTGCTGCCTCACAGCACCAGTGACTGACCCAGGTCTGATCCTGACTACGTGCTGTGCGTACAGAGTTTGCACGTTCTCCCTGTGACTGGGGGGGTTTCTCCAGGTGCTGCGGTTTCCTCCCACGCTCCAAACACCTGCAGGTTTGTAAGTTAATTTGCTTCAGTAAAAATTGTAAAGTGTCCCTAGTGTATAGGATAGTGTTAGTGTACAAGGTGATCACCGGTTTGCACTGACTCGGTGGGCCGAAGGGCCTGTTTCTGCACTGTATCCAAACAAAACTAAAATCCACTCCGCCATTGAATCATGGCCGTTCTATCTTTCCCTCTCATCCATTCTCCTGCCTTCTCCCCAAAAACGTTGACATCCTTACTAATCAAGAACCTGTCAATATCTGCTTTAAAAATACCTAATGACTTGGCCTCCACAGCCGTCTGTGGCAATGAATTCCATAGATTCACCACCCTCTGACTAAAGAAATTCCTCCTCATCTCCTTTCTAAAGGTACGTCCTTTTATCCTGAGGTCGTGTCCTCTGGTCCTAGATTCTACCACATGGAAACATCCTCTCCGCATCCAGTCTATCCTGGTCTTCCATTATAAAGATAGACAAGGGTCTGAAGAAGGGTCTTTTCCTGAAATGTCACCTATTCCTTTTCTCCAGAGATGCTGCCTGACCCGTGTTGCTGTGTTACTCCAGCACTTTGTGTCCATCTTCGGTATAAACCAGCATCTGCAGTTCCTTTCTACACATGGTATTTATAAAGTTGCATCCTGACTTCCTGACTCTTGTACTCAATGCCCTGACCGATGAAGGCATGGCGTACGTACGCTTTCTTTCCCACCCTGACCCCATGTGTTGCCACCTGCAAGGCAGGAGGGTGCTGGGACACTGCGCGTGCTGGGTCACGCCATCTTCACTCTGAAGTTGTTTATCAGCCCCGAGTTAGACAAAACAACATGCCGACCGGCGCTATCACAAGCATCTCAGGCAGTCTGTGAGGGAGATAAGGGCTCTTCCACATCAGCGGCGTGTGTCTGTGTCTTCACACGCACTTATCTCATCTCCCTCCACGTTCCCGGGCACGTCGGGCCCAGAGACACACAGAGCGCATTCGGACCGGGGGAGATTTCACTTTTGACCTCAAGTTCAAGTGAGTTTATTGTCATGTGTCCCTGATAGGACAATGACATTCTTGCTTTGCTTCAGCACAACAGAACATAGTAGGCATTGACTACGAAACAGATCAGTGTGTCCATATACCATTATATAAATATATACACACATGAATAAATAAACTGATAAAGTGTAAATAACAGATAATGGGTTATTAATGTTCAGAGTTTTATCCGAGCCAGGTTTAATAGCCTGATGGCTGTGGGGAAGTAGCTATTCCTGAACCTGGTCGTTGCAGTCTTCAGGCTCCTGTACCTTCTACCTGAAGGCAGCAGGGAGATGAGTGTGTGGCCAGGATGGTGTGGGTCTTTGATGATGCTGCCAGCCTTTTTGAGGCAGCGACTGCAATAAATCCCCTCGATGGAAGGAAGGTCAGAGCCGATGATGGACTGGGCAGTGTTTACTACTTTTTGTAGTCTTTTCCTCTCCAGGGCGCTCAAGTTGCCGAACCAAGCCACGGTGCAACCGGTCAGCAAGCTCTCTACTGTGCACCTGTAGAAGTTAGAGAGAGTCCTCCTTGACAGACCGACTCTCTGTAATCTTCTCAGGAAGTAGAGGCGCTGATGAGCTTTCTTGATAATTGCATCAGTGTTCTCCGACCAGGAAAGATCTTCAGAGATGTGCACACCCAGGAATTTGAAGCTCTTGACCCTTTCAACCATCGACCCGTTGATGTAAACGGGACTGTGGGTCCCCATCCTACTCCTTCCAAAGTCCACAATCAGTTCCTTGGTTTTGCTGGTGTTGAGGGCCTGGTTATTGTGCTGGCACCATATGGACAGTTGCTCGATCTCTCTTCTGTACGCCGACTCATCCCCATCAGTGATACGTCCCACAACAGTGGTGTCGTCAGCGAACTTGATGATGGAGTTCGCACTGTGACCGGCTACGCAGTCATGAGTATAGAGTGAGTACAGCAGGGGGCTGAGCACGCAGCCTTGAGGTGCTCCCGTGCTGATTGTTATCGAGTCTGACACATCTCCACCAATATGGACAGATCAGTGTGTCCATATACCATTATATACCTCAGACATACAGCGCAGAAACAGGCCCTTCGGCCCACCGAGTCCGTGCCGACCAGCAATCACCCCCGTGAACTAGCACTACCCTACACCCTAGGGATAATTTACAATTTTGCAGAAGCCAATTAACCTACAAACCTGTTTGTCTTCGGAGTGTGGGAGGAAACAGGAATACCTGGAGAAAACCCACGTGGTCACAGGGAGAATGTGCAAACTCCACACAGACAGCACCCGAGATAAGGATGGAACCCGAGTCTGTGGCGCTGTGAGGCAGCAACTGTACCACTGCGCCACCGTGCAGGGGATCCATGGAAGAGCAATGCGGACAGATTACAGAGAGTTGTGGATGTAGCCTAGTCCATCCCCACCATTGACTCCATCCACACCACGCTGCCTCGGGGAAGCAGCCAACACACGCAAGGATTTGTCCCACTCCGGTCAGTCCTCCTTCCCCCCCTCTCCAGTCTGGTAGAGGGCACAGAAGCTTGAAAGTGCGCATCACCTGACACAGGAACAGCTTCATCCCCGCTGTTATAACACTACTGAACAGTCCTCCCATCAGCTAGGGTGCAGTCTCAATCTTCCAACCTACATCATTGTCGCCCTTGCACTTTATTGTATCTGCACTTTCTCTGTAAATATAAGTGTAACACTATATTCTGCACTCTGGTGTTTTTCTCTTTGTACTACCGGTTGTACTTGTGAACGGTTGGATTGTGCTCATGTCCGGGATGATTTGACTGGAAAGCACAAAGACAACGTTTGTCACTGTTCTCCCTGCACGTGACAATAATAAACCAATACCAAGAGAGATTTGTGGAGGCAGGAAGGGATGGAACTACCACACAGTGGAGGGCACAGCATTAAAATGAGAGAGGCAAAGTTTAGAGGAGATGTGTTGGCAGGTTTGGTTTTTACAGAGGGTGGTGAGGGACTGGAACGCACGGCCAGGGCTGGCGGTGGAGGCAGATATGATAGTGGTGTTAAAGGCATTGGGATTGGCACAATGATATAGAATGGATAGATATGGGTTATGTGCAGGCAAATAAGAGTTGGTCTTGACATCATGTTGGGCACAGACATTGTGGGCCGAATGGCATGTTCCTGCGGTGTACTGTTCTATGTTCCATGTTCACATTCACATGTTCACTGTAAAATGTTCTAGCTTTCCCCTCGTCTCTCTCTCCCCCCATGACTCTCTCTCTCCCTCTCTCAACCCGTGTGTGTCTCTCTCTCCATGTGTGTCTTTCTCTCTGCCGGTGACACTCTCTCTCACTCACACACCCAGTGTGTGTTTTTCTGTGTGTGTGTGTGTGTGTGTGTGTGTGTGTGTGTGTGTGTGTGTGTGTGTGTGTGTGTGTGTGTGTGTGTGTGTGTCTCTCTCTCTCTCTGTCTGTCTCTCTATGTCTCTCCCTCCATATGTGTGTATGTGTGTGTGTGTGTGTGTCTCTCTCTGTGTCTGTCTCTCTATGTCTCTCCCTCCGTGTGTGTGTGTGTCTCTCTCTCTCTCTCTGTGTCTGTCTCTCTATGTCTCTCCCTCTGTGTGTGTGTGTGTGTGTGTGTGTGTGTGTGTGTGTGTGTGTGTGTGTGTGTCTCTGTGTCTGTCTCTCTATGTCTCTCCCTCTGTGTGTGTGTGTGTGTGTGTGTGTGTGTGTGTGTGTGTGTGTGTGTGTGTGTGTGTGTGTCTCTCTGTGTCTGTCTCTCTATGTCTCTCCCTCCGTGTGTGTGTGTGTGTGTGTGTGTGTGTGTGTTGGTGTCCCTCTCTCTCCCCATGTCTCTCCCCCGGTGTCTCTCTCTTCCCCCCCCCCCTCCTCCCCCCGGTGTCTCTCTCTCCCCCCCATACCTCTCTCTCACTGTCACTCCATGCCTCTGAGTGTGGGCACCTACCTGCAGGTGGCTGACGATGCAGTAGTCGGCCGGGCCCCGCAGGCCACAGGTGGAGGTGGTGGTCAGGTTGTGGGCTCGGCCCACCAACAGGTTGCCCGTGGCAGGGTAACAGCTGCCCTCCATGCATCCATGCGGCAGCGAGGGCAGTTCCTGGGCACAGCTGCCCACAGCTGCAGGGAGACAGACAGGGTCACAGAGTTAGCGAGGCACAGTCTTACACAAGGGCACAAATCTACAGGGGCTTTTATACGAGCTACCGGTAGAGGTTGGGTAGGCTAGGACTTTACTCCTTGGAGCACAGGTGGATGAGCGGTGATCTTATAGATGTGTATAAAATCTTGAGGGAAATAGATTAAGGAAATCAAGAACCAGAGGACATAGGTTTAAGGTGAGAGGAGAAAGATTTAATAGGAACCTGAGGGACAACTTTCCCACACAGAGTGTGGTGGGTGTATGGAACGAGCTGCCAGAGGAGGTAGATGAAGCAGGGACGATAACAACATTTGAACAACATTTGGACAGGTACATGGACAGGAAATATGTTCCCAATGATTGGAGAGTCCAGAACCAGGGGCCACAGTCTTAGAATAAAGGGGAGGCCACTTAAAACTGAGATGAGAAAAAACGTTTTCACCCAGAGAGTTGTGAATTTGTGGAATTCCCTGCCACAGAGGGCAGTGGAGGCCAATGCACTGGATGGATTTAAAAGAGAGTTAGATAGAGCTGTAGGGCTAGCGGAAACAAGGGATATGGGGAGAAGGCAGGCACGGGTTACTGATTGTGGACGATCAGCCATGATCACAATGAATGGCAGTGCAGGCTTGAAGGGCCGAATGGCCTCCTGAGCCTATTTTCTTGGTTTCTATGTTTCTAACAAAAGGTTTACAAGGATATGGACCAAACAGGGGCAGGTGGGACAAGTGTAGATGGGGCATTGTCAATGCGTCAGGCCGAAGGGCCAGTTTGTGTGCCTTGCGAGTGTGTGTGAGCAGGGTTGTGAGAGGGTGCAGGGGGGTGAGTGTGAGTGGGGCTGGGGTAGAGTGAGTGTGTGTGAGCGGGGTTGTGAGAGGGTGCGGGGGGGTGAGTGTGAGCGGGGCTGTGAGAGGGTGCAGGGGGGTGAGTGTGAGCGGGGTTGTGAGAGGGTGCGGGGGGGTGAGTGTGAGCGGGGCTGGGGGAGAGTGAGTGTGTGTGAGCGGGGTTGTGAGAGGGTGCAGGGGGGTGAGTGTGAGTGGGGCTGGGGGAGACAGTGCAGGGGGAGAGAAGCTGAGAGGCGGGGAGGGAGGATTGCATTGTGTGCTGGCTCTGGGTCTGACTGCAGGAGGAGAGAGGTCGGGTGTGAAAGGGAGGCAGTGGATGTGTGACAGCCCCAGCCCGTTGCCTGGTTACAGGGACAAAGCCGGTTCACACGGGGCGGGCAGGCAGGCTGGGAACAAAGTCCCACGGCTGGGATGTGGACCAGACAGTGCTGGTACAAACTCCACACAGACAGCACCCACAATCAGGATCAAACCTGGGTTTCTAGCGCTAAGGCAGCAACTCTACCACTGTGTCATTCAACTGCTCCAGACTTTATTCCATGCCAATCTGATAGCTCCCACACAACCAGCTTTTATTATCTGCAATGCTGTCAAAGGTCTTTAATTGTAGACTTTCCCCTCCCAAAGTGCAACACCTTACACTTGCTGAGATTAAACTCCATCTGCCATTTCTACACCCATTTCTGTGGCTGATCTACATCCCGCTGTACATTGTGGCAGCCCGCGTCAGTCCATAACCTCACCAAACTATTCCAATCATCCCCTCATTACCCACGGAACTCACACACTCTCACTCACGCACACACTTACACACTCTCGCATGCATACAGACACTCTACCACTCAGTCACACACAGGGACACAGACAGACAGACAGACAGACAGACAGACAGACAGACAGACAGACAGACAGACAGACAGACAGACAGACAGACAGACAGACAGACACACCATGGCAGCTGAACTACAAGTCCAGATACTGCCCCCTCTCCCACCCTCTCTGGCAGTCTCTCCCCCCCTTATCCCCACTCTAGTGAAGACCAGACCAGGCACTTATTTCAGACACCGGCTACAGGCTAGAGGAGCAGAGAGCGGCAGTGAGAGAAGGGGAGACGGCTGAATAACCTCCACAGCGGACAGGTTACTTGGTGCCATTCATAGAGTCACACAGGCCGTTCAGCCCAACATGTCCATGCTGGCCAACATGCCCTGTCTACACGAGTCTCACCTGCCCATGTTTAGCCCAGATTCCTCTAAAACTTTCCTATCCATGTACATGTCCAAGTGTCTTTTAAATGCTGTTATTCTAGCTGCCTCAACTACCTCCTCTGACAGCTTGTTCCATACACCCATCACCCTTGTCTCCCCCAGCCCCAGATCCCCCAGCCCCAGATCCGCAAGCATCAAGCACTAATGGCCAGTCTGATCGACGGCAATGGGGGTTAGTGCAGCTCCCAGGGAACGCCATCCTGACTCCCCACACAATCCGAGCCAGGATCTCTCTCTGCCCCCACCCTCCGTTCCCAGCCGTGGGACTTTGTTCCCAGCCTGCCTGCCCCGTGTGAACCGGCTTTGTCCTTGTAACCAGGCAACGGGCCGGGACTGTCACACATCCACTGCCTCCCTTTCACACCCGACCTCTCTCCTCCTGCAGTCAGACCCAGAGCCAGCACACAATGCAATCCTCCCTCCCCGCCTCTCAGCTTCTCTCCCCCTGCACTGTCTCCCCCAGCCCCACTCACACACTCTCACCCAGCCCACTCACACTCACTCACTCACACACTCTCACCCAGCCCACTCACACTCACTCACTCACACACTCTCACCCAGCCCACTCACACTCACTCACTCACACACTCTCACCCAGCCCACTCACACTCACTCACTCACACACTCTCACCCAGCCCACTCACACTCACTCACACAGTCACATAAACACTTCTCTCTACCTCGGGATACGTGACAATAATCTACCAAACTACAGCAGGGAAACAGGCTGTTCAGCTCCACTTGGCCAAGATGTGCCCACACCGACCAACGTGCCCTGTCTACACTAGTCCCACCTGCCCACGTTTGGCCCATGTTGATCTAAATCTTTCCTATCCATGCACCTGTAGAATAGTATATATATTATATAATCACATGTCTAAATGTCTTTTACATAGAACAGCACAAGACCAGGCCCTTCGGCCCATAATGTTGTTAGTAATGTTGTTCTAGTACCTGCCTCAACTTCCTCCACTGGCAGCTCCTTTATACCGTCATAAGGTCTAGGAGCAGAATTATGTCATTCACCCCATCATCTACTCCACCATTCAGTCACGGCTGATCTATCTTTCCCTCTCAACCCCATTCTCCTGCCTTCTCTCCATAACCCTGACATCCGTACTAATTAAGAGTCTGTCAATCTCCTCCTTACAAATACCCTTTGACTTGGCCTCCACAACCGTCCATTCCATACACCCCCCCCCCTCACCTTAAACCTATGCCCTCTGGTTCTTGATTCCCTGACCCTGAAACCATCCCAAACGCTCCCCAGCCTCCAGAGGTTCAGAGGCCATTGGGAAAAACGGGAGATGGCACACAGTGAGATCCCATCAAAGGCAGCGTGAGGGCGGACGGGGAATGTGACTGGGATCGTGGAGGGGGAGGGGGGGCAGCTATTGGCCTCAGGACCCAGGAAATAGAGAGAGAGGGAGAGGGGGGGAGAGGGGGGGAGAGGGGGGGAGAGGGGGGGAGAGGGGGGGAGAGAGAGGGGGGGGGGGTTGGGGGAAGGGGAGATTAAACAGTGCACCTTCTGACGACACTCACCCAGCAGAATGGCGACCAGTAATCTCATGGCGATGGGGTAGACGCGGCCTATCGGCAGGTGGCGTGGATCAGTTTGAAGCCTCCTGTGCAGAGCAAACAAAACACTAAATAAGCTCATGGCTGGGTCTCGTGCAAGAGGCCGGTGGAGGTGAGGGTGAACGCAGCTTCCAACTGCAGCAACCCCCCCTCCCAGGGTGACTATGGCTCCGCAGTGGGGCGGGGGTGGGTTGAGGGGGAAGCTGGAGATGGTGATGGAGTGAACGGAGGTGTAGGGACCAGACACCACAGTCTCAACCAGGTGGTTTCATGGCCCAGAATCCTGGAGTCACACACCCTTCGGCCCATCATGTCTGTGCTGACCATTCCCTCAGGCCGGGTTCCATTACTCCCACTATATCCCCCCCTCCCATATCCCTCCATCCATCCTTACTCAATTCCTCTTCCCCTTATCTGACACCCTTCATCTCCTTTTCACCTCCAGCCTTTGTCACTTACTCCACCCATCTGCCAATCACCCCCCTCACCTGTATCCACCTATCACTCGCCAGGTTTAGTCCCGCCCCCACCTCTACTGGCCACCAAAATGCTGGATGAGTGTCGTCAGAACGTGCACCTGTATCTCCCCTTCCCCCCCCCCCCCGCTCTACCTCCCCTCTTCCTCTCTCTCCCCCTCTATTTCCTGGGTCCTGAGGCCAATAGCTGCCCACCCCCACGATCCCAGTCACATTCCCCGTCTGCCCTCACGCTGCCTTTGATGGGATCTCGCTGTGTGCATCGTGGATGCCATCTCCCGTTTTCCCAAGGACCTCTGAACCTCTGGAGGCTGGGGAGCATTTGGGATGGTTTCAGGGTCAGGGAATCAAGAACCAGAGGGCATAGGTTTAAGGTGAAGGGGGGTTTAATAGGAACCTGAGGGGGTGGGTGTATGGAATGGACGGCTGTGGAGGTCAAGTCAATGGGTATTTTGCGCTTTGTTCCAGATGCTCACTTCAATCCCCTCTTACCCCTGACACTAAACCCACACAGCGGCAGGATTGCTGCCTCATAGCGCCAGAGAACTGGGTTTGACCCTGACGGCGAGTGCTGTCTATACAGAGTTTGTACATTCTCCCTGTGACCGTGTGGGTTTTCTCCTGGTGCCCCGGTTTCCTCCCGCACAATCCAAAGACGTGCAGGTTTGTAGGTTAATTGGCTTCCGTTAAATGTAAATTGTCCCTAGTGTGTGAGATAGTGCTGGTGTACAGGGTGATCGCTGGTCGGAGCGGACTCGCTGGGCTCAAGGGCCTGTTTCCGCGCTGTATCTTTAGTAAAGTTTAAAGCCGTTTGCTGTCAGACACCCCTGCCACGGGGGGAAAGGCTTACACTTCTCTGCCCCATCTACACCTCTGCAGTCTGGGTTTGTGCTGCTAATTCTTTATAAGGTTAAACCTTGAACTGGGCATTGCCTGTGCAAAATGGACAAAGTGAACACTCACGGTCTTGTTCTCCCTGAGTAGAGGATTCTAAAACTAGAGGGCACAGGCCTAAGGTGAGAGGGGAGAGATTTAAGAGGGACATGAGGGGCACCTTTTTCACTCAGAGGGTAGTCCGTATCTGGAACGAGCTGCCAGAGGAAGCTGTAGAAGCGGATACAATGATGGCTTTGAACAGGACATTTGGACAGATATATGAAGGGTTGAGAGGGATGTGGGCCAAATGCAGGCAAATGGGACAAGGCCAGTGGGGCAACTTGGTCAGCATGGATAAAGTGGGCTGAAGGGCCTGTTTCCGTGCTGTACGGTCTGTGATATTAGGACTCCACAATGATAACACAAAGAGTCACCCAGTAGACATATAAAATGCAGCATAGTTGCGAACTAGACAAATGTCACCTGAGAAATCAACCCCATGGAGTGTGTGACTAAATGAAGGGCAGGCAGTGGATATACTCTGAATGGAACCTTCATCAATCAGTCACACACGGACGAATCAGGCCCTTCGGCCCACTTTGTCCATGCAGACCAACATGCCCCATCTACATTAGGCCCACCTGTCCACGTTTAGCCCGTATCCCTCTGAATCCTTTTCCATCCACCTACCTGTCCAAGTGTCTTTCAAATGTTGCACTAGCACCCGCCTCGACTGTGTCCTTTAGATATAGTCTAGTTGAGAGATACAGCACGGAAACAGGCCCTTCGGCCCACCGAGACCACGCCAGCCAGCGATCCCCGCACACCAGAGATCATTTACAATATTACTGGAGCCAAACGACCAACAAACCGGTGCGTCTTTGGACTGTGGGAGGAAACCGGAGCACCCGCAGGAAACCCGCGCGGTCACGGGGAGAACGTGCAAACTCCGTACAGACAACACCCACAGTCAGGATTGAACCCGGGTCTCTACCGCTGCGCCACTGTGCCCTCCTTCCCTCCTGCTCTGGCAGCCCGTTCCATAAACCAACCACCCCCTGAGTAGAGAGCTTCCTGTGAAATCCCCCCCCCCTAGGTCAGAGTGGAGCAGGAGGTGTGAGGGTAGGGACTGGGAGTGGCCGGGAGGGGGAAACTCACTTTGCAGAGACTGCGGGGAGATGTGGAGGCAGCTGTAGAGAGCTGTGCACAAGTTTGCGTCGTTGACTTGGGCGCCTGAATTTGAACGGCGGGGTGGTAAGATTGTAAAAGCGACACAGACTGGGGAAGTTTAAACTACGGGAGGTAAGAATAAACAGGAGAAGAGGCAAGAGAATGTAATTGTCCCGTGTACCGACAACGGAACAATGAGATTCCTACTTCCAGCAGAGCGTCAGCTCCATAAACACAAGACTCAATAAATATCAGATACTAAACTAAGTACAATAAGTTATAAACCCAAGTTGTTAGGGCCACCAAGACGGTCGATAGTTCAGGGTATGGCCAGTGTTCAAGAGGCAGATGGTGGGGAGAAGCTGGGGCAGCAACACACACACACACTCACACCTGGACTGAGAACATCGGCAAAGCACCTTCAGGATCCCAGCTCGCAGAAACTGCTAAATCACAGAAAGAAAGCAGCCGTCCCAAACCCAGCCACACACTCCCACAGCTCCGATTGGACGGGGTCTCTCACATAAAGAATTGGGTCAATGTGGCGGAGAGGGTGGGGGGGAGAGAGATTAGTCATTGGGCCGCTTTTCACCAAAAGGAACGGCGGTGGAGAGCGCATTCAGGCCGAAGACGGGTCCTACCCGGCTCGCTGAGAGGCGTAGATCGCTGCCCAGGGACGGGATAGGGTGGAGGAATCAGGTCCCTCTCTGCCCTCTCCTCTCATCTACTCCCCTCCCTCCCCCACCACCCCCATCTCACTCACAGTCTTTTCCCCAGTGTAGAGGATTCTAAAATTAGAGGACACAGGCTTCAGGTGAGAAAGGAGAGATTTAAGAGGGACCTTAGGGGCAATGTTTCCACTCAGAGGGTAGTCCGCATCTGTAACGAGCTGCCAGAGGGAGCTATAGAAGCGGCTTTTAAAAGACAGGTTCCCATTCAACCTTCCCCCTCTCAGCTTCAACCTGTACCCTCTGGTTCACGAGTTCCCTCCTCTGTGTCAAAGACTGTGTTCGCCCTATCTACCCGCCTCGTGTTTTGCACCTCTATAACATCATCCCTCGGCCTCCTGCGCGCCAAGAAATACATTCTCAGTCTGCTCAACCTCTCTGTACAGTTCTGGCCCTCGAGTCCTGGCAACATCCTCCCCCTTCTCCGTGCTCTGCGCCTTTCACTGTGATCACGTTTAGTCTTTCTGTTGACCGGGTAGCAAGCGACAAGAAATACTTCTCACTGTACTTTGGTTGACGTGACTATAAACTAAGCTAAACTAAATGTGAACTCAACGCAAACTGAACTCTTTTAACGTCATCTTTCCTTCAGCAGGTTGACCAGAACTGAGCCCAATACTCCAGATGCAACATCTTGCAGGCCTGGCCAATCCTACCCCCCCCCCCCCCCCCCCAGCCCATCCCCCTCCCCGTCACCCCCTCCCCATCCCCCTCCACCTCCCTAACCCCCTACCCCCCACCTACCCCACCCCCTCCCTACCCCCCCTAACCCCCTCCCCATCCATGAGGAGGGGTATCCCCACACTGCCCCCACTGGCCAGACACACACCTTCTGTGTGTCAGTCACGGTCAAAGCAGTTGCAATCCTTCCGCCCTCTGACCCAATTAAATCCTTTAATCCTTTCAAGCCCCACCGTGGGTTTACCCCTCACCCTCCACACTGGAGACGCAGGCGACGAGACTGTTTAACCCTGTGTGCTCCATCTGGGCTACTGGTCCACTGGTTCAGTGCCAGGACTCTGTCTCCAGCGCCTCGGGATCCCGGCCCAGGGAGTTTTGACCAAAACACAGGAGGCCAGCAGGAGAGTCACGGCGGCCCGGTTAGCGAGTGAGCCGCACACACAAACATTGTATTTTAACCGAGATGCAGCGTGGAAGCAGGCCCTTCGGCCCATCGAGTCTGTACCAACCAGCACACTAGGGACAATTTACAATTATATCAATTCAATTAGCCAAAACCTGTACGCCTGTGGAGTGTGGGAGGAAACCAGAGCACCCGGAGAAAACCCACACGGTCACGGAGAGAAGGTACAAAGTGCATACAGACAACGGCCGTGGTCAGGATGAAACCTCGGCCTCTAGCGCTGTGAGGCAGCGGTTCCACCCCCTGCCTGCGCCACCGTGCTGGGGATTTGCACTGTCCGGATGTACTACTGATCAGCTACAGTTATGGGCGGGGAAATGGCAGATGGAGATCGGGGCAAGTGTGAGGTGTTGCACCTTGGGGGGCAAGGGGAATGCAGAAAAGCTTTACCAGGATGCAAAAAAGGACGGCAAATGCTGGAACAACTCAGGCAACATCTGTGGACATGGATGGGTGACTGATGTTTCAGGATGCCGCCTGACTTACAAAACAGTCCCGCACAGAAACAGCCCCTTCAGCCCACTGTGTTCACGCTTAACAAGATGCCAAGATCAGTCTGAAGAAGGGTCTCGACCCCAAACGTGGCCCATTCCTTCTCTCCAGAGATGCTGCCTGTCCCAACTGGTGTCGTCTTTGTTGATCTGACAGCTGCCTACCGCACTGTGAACCACTGGCCGCTCCTCAACAAGCTCCATGGCGTGACAGAGGACTTCCACTTGACCAAACTGATTCAAGTGTTACTGGAAAACGGACGCTTCAATGATGAGCTAAATGATGAACGCAGCAGATGGAGGAAACAAAAGAATGGTCAACGTCCTTGCTCCGGTGCAGCTCAACGTGTACACGGATGAGCAGCCAGTGTTCTCAGGGACGAGAAGCTTCATTCACGCTGACGACCTTGGAACAGCAGCCCAGAGCACTCACATAGATGAGGTGGAAGCTGCCCTCTCATCATCCTTAGACAACTTGACAAACTACTACACGGACAACCAACTGAAGGCAAACCCTGCTAAGACCCAAGTTCGCCTGTTCCACCTTCGTAAACGTGAAGCTGGGAGGAAGCTGTCCTGAACATGGAGTGATGTTCCATTGAGACACTGTGACCACCCTGTCTACCTTGGGGTCTCTCTGGACCCAACCCTCTCCTTCACCCAACACATCGCAAGGGTGAAGGGCAAAGTGAGGATGAGGAACAGCCTCCTACACAAGCCGGCAAACTCATCGTGGGGACCAATGCATCCACGCTGTGGTCAACTGCCCTTGTGCTGCACTACTCTGCTGCAGAGTATGTTTGTCCTGTTTGGGAGAGATCATCTCATGCAAAGGAAGTTGATGCCGCCCTTAATGACAGCTGCCGGTGCATCACTGGCCGTCTACAACCAACGGATGTGTATAGCTCGCGTGTCTTGGCTGGTATTGCTCCACCAGGAATCCGCAGATCAGTCGCCGGTAGAACTGAACGTAGTGGGCAAGTTGTGGACACCCGCCGATCCTGTCACTCCTATCACCCAGCCCCAACACGGCTGAAGTGGAGGAAGAGCTTCCTTCACACAGTCCAGCCACTGTCACAGTCTCCTCAAGCAACCAGACTAGCCTTGTGGGAAAAGTAACGCAGTGAAAACCACCACCACGTAAAGAGGCCAATCGCAACCAAGGAACAGCTGCCACATGGAAGACCTGGAAGTCCCTCGAACGGCTTTGTACCGGGATGGGCCGATGCAAGACCAATATGAGCAAATGGGGGCTATGCAGATGTGGCAGACACAGAATGTGAATGTGGAACATCTGTACAATCCAAGCCACACCTACTAAGATGCCCACTTCATGGTGAACAATGCAGCCTGGAAGATCTAGCGGTGACAAACGAGAAGGCTGTCCGCTGTGCCAAACATTTGAAACATAGATGATGGACACGAAAGAAGACTCCAGCATTTTGTGTCTACCTTCGAATTAAACCAGCATCTGCAGTTCCTTCCTACACATGTTAGCCATGATAAACCAATCTCCTCGCCCTGCACGTGATCCATATCCCTCCATTTCCTGCATGTCTGTGCACTTATCTCAATGGACAATAGGTGCAGGAGGAGGCCATTTGGTCCTTCGAGCCAGCACCGCCATTCAATGTGATCATGGCTGATCATCTCCAATCAGTATCTCAAAGCCTCTGAAACATCACCATTATATCTGCCTCCACCTCCACCCCTGACAGTATGTTCCAGGCCCCCGCCACTCTGTTTAAAAACCATGGCCTGCACATCTTTCAACTTTGCCCCACTCACCTTAAAGCTACGCCTTCTAGACACACTCAAACAGACCCTTCGGCACAACTCCAACAAAATTCACATCTACACCAGTCCCATTTGCCCACATTTGGCTCATATCCCTCTAAACCTTTCCTAGCCGTCTACCTGTCCAAATAATGTTGTTATCATGTTAAAGAAGGAACTGCAGATGTTGGAGAATCGAGGGTTACACAAAAAGCTGGAGAAACTCAGCGAGTGCAGCAGCATCTAAGGAGCGAAGGAGATAAGTCTGAAGAAGGGTCTCGACCCGAAATGTTGCCTATCTCCTTCGCTCCTTAGATGCTGCTGCTGCACCCGCTGAGTTTCTCCAGCTTTTTGTGTAATCCCCAATGTTGTTATTGTCCCTGCCTCAACTACCTCCTGTGACAGCTCGTTCCATACACCCACCACTCTCTGTGTGGAAAAGATTCGCCCTTCCCTCCTCATCTTAAACCTCTGTCCTCTAGTTCCCCCCCCACCCCCACCCCCCCCCCCCCCCCCCCCCCCACCCTGGGTAAAATATTCTGCGCATTCACTCTATCAATTCCCCTCAAGATACATCTGTAGTCTTTGACATTTCCACCCTGTGAAAATCAAACCCCTCTTGAACACCACGCTGGTGTCTGTCTCCACCGCCGGTGGAGGGTGTCCAGGCACCACCACCACCACTCCATGTCAAACCTTCCCCGTACATCTCCTGCAAACTTTCCCCCCTCTCACCGTAGCGTTCTGCCCTCTGGTCTCTGACATGCCCAGCTTGTGGAGAATGTTGGGAATGTCTGCACTATTACTGCCTCTCATCATTGTATAAACCTCTATCAGGTCTTCCCTCAGCCTCTAACACTCCAGAGAAAACAACCCAAGTCTATCTATCCCGCAGCTAATAATACCTTCAGATCCAGGCAGCGTGCGGGTAAAAGCAAGGGCGCACGGTGCTGGAGTAACTCAGCTGGTCAGGCAGCATCTCTGGAGGAGATGGATCGGCGAAGTTTGGGATCGAGAACCTTCTTGGGAGTCTGGTAAACCTTATCCACAGCCTCCAGGGACGGTCCGAGTGGAGGGGACGGAGGGAGGGGTGGAGGTGAAGTTTGGGGCGGTGTGTGCGAGGCGCCGCGCTCACCTGTCTCTGGTTAGCGCCCGGTCGGTGCCAGGGACCTACCTGTCGGCGCACCGGGACTCACCTGTAACCGCCCCGGGACTCACCTGTAACAGCCCCGGGACTCACCTGTAACCGCCCCGGGACTCACCTGTAACCGCCCCGGGACTCACCTGTAACAGCCCCGGGACTCACCTGCAGCCGCCCCGGGACTCACCTGTAACCGCCCCGGGACTCACCTGCAGCCGCCCCGGGACTCACCTGCAGCCGCCCCGGGACTCACCTGTAACCGCCCCGGGACTCACCTGTAACCGCCCCGGGACTCACCTGCAGCCGCCCCGGGATCCCCCGCCCGGCGCCGGCAGAGGCGGTTCGGCGCTCACCTGTCCTGGAGCCCAGGTGCGGCGGCGGGGTGGCGGGACGGCGGGCACCGTGTCCCGGGTCGGGAGGGGAGGGGAGGGGAGGGGAGGGGATCGCCGCTGCACGGTGCTGGGGTTCCGGCCACTCAGACCCCTGTGCTCGGCGGCCGGTTACTTACACCAACACGGGCATCAAAACGCCGGGGATCCGATGGACACGAGTCCCGTCTGAAGCTCCACCAAAAAAACACTCCCAACATCCAATCCCGCGCCCGGAATTACTTTTCTTTCTAAACCCACTGCTGCAAACAATAGGGATGTAAATTTACCCCGTGTCACACAGAGTGTTGCCAGCTCTCTGGAATGTGTACTCCGTCTCTCCCTCTCTCCCTCCCCTTCCCTTCCCTCACTCCTCCCCTCCCTCTCTCACACTCGCTTCTCACCCCCTCCCTCTCTCTCTCTCTCTCTCTCTCTCTCTCTCTCACTCTCACTCTCACTGAGTTGGAGAGGGTGCAGGAGAGAATCACCTAGACTTGCGGGCTAGAGTTACAGGGAGAGGTTGGATCGGCTGGGACTTTGGTCTCTGGAGTGTAGGAGGCTGAGGGGTGACCTTGTTGAGGTGTACAAGATCATGACGGGCACGGATAAAGTGAACGCTCACAGTCTATTCCCCACAGGCTAGAGGATTCTACAACTAGAGGGCACAGGATTAAGGTGAGAGGGAAGAGATTTAAGAAGGACCTGAAGGGCAACATTTCCACTCAGAGGTTAAGTCTGCGTCTGCAACGAACTGCCAGAGGAAGCTATAGAAGCGGATACAATCACAGCTTTTGAAGGACATTTGGGCAGATATCTGGATAGGAAGGGTTTAGATGGATATGGGTCATTCCGACCTATGGGACTGGTCCAGTGTGCCAAAGATAGACACAAAGTGCTGGAGTAACTCAGCGGGTCAGGCAACATCTCTGGAGGTAAAGAATGGGTGACATTTCAGGTCGGGACCCTTCTTCAGACCCAGTTGGCATGGACATGGTGGGCCGAAGGGCCTGTTTCCTTGCTGTACGGCTCTGTGACTCCAGAGCCTTGCAGTGAAGCCCCCTGTGGGGTATCTGACCCCACACACTGAGGGGCGAGGGTCAACGACTCTGGCCCAGGCTGGGGTGGGGGGTGGCGGGGGGGGGGGTGTATGTGGGTGGAACAATTCTCAAAGTGGGTGAGCTCCAGGAGTTTGTGGGGGCGGTGGGTGTCTGTGTGGATATGTTGGAACTGATCACCACATCTGGTCGGAGGAGGGGAGAGGTGGAGGAAAGCAGGGGGGTTGAAATGGGGGGAGAGAGGGGGGGAAATGGGGGAGAGAGGAAGGAAATGGGGGAGAGAGGGGGAAAATGGGAGGAGAGAATGGAGAGGGGGAGAGAGTTGAATGGGGAGAGGATGGGGAGGGGTGAGAGAGTGGGGGGAGAGGGGAGGGGAAGAGAGAGAAGGGGAGGAGGAGAGAGAGCAGAGGAGGAGAGAGAGGAGGGGAGGAGCAGGGGGAGAGGAGGGGGAGAGGAGGGGAAGAGAAAGCAGGGGGAGAGTGGAGAGAGAGGACGGGGAGGGGGAGAGAGTGAGAGAGAGAGAGTGAGAAGAGAGGAGGGGCAGAGCAAGGGGGGGCAGTAGAGGGAGAGGGAGGGAGAGAGGGAGGGAGAGAGGAGGGGGAGAGCGGAAAGTCCATTGTTCTCTCCCACCAGGTGGGTGTGGAGGCTTTGTGAGGGTGCGGAGGAGATCCACCAGAACGCTGCCTGGACCAGTGGGTATCAACTACAGGGAGAGGTTGGACATAGTTGGGTTGTTTTCTCTAGAATGTCAGAGGTTTAGGGAGACTTGATAGAAGTAAATCTACCTATGAGAGGTGTAGATAGGGTAGACAGTCAGAACCTTTTCCCCAGGGTGGAGATGTCAAAGACTAGAGGGCATGGTTATAAGGTAAAAGGGACAACATTTAAAGGAGATGTGCGGGGCAAGTCATTTAGACAGAGGGTGGCGAGTACCTAGAATGCACAACCAGGGGTGGTGGTGGATGCAGATACGATAGTGGCATTTAGGAGGCTCTCAGATAGGCACACGGACATGCAGTGAATGGAGGGATATGAATCATATGAAGGCAGAGGAGATTAGTTTAAATTGGCGTCATGTTCAGCATGAACATTGTGGGCCGAATGGCCTGTTCCTGTGCTGGACTGTTCTATGTTCTAGTGAACCTGATGATTTTGTTTGTTCATAGAACAAGGAACTGCAGATGCTGGTTTACGAAAAAAAAAATGACCAAAAAAAAGTGCTGGAGTAACTCGGAGGGTCAGGCAGCATCTCAGGAGAACATTGATAGGTGAAGACCCTTCACATCGGAGAGGAGCAGACAAAATGTGTAGGAAGGAACTGCAGAGGCTGATTCGAAGAAGGGTCTCGACCTGAAACGTCACCTATTCCTTTTCTCCAGACATGCTGTCTGACCTGTTCAGTTACTCCATCTTTTTATGTCTATCTTCAGTTTAAACCAACATCTGCTGGTCCTTCCTCCACATTGTGTGTGGACCAGATGTGGTTCGGTCCGTACAGGACAGATCTCAGCTGGTCTGCCCGTTACCATGTCCGCATCATCTACTCCTCGTCCTCCGTGGCTTTCGATGATCCGGCTGGATTGGAGACACAAGGAACTGCAGATGCTGGTTTACACAAAGTGAAACACAAAGTGCTGGAGTAACTCAGTGAATCAGGCAGCATCTGAAGGACATGGATGGGTGACGTTTTTGGTTGGACCCCACCCCCACCTCTATTTTCCAGCTCCCTCCCCGCCCCCCCCAACTCCCAGTCTTAAGCAGGGTCCCAACATGAAACATCGTCTGTCCATTCCCTCCATTGATGCTGCCTGACCCACTGAGTTCCTCCAGCACTTTGTGTTTAGGTCCAGATTCCAATATCTGCAGTTCCTTGTGTCTCTTTATTTAAGTCAGTCTCATCAGATGGAGTTGAATTCCCCAGTGATGGGGGTGGGGTGACATAGTGGTCACAGTGCCAGACACCCGGGTTCGATCCTGACCTCTGGTGCTGTCTGTGTGGAGTTTGCACGTTCTCCCTGTAGCCGCATGGGTTTCCTCCAGGTGCTCCGGTTTCTTCCCACACTCCAAAGACATGCAGGTTTCTTGGCTAATTGACCTATAAATTGTCCCGAGTGTGTAGGATAGTGCTAGTGTACAGGGTGATCGCTGGTCGGCGCGGACTCGATGGGCCGAAGAGCCTGTTTCGGCACTGTATCCGTGATCTAAAGCAAAGATGGGGTTTGAACATGGGTCTGAATCAGTTGCCAGCAAAGTGAACATCTGTCCCATGTCCAGCTGTGGTCTGCTTCACTGAAGCCCGCCAGATGTTGGGCGTGGAGCATGCCTGCCATCTGGTGCCGGTGTTCAGTATTACAGGACATGGAAACGCCAACATTAGGGGTGATTGTCCACCCGGCCTGTGTGGAGGGGACTGGACGGTGCAGTCTGTGTGAAACTGAACCAATGCTGTTGGGGCAGAGTCTCAAGTTCCTACGAGAAAATATCACCAACAATCGGTCCTAATCCAGCCAAGATGGGGCATCAACACTCCTTCCTCAGAAGTTCAAGGAAGTCTGTCAACATCTGGAATGACTCTTGCCGACTTGTGGCCACCTCTCGTTCTGGCCTCATGTTTCATCTGGAGTCATTGAGAATGTCAAGAACAGAGAGAGGGAGTCAAACCAGGGCACGGCCTTCACAGTGAATCTATAAGTGTAGGTGAACAGGTCTGCGTAAGTGGCATCACAGTGGTCAAGAATGGGGTGGGAGATTGCAACCTTCATGTGGTCCGCCCTGTTTCCACGAATGCAATCAACCCGGCGTGCACAATCAAATAAGATCAAATAGAACAAGTTGTCCTACAAAGTTAGGCTGTGCACGCCATGCGCAAGAGGAAGAAGTGGTCGAGAAGGCTTTCAGTACATTGGCCTTCATCCGGCAGCTAATTGATCATAGAAGTTGGGATATTGGTCCCAGTTGTACAAGATGGCGGTGGTGAGGCCACATTTGGGGTTTTGTGTTCAGTTTTGGTCACCCAATGATGTCAGTGAGCTGGAAAGTAAAGAGATTTCCAAGGATGTTACCGGAACTCCAGGGAGAGGTTGGGCAGGCGAGGACTTTATTCCTTGCAGCGAGGGGTGCTGACACTAGACACTAGGTGCAGGAGTAGGCCGTCCGGCCCTTCAAGCCAGCACCGCCATTCAATGTGATCTTGGCTGATCGTCCACAATCAGTACCCTGTTCCTGCCTTCTCCCCTGACTCTGCTATCTTCAAGAGCCCCATCTAGCTGAGGGATGATCTTATCGAGGTGTATAAAATCATGAGGGATTGGGTGATTAGTTGGGTGAAAGAGTCTCTTTCCTGCGTCTCTTTGGGGGCAGGTGGTTACAGATCGTTAAACCACAGGGGGGGTGGGGGGGGTCTGGGGTACAGGGAGACAGCGGGAAAGAGGTGCTGAGACCAAGATTGGATTGGCTGTGATCTCATTCAATGGGGGAGCAGTGTTGTGGGTCCTACTGTTGTTTAGAGTCAAACCGGATCTTCAGCCCACCCCCCAAGTCAATGCCAACACTAATACCATTTTTATTTTCCCACATTTACCCATCAACTCCCCCAAGAGATAGACTTTGGACTTCAGAGATCCAGCGCAGAAACAGGCCCAGCGAGCCTGCGCCGGCCAGCAGTTCCCCTGCACCACCACTGTCCTACACACTAGGGACAATTCACAATTGTACCAAAGCCAATGAACCAACAACCTTGCACACCTTTGGGAGAAAACTGGAGCCCCCAGTGAAAACCCACGCGGTCACAGGGAGAATGTGCAAACTCCACACAGACAGCACCTGAGGTCAGGGTCGAACCCGGGTCTCTGGCGCTGTGAGGCAGCAGCTCTACCTGCTGCCCTGCACCCACACACAAGGGCTAACTTACAGCGGGTTAACCCATAACCCCTGTGGGATGTGGGAGGAAACTGGAGACCTGGGGTGGTCACATTAGAAGGGGAATGAAATCTAAAGCTGGGGGAAGGAACAGAGGTGGGAGGGGGCATCCGCTCATCTGACACCCTTTGCCTCTCCTTTTCACCGCCACCCTATATCACCTACTCCACCACCTCACCTGTACCCACCTATCACTCGCCGAGCATTCACCTGCCCCCACCTCTCTTTTACAGCTTTCTCCCTCCTACTCCACCAGTCTGAAGAAGGGCCGGGACCTGAAACGTCGCCTGCCTCTTCCCTCCGCAGATGCTGCCCGGCCTGACCCACTGAGTTCCTCCAGCACTTTGTGTTTTGCTCCAGGGTTCCAGCATCTGCGGTTCCTTCCGCCTCCCTGGCTTGTGCGAGCGGGGAGGATGGGAGGGGGGGTTGCTCGGCAGACAGCGCAGAGATCTCTCACCCCCCTCCCTCCCCTCTCTCTTGCTCTCTCTCTCTCCGTGCCCTGGGTCGCTGCCAAACCCAACCCCCTCCTTGCCTCTGCGCCTCACACCGGGCCAGGCGGGACGGTGAGTAGATCGCACGGTCCCTGCTCCCCTCTCCTCTGCCTCTCTCTGCCTGTGTCCGCCACCCCTCCGGCCAGGCAAGGGCGGGCTGAGGGGGGTGGGGAGAGGGTTGTGTGTGGGGGTGGGGAGAGGGGGGGGGGTAGGGGGAGGTGTGGGGTGTGGGGGGTCCCGGGCCGGTGAGTAGCGAGAGGGTGCACCCTCCGGAGTTGGGTCAGTGCGTGTGGGACGAGGGTGAATGTCCCGGCCTGTCCTACACAGTGACCCCCCCAAACCACCTCCACCCCGGCGGAGATGTTGACTCTTTGCCGCTAGTTGCTGACACGTCGCCGTTCGTGTTGTGTTGCTATTTATATCTTGTTTAAAGCCACACAGCAGGGAAACAGGCCCTTCGGCCCAACTCCTCCATGCTGACCAACATTTGTTCTTCCCTTCTCCGTATCCCCCCCCCCCAATCCTCTCCTATCCATGTATCTGTCCACATGTCTTTTAAATGCTGTTATAGTCCCAGCCTCAACTACCTCCTCTGGCAGCTCGTCCCATACACCCACCACCCTCTGTGTGAATACGTTACCCATCGGTTTCCTGTTAAATCCCCCCCCCCCCCCCACCTTAAACAGATGTCCTCTGATTCTTGATTCCCCCACTCTGGGTAAAGGACTCTGTGCGTTCACCTGATCTATTCTCCTCGTGATTTTATTCACCTCCATAAGATAGCAATGTTACAAAATTTTGAGGTTGTAAAAATCAAGTCTGCTATTTATCCCATCAGATAAAGCATAAAAATACGTTTAATTTGACACCTAATTCACTTTCATATCTTCAGTATTAAAAAAGTTATGGCCATTTTCATACTCAGAAATTAGCATCTTGTTCCCTATTGCTTTTCCATTGACTTAACACAAAAGATGTGATGTAGGACAGTCAAAAGCCCATAACCTTCTTAAAAATTAAGAGAACTTAATGAAAATTTCAGTTATTATAGATTGAAGCCTTCTGAAACTAATATGAAACAATCTTACTTGGATGACCTGAAATTAAAGCATATAATTAGCTAGTTACCTAATTGTAGCTAATTACAAAATTCAATTTCTAGATCTAAACATCTATCCATTTCTTAAGAAAAGGTTAACATTTTTAAATAGCCTAAGTGTCCAAATAACATTCACACAAGAATTCACAATATAACATGATTTTTAAAATCTCATTGTCATGAATTTATGGGCCAAATTGAAGGAATTTTGTGTTTAATTCCCGTAAATTAATGGCCATTTAAATCAACTTGCGAGTGGGTTTTTCGTGGAACGTGATGGATTGGAACATTGCGGTTTGCGGTGAATTTAACCCCCAGTCGGCAGGAAAAATACTGCCGGTTCGTATATTTTCTAACTCACCTTTTCGCAACATGAAATTTTGATTAAAGGCTTCCTAAGAAGCACGTTTTAATGTAAAAATAAACTGTGTACCTTCTTTTGTCCCCCACATGAGATCCGTCCCATTGTCAGTGTTCACGGCTTTAGAAGATGATTTTTAATTCACTCATGTTAATACATTATCCAGCGTAGTTTAAAAATAATTCCATAAAACAAATGTCGGTGCAATTTCTCTTCAGCAACTAAATCCCCTGAGATTAATCGATTTGAATAATCTGGACTAAGTGGCATTTTAACCCCGCCCCCCTCAAAGGCGCCAAAGTCGCGCACACGGGCAGTGGCAGAACTGCAGCACCGCTAAAGGTGAGTTTTGTAACATACCTACATAAGATCACCCTCAGCCTACTGCGCTCCAAGGAATAAAGTCCTAGCCTTGAAAGCAGTTGATCAGGATGCATCACTGCACAGTTTGGGAACAGCTCTATCTAAGCCCCCAGAAAATTGCAGAGAGTTGTGGACGCAGCCCAGACCAGACCACCACACAAACCAACCTCCCTTCCATTGACTCCATTTACACCTCAGGCGGCCTCGGCAAGGCTAACAACATAATATTAACATATATATATTAATGATTTGGACGAGGGAATTCAATGCAACATCTCCAAATTTGCAGATGACACCAAGCTGGGGGGTATAGTTAGGTGTGAGGAGGATGCTTGGAGGCTGCAGGGTGATTTGGATAGGCTGAGTGAATGGGCAGATGCATGGCAGATGCAGTATAATGTGGATAAATGTGAGGTTATCCACTTTGGTGGCAAAAACATGAGGGTAGACTATTATCTGAATGGTGGCAGATTAGGAAAAGGGGAGATGCAACGAGACCTGGGTGTCATGGTACACCAGTCATTGAAAGTAGGCATGCAGGTGCAGCAGGCAGTGAAGAAAGCAAATGGTATGTTAGCATTCATAGCAAAAGGATTTGAGTATAGGAGCAGGGAGGTTCTACTGCAGTTGTACAGGGTTTTGGTGAGGCCACACCTGGAGTATTGCGTACAGTTTTGGTCTCCAAATCTGAGGAAAGATATTCTTGCCATAGAGGGGGTACAGAGAAGATTCACCAGACTGATTCCTGGGATGTCAGGACTTTCATATGAGGAAAGATTGGATAGACTCGGCTTGTACTCGCTGGAATTTAGAAGATTGAGGGGGGATCTTATAGAAACTTACAAAATTCTTAAGGGGTTGGACAAGCTAGATGCTGGAAGATTGTTCCCGATGTTGGGGGAGTCCAGAACAAGGGGTCACAGTCTAAGGATAAGGGGGAATTCCTTTAGGACCGAAATGAGGAAAACATTCTTTACACAGAGAGTGGTGCGTCTCTGGAATTCTCTGCCACAGAAGGTAGTTGAGGCCAGTTCATTGGCTATATTTAAGAGGGCGTTAGATGTGGCACTTGTGGCTAAAGGGATCAGGGGGTATGGAGAGAAGGCAGGTACGGGATACTGAGTTGGATGATCAGCCATGATCACATTGAATGGCGGTGCAGGCTCGAAGGGCCGAATGGCCTACTCCTGCACCTATTTTTCTATGTTTCTATGTTTCTATAATCAAGGACCAGCCTCATCCTGGTCGCTCCCTCGTCTCCCCTCTCCTAGCAGGCAAAGGTATAGAATTGTGAAAACTCACACCTCTAGATTCAGGGACAGTTTCTTCCCAGCTGTTATCCGGCAACTGAACCATCCTATCACTAACTAGAGAGCGGTCCTGACCTCCCATCGACCTCATTGGAGACCTTCGAACTATCTTTGATCAGACTTTACTGGATTTATCTTGCACTAAACGTTATTCCCTTTATCATGTATCGGTACTCTGTGGATGGCTCGATTGTAATCATGTATAGTCTTTCCGCTGACTGGTTAGCTTGCAACAAAAGCTTTTCACTGTACCTCAGTACACGTGACACTAAACTCAACTCAAACTCAACAAGGGTGGGCGGGAGCACAGGAGAGAGATGGAGAACCTGATCCATCCTGGTCAGCGTGGACTCGGTGGGATGAAGCACCTGTTTCCACTCCTCATCTCTAAAGGACTAGTGAACAGGCGATCGATAGTTGGCATGGGCTCGGTGGGCCGAAGGGCCTGTTTCCCTGTTGTATCTCTAAACTAATGAACTAGTGTGAATGAGCGATTGATCGATGGTTGGCGTGGGCTGAAGGACCGGTTTCCGTGTTGTATCTCTGAACTAAACTAATGAACTAGTGTGAATGAGCGATCGATGGTCGGCATGGGCTCGGTGGGCCGAAGGACCTGTTTCCCTGTTGTATCTTTGAACTGAATTAAAGATGTTGTTCTCAACAGGTGCGCGCTGACAGGTGAGGAAGGATGAAGATCGCTGTGATTGGACAAAGCCTGTTTGGCCTAGAGGTGTACCAGGAACTGAAAAAGGCGGGACACGAGATAGTTGGAATATTCACCATCCCCGACAAGAATGGCAAGCAGGATCCTCTTGGTGAGTTCCCTCTCTGTCCCGAGTCAGTGGCCTCTAGTCTGGGGCAGGAGGGCTGTGCTACTTGGATCCTTGTCATGGTTCATCCCCAACAGCTCCCTAGCAAGGGACTCTCTGATTTACGGGCTGTTCCCAGGGCACATTTGGACACAAACATCAAGTGCTGCTGGAAGGCCATCAACTCGGTGAAAGTTGCTCTATGCCCGAAACCTGTTGACCTCCCAGCAGAGCGAGATGTCCTTCAGGGAATGTTGCCGACTGTAGGAGTTTGTGCTGAGGGATGCACTGAAGCTCGGTGCAGCCAACACCAAGGCTCCTTGGGAGAGGACCACAGTCTAGGGTCCTTCCGCTGCTGGGCATTGGGGGGCCAGTGGGTCACCCCTCAAACAGGGGATGGGATATCACTCTAGGGGGCCATATGAGTGGCAAGGGTGTTTTGTTGAAAGATCGGTGTGAACACTACCGAGTATGGCACTGTTGAATGTGTGGACACCGAGAATGTATGAAGTATTAGCAGTTTTTCTTTTGTAAATTCTGAATACAGTTTATTTATCAAATAAAATAAATGCAACACAGATACAGACCCTTCGGCTCAACTCATTCATCCTGATCAAGATGGTCCGTGTACGCTAACCTCGTTAGAGTTGGGTTGGGTTTAGTGTATTGTCACCAGTACCGAGATACAGTGAAAAGCTTTGTTGCGTGCTAACATTCAGCAGAAAGTCAACACATGATTACAATGGAGCCGCCCACTTTTGCCCACATTTGACCCATATTCCTTAAACTTTTCCTATCCATCTACATGTCCAAATTGTCTTTTAATTGTTGTTATTGCATCTGCCTTAACTCCCAACTCTGGCAGCTCATTCCATATACCTAACGCCCACTGTTTTTTCATTCTCTTCCCTTAAACCTATGTCCTCTGGTTCTTGATTCCCCTACTCTGGGTAAAAGCCTCTGTGCTATAGTAGCCCTGTCCCACGGTACAAGTTCATTCCAAGAGTGCTCTCCCGAGTTTTAAAAAATCAAACTCGTAGTAAGCACGGAGAATGAACGTAGCGGGTACGTCGGAGCTCGGGGACGTCTCTTAGAGCTAAAGGCAGGTACTCGGGAGGACTCGCTAA
The DNA here is from genome assembly GCA_963514005.1 of Raja brachyura. Next base: position 24,587,849 of record OY740796.1, on the reverse strand, counting down.
CGGCAGGTAAGCACTGGAAGACTCGTGAAGATTTTTCAACATGATGAAAAATGTCCACGAGAGCCCCGAGTACCGACAAGTGGCCATTACCGTAAATCTCCGAGTTCGAATCAGGACAAACTCAGGAGAGCTCTTGGAATGAACTCGTACCGTGGGGCATGGGTTTATCTACTCCCCCCGTGATGGTATGCACCTCTGTAAGATCATCCCTCGTCCTCCTGCACTCCATGGAATAAAGTCGGAGCCTGCCCAACCTCTCCCTGTAGCCCAGGCCCTCAACTCCTGGCAACATCCCCGGGACAATAATCTAACGATGATGGAGCCAAGGTTCACAGTTTGGGGTTGGTGCAGGTGTTGGCAATTTGCTCGTTACACCTTGGCCCACACAACACCCAGACACGGGACAAGGCCCTGGTCACTGTGGGGGTCTCATTACGGGGTGGTGCTGAGGGGGTCTGCATTGTTGCTCCTACATCAGGACCCTTCTTCACACTGATTGTGTGTGGGGGTGAGGGAGAACCAACCTAGGAGAGAGGAGGGGGGGGGGGGGGGAGGAGTGTGGGGGGAGGGGGAGGGAGAAATAGGTGTGAGTGCAGGTGGGGCATGAGGGGGAAGAAAAGGGAGGGGGAGTGGGCTATTTCAAGAGAGTTAGATTTAGCGCTTAGGACTAAGGGAATCAGGGAATATGGGGGAAAAGCCGGAACGGGATACTGATTTTGGATGATCAGCCATGATCATATTGAATGCTGATGCTGGTTCAAAGGGCCGAATGGCCTATTCCTGCCCCTATTTTCTATGTTTTTATTTAGTTTAAATAGTTTAGTTAATTGCCACGTGAATCGAGGCAAAGGTACAGTTGCGTGCTAACCAGTCAGCAGAAGGACTATTCACCATTCACAGTCAGGCAGCATCTGTGGAGATCGTGGACAGGTGATGCTTTGGGTTGGGGTTCTTCTTCAGATCTGAAACGCCACCTGTCCTGGCCACTGTTCACAGGGTGGAGGTGGGGGGGGGGTGGGGCAACTCTGCCTGTGGTAATGGGGACTACCTCTCTCCCACAGCTGCCGAAGGAGCCAGGGACAGCACGCGGGTTTTCAAGTACCCGCGGTGGAGGGTGAAAGGGGAGGCGGTGGCGGAGGTGGTGAGGGAGTATGCCAGCCTGGGGGCACAGCTCAACGTCCTGCCCTTCTGCTCCCAGTTCATCCCCATGGAGGTGATCGACTTCCCCCAGCACGGCTCCATCATCTATCACCCCTCCCTGCTGCCCAGGCACCGAGGGGCCTCCGCCATCAACTGGTGAGTGTCAGACCACGCAACGCCGAGCTAAACACCGAGCGCCGGAGAGACTCCGCGGTCAGGCAGCATCTGTGGGGGGAATTGGCAGACAACGTCTCGGGTCGGGACCCTTCAGCAGTGGCGGCGGGTAGAGCTGCTGCCTCACAACGTCAGAGACTCGGGTCCGATCCGGACCTCGGCTGCTGTCTGTGTGTGTGGAGTTTGCACGTTTTCCCCGTGACTGCGTGGGTTTCCTCCGGGTGCTCCGGTTTCCTCCCACATCCCAAAGACGTGCGGGTTTGTAGATTAATTGGCTTCTGTATATTGCCCCTAGTGTTGAAGGGAGTGGATGAGAAAGTGGGACAACATTGAACTTGTGTGGACCTGCGGGTGACCGATGGCTGGTGTGGACTCGGTCGACCTGTTTCCATGCTGGATCTCTAAACTAAAATGTTTTCAGACTGATGGAGCACGGGGGGAGAAAGAACAAGATTAGTTCAGTGTAGTTTAGATACAGCATGGAAACGGGTCCCTACATGGGATACAGAGAGATACAGCACAGAAACGGGTCCCTACATGGGATACAGAGAGATACAGCACAGAAACAGGCCCCTACATGGGATACAGAGAGATACAGCACGGAAACAGGCCCCTACATGGGATACAGAGAGATACAGCACGGAAACGGGTCCCTACATGGGATACAGAGAGATACAGCACGGAAACGGGTCCCTACATGGGATACAGAGAGATACAGCACGGAAACGGGTCCCTACATGGGATACAGAGAGATACAGCATGGAAACAGGCCCCTACATGGGATACAGAGAGATACAGCACAGAAACAGGTCCCTACATGGGATACAGAGAGATACAGCACAGAAACAGGCCCCTACATGGAACACAGAGAGATACAGCACGGAAACGGGTCCCTACATGGGATACAGAGAGATACAGCACAGAAACAGGCCCCTACATGGAACACAGAGAGATACAGCACAGAAACAGGCCCCTACATGGAACACAGAGAGATACAGCACGGAAACAGGCCCCTACATGGGATACAGAGAGATACAGCATGGAAACGGGCCCCCTCCCGTGCTGGACAGTGTTGCTGTTGCGTGTTGCATGTGTGACTCCGGCTGGTTGTGTGTTTTCCCAGGACGCTGATACACGGGGACACGCGAGGAGGGTTCACCATCTTCTGGGCGGACGCTGGGCTGGACACCGGCCCCATCCTGATGCAGAGAGAGTGCCCCGTGTTCCCCGACGACACCATCACCACCCTCTACAAACGCTTCCTCTATCCCCAGGGGGTCAAAGGCATGGTGAGCACTGGCCGTGGCAGCGTGGGCAACACACCCCCCCACCCCTGGGGAGAGGGGGAGGGACAGAGAGTGTGTGAGGGAAGCGAGGGAGATAGAGAGACAGAGAGAGAGAGGGGGACAGGGATGGAAAGAGAGAGGGTGGGTCATTGAGAGAGGGAGAGGGAGAGATGGAGAGAGTGAGGGGGAGAGAGGGAGAGAGGCAGGGAGGGGAAGTGGGACGCTGAGAGGGGGAGAGTGAGAGACACAGAAAGCGTGAGTGAGAGGGAGAGTGGGGGAGAGGGAGGGAGACAGAGATAGGGTGAGACAGCGGAGGGGAGAGAGGGAGTGAGACACTGAGTGAGAGGGTCAGAGGGAGAGACATTGAGAAAGAATGAGAGAGGGAGAGAGGGAATTGAGTCCAACAGAGACCTGATGCAGAGGAGGAGATGACAGCAGTGGGTTGGATCGCACTAAATGTTGGGCTAGGCTCGAGGGGCTGAGTGGCCCTCTGCTCCTAGATTGTCGTCTGAGTGTGGGACGTGCATCGCAGGGTATCTGAGACACCGGCGGGGAACGTGGGACACAGTGGGCGTGCGTGGAGGGAGAACCAGGCAGGGTTTGGTGCAGTGACGGTGCTCAGAGTTTGACCTGTGTTTTGTAGGTGGAGTCGGTGGAGCTGATCGCCAGCGGGAGAGCGCCCAGGGTCAGGCAGCCTGAAGACGGGGCCACGTACGAATGCATCCAGAAGAAGGAGAACGCACAGGTCTCAGAGCTCACAGCGACTGAACGTTGACGGGTGTGGTGGCAATGTAGACACACAATGTGGGGAGCACCCAGCCAGAGTGTGGAAACAGGCCCTTCAGCCCAACTCGTCCCTGCTGACCAAAATGGCCAATCTAAACTAGTCTACGTTTGGCCCATAATTCTCTAAACCAGGACTGGGACAGGGTGTCGAGGGAGTAGGTGGGACAGCATGCAGTAGATGGGTGAAGGGTCTCGGTGCTGGTCTGGACAGGGGGGAGGGGGGGGGTGGTCAGCATCGGGTAGTGTGGTTGCTGAGATGGTTGTTGAGGTGACCCACAGCCCAGGGGGTAGTTGACTCACTCGTACCCTTGTTGTGTAGATCAACTGGCAGCAGCGGGCCGAGGACATTCACAACTGGATCCGAGGCAACGACATGGTTCCCGGAGCCTGGGCCGAGGTCAACGGCCACGTGAGTCTGAGCAGCAAGCGCGCGGCTGACCACGGGCGGGCGTGGGGCGGCTGGGAGAGACCGTTACAAACTGGAACTGATTCACCGACTTTTAATAATCTACTGCATCTGGTGTTCCCCAAATCAGCTTCTGGACATCGGCGAGAGCTATCATAGACTCGGCAACCATTTCGCCGAAGGTAGACACAAAATGCTGGAGAAACTCAGCGGGTGAGGCAGCGTCTATGAAGAGAAGGAATTGGCGACGTTTTGGGACCCGAAACATCGCCAGTTCCTTCTCTTCATAGATGCTGCCTCACCCGCTGAGCTGCTCCAGCATTTTGTGTCTACCGTTGATTTTACCAGCATCTGCAGTTCTTTGTTAACCATTTCGCTTAACTCTTTTCCTCGGTCCGCCAAGGCCTGCTGGATCTCCCGGTTGCTAACCATTCCAACTTCCCCTTCCCATTCACACACTGACATTTCTGCCCTGGGCCTCCCTCCATTTCCAGAGTAAGGCCACACACAAACTGGAGGAATAGCACCTGCTTGGGCAACCTGCCCACACTACCCTCCCTTGCATCTGCAGAAAGGTCCCGACCTGAAACATCTCTAGTCCATGTTCTCCAGAGATGCTGCCTGACCCGCTGAGCCACTCCAGCACTTTGTGCCGAACTTTGGTTCAAAGCGGCATCTGCAATTCATTTATAATTACATCTCTCTCTCTCTCTCTCTCTCTCTCTGTGTTCCAGAAGCTGACGTTCTTTGGCTCAACCCTGCTGGGGGGCGCTCCCCCCCAGGGCCAGACCCTGGAGATCCCTGGGGCTAGTAGACCCGCCGTGGTCTGCAAGAACGGCCTGGTCCTCTTTGGCAACGACGGCAACATGGTAACCAGCTTCTTCTCGGACCACTCTGCGCCTGCTGGTTGGGGTTGGGGGGAGGTGCGGGGGTCTAACTCTGTGGAAGGTGCAAAGTCACAGAGACTCACAGAGCCGTTCAGCACAGAAACAGGCCCTTCGGCCCGCCTTGTCCATGCCAACCATGTTTACATGCTGGGCTGGCCCCATTTGTGTGCATTTAGCCCATATCCCTCTAAACCCTTCCTATCCAAATATGTCCAAATGTCTTTTAAAGCTGTAATTGTGTCCGTTTCTATAGCTTCCTCTGGCAGCTCGTTCCAGATACGGACTAACCTCTAAGTGAAAACTTGCCCCTGAGGTGGCACAGTGGCGCAGCGGTAGAGTTGCTGCCGCACAGCGTCAGAGACCCGGGTTCAATCCTGACTGTGGGTGCCATCTGTACGGAGTTTGCATGTTCTCTCTGTGACCGCGTGGGTTTCCTCCGGGTGCTCCGGTTTCCTCCCACATCCCAAAGATGCGTAGGTTTGTAGGTTAATTGGCTTCTGTAAATTACCCATAGTGTGTAGGATAGAACTAGTGTACGTGTGATCGCTGGTCAATGTGGTCCCGTTGGGCCTGTGTCCATGTCGTATCTCTAAAACTAACAAATAGGTTTAATGGCTCCCCTCCAAAGTTAGGCCTGTGTCCTCCAAAGTTAATCCTGTGCCCTCTACTTTTAGAATCCTCTACCCTGGGGCAATGACTGAGCGTTCACTTTATCCATGCCCCTCATGGTCCTGTATGCCTCAATGAGGTCTCAATAAGGCCAGGAGTGCCTGCGATGCGATACCAGCGATCATTCCATGTTCTAGCCAGATGTTTAGACCCAACATCTAGCGAGTTCCTCAAAAGCTGTGGTTGCTTTCCAGCTGCTGGTGAAAAGCCTCCAGTTTGAAGATGGAAAAATGATCCCCGCATCCAAGTACTTCTCCTCCACGGAGTCATCCTCGCTGGAGCTCACGGAAGACGAGAAGAAAATCAAAGAGGACGTTCGGGTAAGAGGCCTCAAAGCCCAGGTGTGGCATCAAACAGACCAAAGGAACAGCAGGTGCTGGCATCCCGAGCAAGGCACAAAGTACAGGAGGAGATCAGCAGGTCAGGCAACATCTGTGGAAGGCATAGACAGAGGCCAATTTCGGTCCATGACTCTTCTTCAGACTGATGGAGTAGAGGGGAGGAAGCTGGAAAAGAGATGGGGGCGGGGGGGGGGGGCATGGCAAAGCCTTGTGAGTGATAGGTGGATACAGGTGAGGGGGGTGATTGGCAGATGGGTGGAGTAAGTGACAAAGGCTGGAGGTGGAAAGGAGACAAAAGGGTGTGGAATAAGGAGAGGTCCCCCCCCCCTCCCCCCCGCCTGTATCCCTCCCCCCAGCTTTACATTCCTCTCCTCTCCCTTTGCCAGACACCGTTTTCTCTCCTTTGCACCTCCAGCCTTTGACACTTACTGGGAGTGTGATGGGGCAGTGTAGAGGGGGCCTCACTCTGTGTCTCACCCCGGTACAGTGTAAAGGGAGCTTCACTCTGTGTGATGGACCTACATCAATGTTGGGCGAGTCCAGAACCAGGGGCCACAGTCTTAGAATAAAGGGGAGGTCATTTAAGACTGAGATGAGAAAAAACCTTTTTCACCCAGAGAGTTGTGAATTCCCTGCCACAGAGGGCAGTGGAGGCCAAATCACTGGATGGATTAAAGAGAGAGTTAGATAGAGCTCTAGGAGCTAGTGGAGTCAAGGGATATGGGGAGAAGGCAGGCATGGGTTATTGATAGGGGCGATCAGCCATGATCACAATGAATGGCGGTGCTGGCTCGAAGGGCTGAATGGCCTCCTCCTGCACCTATTTTCTATGCTTCTATCATCTCACTGCGTGTAACACTGCTCCATGTCTCCTCGGATCCAGGCCGTTTGGAAGGGAATCCTGTCCAACGTGGCAGAAATTGTGGAATCGACCGATTTCTTCAAGTCTGGCGCTGCGTCGATGGATGTGGTCAGGTAACTCCCTCTCCCTTCCCCCGCCCTTCACTGTCGCCCTGGGCACTTCCAAAATCCCTGGAAAAGCTGACCATAAACATTTTTTTTAAAAAGTAAGTTGATGGCACGTGTAGGATAGAGCAGCTTACGCACACATCTCCCCACGCCCCCCTGTCCCACCTTTATCTCTCTCTCTCTCTCTGGCTTCATATTACACTCCTCCTCTTCCCTCTCACTATCCAACACCCTCATAGCTCCCTCTCACCTTTGCCACTTAGTCCACACATCTGCCTTCGGGGATGTGTGACAAGGGGCTGGAGATGGAAAGCAGATTAAAGGGTGTGAGATACGGAGAGGAGGCGTGAAGTGTAAGGCCAGAAGGAGGGATGTGGGTGAAACGGGACGGGGATAGGGGAAGGGGTGGGGGGGGGGGGGGGGGGGGGGGGAAGACGGATGCACATTCTGGTGAAGAACAGAGAAGGGGGGGGGGTGGGGGGAGTTTGTTGGTGAGTTTGTTGGTGTGTTACCTAAAACTGGAGATTTCAATGTTCGTCCCGTTGGGTTGCGAGCTGCCCAAGTGGTACATGAGGTGTATCTGGAGATCAATGTTACCGGGTCTCTCACCCGGACGTTAGTAAGAGCCCAACCCTGGCCCAAAACTAACACACTACATACCCAGAGCAGCAACATTGCAAATATCATCGGCTGTTGTGAAACTGACAGAAAACGCTGGAAACTGGCAGAAAGTGAGAGAAGCAGAGTCAGTGTTGGGGTCATTAACCTCCAGCCCGGGTCAAGGACGGGAAACCTTCTCTCTCCAAAACACTGGTCCTGACCTGTCGAATGTTGATTGATTGAACGTAGAACAGCACACGAACAGGCCCTTCAACCCACAATTTCAGTGCCGAACATGATGCCAAGAGCAATTCATATCAGCCTGCACGTGATCCATATCCCTCCATCCCCTGCATATCCGCATCTAAAAGCTGCTTAGACACCATTATCATATCTGCCTCCACCACCACCCCCGGCAGCACGTTCCAGCCACCCACCGCCCTCTGTGTGAAAAAACATTTGGCCCACACATCTCCTTTAAACTTTGCCCCTCTTTCATTAAAGCCACGGCCGCTAATATTTGATTTTTCTATCCTGGGGAAAAGGACCGATTGGTTGAAAGACTCAGCATGGAAACAGGCCCTTGATTTGTTACTAATACCTATGAGAGAGAGTAGAGTAGAGTGTTACCAAACTTCTGAATTCACTGGGGTGGAACCCTCTCCAAGACAGACTTCAAGCTCACCGTTTGACCTGTTTTTACAAAATGTTAAATGGTCAGCTCGACATGGATTACCAAACCTACACCAAACCCAAACCAATTAGCAGCAGACGAGGGCATTTGATCCAATTTAAGATATCAGCTACCAAGACAGATGTGTACAGCAATTCGTTCTTCCCCCGCACAATTAAAGCATGGAATAGTCTTCACCCTACTATAGTTACCCAACCAGATGCAACTAAATTTAAGATAGCTCTTTCTTCCCAAAAACCCTTTCTGGCTTAAGTCTTCCCTCCACCACCTCCAGTTTAAATTCCATTTGGAATATTTTGGCAGACCAAGAAACCAAGAACCAAGATCCTACGGCACACCCATTCCACACCAGTTCTATGTTATCCCACTTTCCCATCCGCTCCCCACACTCTGGGGCAGTTTACAGCTGGATGAGTTGGGCCGAAGGGCCTGTTTCCGTGCTGTGTGACACTATTGCCATTGCTCATTCAGTAACAACACCAGATTGCAGTGACCTTATGACGGGAAGAACTTTCACTCCTCTCCCCACCCCCTCTCCCAGAGAGAGTGTTGTTGGCGCTCCAGGTTATAATTAACCAGGGAATGTCAGGATCAGATGAATGATTCATCATAAAACAAATCCCAGGGCAAAGAGTGAGGTTTATTATCCGTTATAGAAGTGTTGCATCAAACGCACAGGCTGAGAGTACACAAATGCACATCAGAGCACAGAGCAGCCAGAGCATCATGAGGGAGCAGTAAATGCAGTCAATCCTGAGGATTGATGAGCTTTCATTAACTTTGTTGCTCCATCAGACGCTGCCTGACCCACTTCTTATTTCACTTCATTTTCCCACCACACAATTTGGAGTCAATGTGTATTTCACGAGGAGGGATGTGCTGGCATTGGAGCGGGTCCGGAGGAGGTTTACGAGAATGATGCTAGGTTTACATATGATGAGCGTTTAACAGCTCTGGCCTGAACTCACTGGAGTTTAAAAGGATGAGGGGGGACCTCATTGAAACTTAGCGAATAGTGAAAGACCTGGATGGAGTGGATATGGAGAGGATGTTTCCCCTATTTGGAGTGTCCAGGAACAGAGGCCACAGCCTCAGAATAAAAGGACGTACCGTTAAAGAGATGAGGAAGACTTTCTTTAGACTGAGGGTGATGAATCTGTGGAATTGATTGCCACAGATGGTGGTGCAGACCAGGTCAAGGGATATTTTTAAGGTGGAGATTAACAGATTCCTGATTAGTACGGGTGTCAGAGGTTATGGGGAGAAGGCAGGAGAATGGGGTTGAGAGGGAAAGATAGATCAGCCATGACTGAATGGCGGAGTAGACCTGATGGGAGGAATGGCCTAATGCTGCTCCAATCACGTATGAACTCTCTGCAATTTCTTGGGCAGAGCTGCTCCCGAGCCAAGCTGTGATGCAAGTGGACAGTGTGCGTTCCATGGTACATCTGCAGAAGTTTGTAATTGAGAAAACTGAATTGGACATAAGGTCCTTAGTGATAGGAGCAGAATTAGTCCATACAGCCCATCAAGTCTACTCCGCCATTCAATCAATGCTGATCTATATCTCCCTCCTACCCCATTCTCCTTCCTTCTCCCCATAATCCCTGACACCCATACTAATCAAGAATCTATCTATCTCTGCCTTAAAAATATCCATCAACTTGGCCTCCACAGCCTTCCGTGACAAAAAAATCCACAGATTCACCACCCCCTGACTAAAGGAATTCCTCCTCATCTTCCTAAAAGAATGTTCTTTAATTCTGAGACTATGATCTCTAATCCTAGACTCTCCCGCTGGTGGAAACATCCTCTCCACATCCACTCTATCCAAGTCTTTCACTATTCGAAATGTTTCAATGAGGTTCCCCCTCATCCTTCTAAACTCCAGTGCGTACAGGCCCAGTGCCGTCAAATGCTCATAATATGTTAACCCACTCATTCCTGGGATCATTCTTGTAAACCTCCTCTGGACCCTCTCCAGGGCCAGTACATTCTTCCTCAGGTTTGGTGCCCAAAGCCAACCGCTCCTCAGCCGAGAATAGTGCAGGAAGATAGGCACAAGATGCTGGAGTAACTCAGCATGAAGCAGGCCAGCCCAGTGCTCCCAGTGCTGGCCGTCTTCTAACCGAGTGCCCGTGTTGCCCACAGGCTTGTGGAGGAGCTGAGGCTGAAGTGCGCTGGTCTTCAGCTACAGAATGAAGATGTCTACATGGCCACCACCTTTGAGGACTTCATGCAGATGGTGGTGAGGAAGCTCCGCGGAGAAGATGAGGAAGAGGAACTGCTGATAGACCATGTACGTGGATGTCCCGCCAGTAATCCCCACACCGAGTGCCGGGGCCAGTGTCTGGCTCCAGTTTAGCCACTGCCAACTGACCTTGTCACAGAAGGTCCAGGTCATAAAATGGCCAGCGCAGTGCCCCACAGTCTCCCTGAGGATGGAGCAGAAAGATAGACACAAAATGCTGGAGGAACTCAGCGGATCAGGCAGCATCCCTGGAGAAAAGGAATAGGTGGCGTTTCAGTCGAGACCCTTCATCAGACTGAGAGTCAGGAAGGGGGATACTGGAGGTATGGGAAGGCACAGAACAAATCAGAGCCGGTACCGATGGCCCAGGGAAGGTGGAGCCCACAATGGTCCATCATTGGCTGGGGACGAGGAATACAATGGTGAAAGTTACAAGAGGACTAGGGTGAGGGAGGGACAAAGAGAGAAGGAATGCAAGAAGGTTACTTGAAAGGTATAGATAGAGTGGATGTGGAGAGGATGTTTCCACTGGTGGGAGAGTCTGGGACCAGAGGTCAGAGCCTCAGAATTAAAAGGAGCTCTTTTAGAAAGGAGGTGAGGAGGAACTTCTTTAGTCAGAGGGTAGTTAATCTGTGGAACATTGCCATGAGGGCTGTGGAGGCCAAGTCAGTGCATATTTTTAAGGCAGAGACAGACAAATACTTGATTAGAACGGGTGCCTCGGATTATGAGGAGAAGGCAAGAAAATTGGATTTGGAGGCAGAGATCAGCCATGATTGAATGGCAGAGTTGACTCGATGGGCCAAATGGACTGATTCTACTCCTATAACTTGTGAACTTGTGAAAAATAGAGAGGTCAGTACTCATACTGCTGGGTTGTAATTTGCCCAAGCGAAATATGAGATGCTGTTCCTCCCAATTTGTTTGTGGCCTCACTCTGACAGTGGAAGAGGTCCAGGACAGAAAGGTCACCGTGGCAATGGGAGAGGGACTTTAAATGTGTTTCAACCGGGAGATCACGGAGGCCAAGGCGGACTGAGCGAAGGCGTTCAGCGAAACGATCGCCCAGACGGCGCTTGGTCAGATGGCGCAGAAAACGCTTTGGAAACATTTTCAATGATAGGATGCTGTAATATAGAAAGATAGACTAAGGAAGAGTCCCGACCGAAATCTCACCCATCCTTTATCTCGAGAGATGTTGCCTGACCCGCTGAGTCACTCCGGCACTTTGTATCTATCTTGGCATCTGCAGTTCTTGTTTCTGTAACACGGAAATCTCCCAAATGATCATCCTCCCCTCATTCCCAACACCCTTTATTAGGATGTCACAGCCGCTGACTCTTTGCCAGAGACCCAGGTTCCATCCTGACCTCGGCTGCTGTCTGTGTGGGGTTTGCTCGTTCTCGCTGTGACCGCGTGGATTTTCACTGGGTGCTCTAAATCCTGTCACTGGCCCCTAGTGTGTAGGGAGTGGATGAGAAAGTGGGATATCATAGAACTAATATGAATGGATGATTTATGGTAGGCGTGGACTTGGTGGGCTGAATGGCCTGTTTCCACACTGTATCGACTAAACTAAACTCCTCCTAGTCTAATCCTCCACCGCTCTCACTCTCACGGTCGTTAATATCTCCTGAGGTGGCTTCATTCTGTGGGTGGCACAGCAGGGTCCAACGCAATGCTTCATAAACTGGTGAATGGTTCACCCAAGGGCAAATGAAGTTATTTTGGGGTGAATGAAACTAGAGGGGTGAATGACGTAATTTATTCAGATATTTACATTTTTTGTTCCATACTTAAAAAAGGCATTGCCATTAACGTGGTTAGTAAGCTCTTATTGGTTTTAATGGCAGTGGAGCTGGAAGCTTTATATGGTTTTTTTCTCTACCTATGGTTTTCTAATTTCAAAGTAACAGGATATTTCCCAAATTTACTGGAATATAACCTTTTAGGGAAGACCAGATGAGCTAGTGGGATGATAAATCTATAAATGGCAACACTGGAGGATCTCCGTTGGCAACTGTTGAACTGTAACTTTACTTTGCGTCGCAATTTAGCTTCCAAAGTTGATATTTGGTGGTATTGTGAGCTTTCGTCCGGGAGAGTTGTAGAAAGTTATATTAGTTGGATATTAACATATTAAATCACATACTCCATGGTTTTTTGAGCTAGTTTTCCCAAGAAAAAAAACTGGCAGTAATCAATGCCCGGAAGGGTAGGATGGGGCTAAAGCCCAGTGTGTAGACATCGGAATGTTTTTTAACATCCTAATAGAATGATTTTCCAACTCCTGTGGTAATTAAACTTTTTTTTCACATATTTTTAAGATGTTCAAAATGTTGAATAAAATAAACACTTAGGAAAGTAGTTAATTTATGTTTTTTGCTCATGTGACAAAATAAATGGTTTATAAAATTATACGCAAGGGCAAATAAGACGAAAATTATCAACAACACACAAGATAATTTAGTCGAGGGTGAATGAAATGTTGTGATAAAGACTCAAGGATGAATGACGCTGAAATAGTTTAAGAAGCGCTGTTCCAACGCACCCCCGTCCCACACCCACACTGGCAGAGCAAGCGTCTCAGTCACTGTCGCCAGGGGGTGAGTCTGACGTAACCGGTTCATGTCTCTGGGGTTTACAGGTTGAAATGGACGTTAACGGCCGGACCCTGCGCCTGCCTCACCAAACCTTCATCAACGGCCAGTTCATGGACGCAGAGGGAGGGGCCTGGTACCACACCATCAACCCCACCCACGGAACTGTGAGTCCACCAGGGCTGGCAGAGATAATACACTGAAAATACATGGCGGGTGGGGGGGACTGAGGGGCAGAGAAAGATACAGAGAGAGACACAGGGATAAAGATATATGGAGAGAGGGATACAGAGGCAGAGAGAGAGATAAAGAGAGAAAGAAAGACTGTGAGAGAGATTGAGGGAAACAGAAAGGCGAAGAGAGAGAGAGAATGTACAGAGAGAGAGGGTCAGGGATAGAGAGAGAGAGAGAGAGAGACATACGGAAAGGTGTCCTGACCCTGCCCTCTATGCCCTTCATTCTCTCTCTCACTCTCATTCTTTATTTCACTCTCTTTATCATCCCCATCTCTATTTTCTATCCCTTTCTCTGATTCTTTCTCCCTCTCTCGTAACCTAGCCACCCAACTCTGTCTCTCTCTCTCTCTCTCTCTGTCTCTCTCTGTCTCTCTCTGTCTCTCTCTGTCTCTCTCTGTCGTTCTCTGTCTCTCTCTGTCTCTCTCACACACACACTCTTGTTCCCAACTTCCTAACTCTGCCTATCTCCTTGTCTTTGTTCTTCCTCACCGCCTCCCTCCGTCACCCTCTCCATGTCTGTGCTCCAGGTGATCTGCAAGGTGTCACTGGCCCAGATATCTGATGTGGACAAGGCCGTGGCCGCAGCGAAGGAAGCCTTTGAGTCCGGCGAGTGGGGCCGGATGAATTCCAGGGACCGGGGCCGCCTGCTCTACAGGTAAACATCCATCACTAACAACGTCCATTGGACCTCTCCCGCACTGTACGTGCAGATAACAAGATGCTCACCCTGGCTTGGCTTGGCTTATCTTGGCTTTGTCTTATCTTGGCTTTGTCTTATCTTGGCTTTGTCTTATCTTGGCTTTGTCTTATCTTGGCTTTGTCTTATCTTGGTTTGGCCTATCTGGGCTTGGCCTATCTTGGCTTGGCCTATCTTGGCTTGGCCTATCTGGGCTTGGCCTATCTTGGCTTGGCCTGGGTTGAGGTAGAGCATGGGAGGGGAGCTCCCTCCTTCTGTGGTGCCGGATGTTTTAGGGGTGAGGAGCTGGATCTGGGGGCATCTTGAGCTGCCGCTGGTGCTGACAGTAGTGTGCTCCATCCCTAGGCTGGCTGATCTGATGGAGGAGCACCAGGAGGAGCTGGCCACCATCGAGGCCATCGACTCGGGTGCCGTCTACACCCTGGCCCTGAAAACCCATGTGGGCATGTCCATCCAGACCTTCCGCTACTTTGCCGGCTGGTGCGACAAGATCCAGGTCTGTGACGCCTGCCATGGCTGCTGAACCACCCACGGTAAAACGGCCGCCCACTGGCCACTGGCACACAGCTGGCCACTGGCACACAGCTGGCCACTGGCACATAGCTGGCCACTGGCACACACAACTACACGCCACACACATCTGTACACTGACACACACGTTGACACTAACACCACGGTGCATCGGCACACATGCACATGTACACAGAGTATATGCTGCACACATTCACACAGCTGGTAAGCATGTCATTAACACTTGTACATCTACACACACCTGCACACATCTGTGGCCCATGTGCGGGTCTGTGTGCCAACGTACGGCTGTGTGCCCGCACACAGGTGTACATGTGTACAGCTGTGCCCGTGTGCGGCTGTGTGCACATGTGCGGGCATGTGCCCACGTGCGGGGGTGTACCTGTGTACAGGTGTGCCTGTGTGTGTCCATACCTGTACACCTGTGGAACTGTCACACCTGAGGCGGAGCACGCTGCCCGTTGACCAAAGGGGTGTGCCCGGGTGCCCACTCTCACCGCCTGCCCTTCCTCCCCAGGGCTGCACCATCCCAATCAACCAGGCCCGGCCCAATCGCAACCTGACCTTCACCAAGAGGGAGCCCATTGGGTGAGTGCTGGCAATCCACCTCGCTTTGTTAGCTGGCGGGTGGGGTGGGGTGGAGGGATGGGGGATGTGGGGATGTGGGGAGATGGGGTTGGGAGGGTTGGGGTTGGACGGTGGGGTGGGGAGGAGGGCAGGAGGGAAGTGGGGAGGATGATGGAGAGGGTATGGGGTGGGTACGTTGGGGAGGGGGGGAGGGGGGCAAGAGAACCGTGCAGCTGCTTGTGTGACCCCAGAGCAACGCTGGGGGAGCACATTGGAGAATGCAGAGTGGGTGATGTATTTACCGACACCCCATGCCTCAAACCATCCCCCTCTTCCCCCCCCCCCCCCTCTCCCCGGTGCAGGGTGTGTGGGGTGGTGATCCCGTGGAACTACCCGTTGATGATGTTGGCGTGGAAGGCAGCCGCCTGCCTGGCCGCGGGGAACACCCTGGTGCTCAAACCGGCGCAGGCAAGTGGCCAGCGAGTGCCCGCATCACGTGCCACACGGGGTCACGCACATGGTCATGCATGGGGACACATGCCCATACAGGGTCACACATGTGGCCACAGAGGGTCACACATGTGGCCACACAGGGTCACACACGTGGCCACACAGGGTCACACACGTGGCCACACAGGGTCACACACGTGGCCACACAGGGTCACACACGTGGCCACACAGGGTCACACACGTGGCCACACAGGGTCACACACGTGGCCACACAGGGTCACACACGTGGCCACACAGGGTCACACACGTGGCCACACATGGTTACACATGTGGCCACACAGGGTCACACACGTGGCCACGCAGGGTCACACATGTGGCCGCACACGGTTACACACGTGGCCACACAGGGTCACACACGTGGCCACGCAGGGTCACACACGTGGCCACACACGGTCACACACGTGGCCACACAGGGTCACACATGTGGCCACACAAGGTCACACACGTGGCCACACAGGGTCACACACGTGGCCACACAGGGTCACACACGTGGCCACACAGGGTCACACACGTGGCCACGCAGGGTCACACACGTGGCCACACAGGGTCACACACGTGGCCACACAGGGTCACACACGTGGCCACATGCGGCACGGTGCAGGAGTCAGCCAGTCACCGACCCGGACAGCAGAGCAACAGGCCCTTCGGCCCACCTAGTCCGTGCCGACCCAGTGGGCATTCTGGGCAAGTCCCATGTACGTGCATTAGGCCCATGTCCCTCTATACCCTGCCTATCCATATATCTGTCCATATCCACCAGTATCCACCTATCACCCGCCAGCCTCTACGCCGCCCCTTCCCCACTTTCCCAGCCACCTCACCGCTCCTCCTGCAACACTGCAATATCCCAGCACAATGGCCATGTCATCTTCCATCCCCAAGTCCCCGACTGTTGCCCATTGAGGGGCCAAGTGATGCCCCAGAGGGTGGGGGGAGCTCGGGTGGGACATCAGTCACCGGTCAGCAGGCTCGCAGGCTGGGCCGCTCCCGAGACTGTGCTGCACGTGGGCAGTCGGGATCTACGGTGTGTAAATCCCTTTGAGGAGAAGGCAGGAGACTGGGGTTGAGAGTGAACGATAGATCAGCCATTGTGGAATGGCATAGACTTGATGGGCCGAATGGCATCATTCTGCTCCTGTGAACTTATGCGCACCATGGGATTGCCGGGGGGGGGGGGGGGAGGGGGGGAGGGGGGAGGGGTAGTTTTCTGACCCCCACGATCTCCCCTTCCCTCCAATAGGTGACGCCATTGACAGCATTGAAATTCGCCGAGCTCACGGTAAAGGCAGGAATCCCAAAGGGGGTGGTCAACATTCTCCCGGGAGCCGGTAGGTAACACCGCCCCTCCCCCACCGCCCCTCCCCCACCGCCCCTCCCCCACCGCAGCTCCCCCACCGCCCCTCCCCCACCGCCCCTCCCCCACCGCCCCTCCCCCACCGCAGCTCCCCCACCGCCCCTCCCCCACCGCCCCTCCCCCACCGCCCCTCCCCCAACGCCCCCCCCCCACTGCCCCTCCCCCACTGCCCCTCCCCCACTGCCCCTCCCCCACCGCCCCTCCCCCACCGCCCCTCCCCTACCGCCCCTCCCCCACCGCCCCTCCCCCACCGCTCCCTTCCCTACCGCCCCTCCCCCACCGCCCCTCCCCCACCGCCCCTCCCCCTCCGCCCCTCCCCCACCGCTCCCTTCCCTACCGCCCCTCCCCCACCGCCCCTCCCCCACCGCCCCTCCCACAGTGTGTGTGCGTGTGTCGGTTTGGGGGGATTGCAGGGGTGACTATTGTTTGGGTGTAGGTTGGGTGGTGTGTGAGGGGTTTTTTTGGGGGCTGTTTCTCCGTCCTGCTCTGAGCGCCCATTCCTGTCCCTCAGGTTCCCTCATCGGGCAGAGAATATCGGAGCATCCAGATGTTCGGAAGTTGGGCTTCACTGGGTCGACCCCGGTTGGGAAGCAGATCATGAAGAGGTAACAGGGGTCCCTGGGGAAGGTTCAGGAGCAGAACGCAACATGCTGGAGGAACTCAGCAGGTCAGGCAGCATCCGTGGAGGGTATTGGGTTGGGACCCTTCTTCAGCCCTGCTGCCCCAGACCCACATCCCAATAAACCCTCAGATAGACACTCAGGGGTCAGGTAGCATCTCTGGAGGAAAGGAATAGGTGACGTTTCGAGTTGAGACCCTTCTTCAAATTGAGAGTCCGGGGCGAGGGCAACGGAGAGATATGTAAAGGTACATATAACAAATGAATGAAAGATATGCAAAAAAACAAATGAAATCCAGCAACAATGATCAAGGAAAGGTGGAGCCCACAATGGTCCATTGTTGGCTGTGGGGAAGATAATAACGAGTGATACAAACAGTGGAACGCAGCAGGACAACAGTGAAACTAGTACAACGACTAGAGTGTAGGAGAGAGGGGATGCGAGGGTTACTTGAAGTTAGAGAAATCACTGTTTATACCGGTGGGTTGTAAGCTACCCAAGCCAAATATGAGATGCTGTTCCTCCCATTTGCGTTTGGTCTCACTCTGACAGTGGAACAGGCTTCCCAGTATACCCTTGCTACCCATCTATTTGTCTTTTCAAAGCCGTCATTGTATCCACGTCCATAGCTTTCTCTGGCTGCTCGTTGCAGACTACCCTCTGAGTGGAAAGGTTGCCCCTGAGGTCTCTCTAAACCCTCCCATATCCAGATATCTCCCAAATGGCCATTGGAAGAGATCATTGGGAAAAAGATGTAGGGCAAGAGTGAATCCAACACCAGCTCTGAGGGGTGGGACCCATGGGTGCTCAACTTACCCACCCTCCCACCCCCCACACAACCCCACCCCCACCCCACTCCCCCCCACCCCCACCCCACACAACCTCACCCCCACCCCACTAAACCCCACCCCCACCCCACTAAACCCCACCCCCACCCCTCAACCCCACCCACCCCCCACTAAACCCCATCCCCCACCCCACTCCCAACCCCACCCCCACCCCCAACCCATCCCACCCATCACCCCACACAACCCCACCCCCACCCCACACAACCCCCCCCCACTCAACCCCACCCCCCCACTCAACCCCACCCCCACTCCCACCCCACTCCCTCCCCACCCCCACCCCCACCCCACTCCCTCCCCACACAACCCCACCCCCACCCCACTCCCTCCCCACACAACCCCACCCCCACCCCACTCCCTCCCCCACCCGCACCCCCACCCCCACCCCACTCCCTCCCCACACAACCCCACCCCCACCCCACTCCCACCCCCCCCAACCCTACCCAACACCACCCTCCCAAGTCCCCACCCAAACCCAGCCCCACCCTGCCCCAAGTCACCCCACCGCACAAAGTCCGTCTGTGGGCTGAATCTGTTGGGAAAGCTTTGCCCCTCCTGACCTGTCTCCACCGCTGGGCAGGAGAGTCACGCACCTCCCCTCTGTGCCGATACCACCCCACTACCCTGTGGAGTGGTGGCCGGAGGGGGAGGTTCCCACAGGCCGGAGACGGGCTGGGGGGGGGTGGGGGGGAGGGGGGGTGGAGGGGGGCTGGTGATCTCCACAGACTGAGCATGAAATGCCCTTCCTTCCACAGCTGTGCAGTCAGCAACGTGAAGAAAGTCTCTCTGGAACTCGGCGGCAAATCCCCGCTCTTAATCTTTGCCGACTGTGATTTGGACAAGGCAGTGCGGATGGTAAAGTGGACAGACCTGGGCTGCACCGGGAGGGAGTGGTGGGTGGTGGTGGGTGAGGGTGAGGACAGGACAGCATCAGAAACCTTGAGGTTCCCCGCACTCTCCCGTCACACACACACTGCAGGTTAGTGGTGGATCTCATCGCGAGCTCTGTTATGGACCTCACATCGTCCCTGCCACTGATAGACACACCATGCTGGAGTACCTCAGCGGGACAGGCAGCATCTCTGGAGAGAAGGAGTGGGTGACGTTACGGGTCGAGACCCTTCTTCAGACTGAAAGTCACGGGAAAGGGAAACAGGTGATATAGACGATGATGTAGAGAGATATAGAGCAAATGAATGAAAGATATGCAAAAAATGTAACAATGATAAAGGAACCAGGTTATTGTTAGCTGCTTGCGAGGTGAGAACGAAAGCTGGTGTGACTTGGGTGGGGGAGGGCTGGAGAGAGCGGGAGTGCAGGGGTAACATGAAGTTAGGGAAATCAATATTTAATATTAAATATTAAATCAATAGTTAACAACCCCTTCTTTGTATAGAATCATAACCCCTCTGGATAGTGGACGTGGAGAGGATGTTTCCAGAATTGGGAGAGTCTAGGACCAGAGGGCACAGTCTCAAAATAAAAGGACGTTCCTTTAGGAAGGCGATGTGGAGGAATCTCCTCAGTCAGACGGTGGTGAATCTGTGGAATTCTTTGCCACAGACGGCTGTGGAGGCCAAGTCAATGGATATTTTTAAGGCACAGATAGATAGATTCTTGATTAGTACGGGTGTCAGGGATTGTGGGAAGAAGACAGGAGAATGGAGTTAGGAGGGAAAGATAGATCAGCCATGATTGAATGGCGGAGTAGACTTGATGGGCCGTTTGGCCTAATTCTGCTCCTATCACTTATGAGGTTCTCAGGCTTCTGAATGGCCCTTCTATAAGCTCGGGTACTGTCTAATTCACCTCGCCCTCATTGCGGACATTGGATTTAGTCTCTGGAAGTGATGCGTTACAATGCTGAGGGGGTAACTGGCGCAGTGGTGGAGTCGCTGCCTTGCACCACCTCCCACATCCCAACGACATGCAGCTTTGTAAGTTGATTGGCTTCTGGAAATGGCCGTTAGTGTGTCGGATAAAGCTGGTGCACCGGGTGAAATGAGGGTGACAGGCAAAGGATCCAAGGTGACCTGCTGCTGCAGAATGTTGGTCAGGCCAGTTAAACATTAGTTAGGTTAGTTAATGATTAGTTGGTCTAGTAAGTGATTGGTCAAGACAGTAAATGATTGGTCTTGAATTTAAGTTTAGCTGTCAACTAGCATGTTAATGGGAATAAAAGTTTCCAAACAGAAATAAAGTGTTTGCAGTATCTAACAGGTCCCCTGTGACCCACGCCCTCTGACCCACGCCCTCTGACCCATGCCTCAATCCTCATAGAACAAACACAGAAGAGAACAGGACAGGAACTGGCCCTTCAGCCCACAATGTCCATGATGAATATTATGCCCAGGTTAAGCTGTCCTTAAACGAATCTCTGCTGCGTTCACGTGACCCGTATCCCTCCATTCCCTGCATGTTCTTGCTTTACCTTGCCCCTTCTCCCTGCCATCATTGGCTCTGTGTTGCATGGACAGCTGCGGTGAGGGGGATGGCAAAAGCCAAGAGGGTTTAACAGCCATGTACATAGAAACATAGAAACATAGAAAATAGGTGCAGGAGGAGGCCATTTGGCCCTTCGAGCCAGCACCGCCATTCATTGCGATCATGGCTGATCGTCCCCAATCAATAACCCGTGCCTGCCTTCTCCCCATATCCCTTGATTCCACTAGCCCCTAGAGCTCTATCTAACTCTATCTTAAATCCCTCTGAACAACAGAACAACAACATGTTTGCTTGCTGCAGCTTAATAGCCCATAAATGCAATAACGCACAGGTAAATATACAATAAACAGTGATGCGATGGGCAAGTTGGGCCGAAAGGCCTGTTTCAGGACTCTCTTTCTAGTTTAGTTTAGAGATGCAGCACAGAAACAGGCCTTTCGGCCCATCGTGACCAGCGATCCCCCCCCCGTACACTTGCACTATCCTACACACCACGGACATTATACAATTTTTACGGAAACCAGTTAACCTACAAACCCGTAGTCAGGATTGAATTAGGGTCCCTGGTACTGTAAGGCAGCAACTCTACCGCTGCGCCACCGAGCTGCCCTGTGTTAGACGATTCGTTTTGTTTTTAGTTTATTCTTGTCACGTGTGCCGAGGTACAGTGAACAGCTTTAGTTTGCGTGCTATCCAGTCAAAGAAAATACTGTACGAGAACACGATCAAGCTGTCCACACAAATATATGATAACCGGTACAAGGGTGTCTTTAGTGCAGGATGTAACAAGACGTAATATAAGGTCAGCTTAAAGATAGTCCAATGGACTCCAATGAGGTAGATGGGAGGTCAGGACCGGTCTCTAGCTGGTGAGAGGACACACAAGGGTTGATAAATTCCCTGGGCTGTCTGATATCTAGGCCAGGTTGCTGTGGGAGATAGCGGGGGTGTTCACCAAGATTTATGCATCTTTGTTAGCTACCGGTGTTGTGCCTAATGACTGGAGGATCGCAAATGGTGCTTCTTTATTTAAGAAGGGCAGCAGTGAAAAGCCAAGTAACATGGGCCAGTGAGGCTGATGTCAGTGTTTTTAGAGTTTTGGAGATACAGCATGGAAACAGGCCCTTCGACCATTGATTACCTGTTCACAGCAGTTCTACATGATCCCACTTTCTCATCCACTCCCTACACACTCGCGGCAATTTACAGAGGGCCAATGAACCTACAGACAGACCTGCACATCTTTGGGATGTGGGAGGAAACCGGAGGGTCAGGGGGAGAACGTGCAAACTCCACGCAGACCCGTAATCAGGATGGAACCCGGGTCTCTGGCGCTGTGAGGCAGCAACTCCACACACACAGACAGCACCCGAGGTCAGAATGGAACCGGGGTCCCTGGTGCCGTGAGGCAGCAGCACTACCCGCTGTGCTGCTGTGGAGATCGCTAACCCTTGCTTGCTTTCCCAGGGTATGGGAGCTGTGTTTTTCAACAAGGGGGAGAACTGTATAGCTGCTGGCCGGCTCTTTGTGGAAGAATCAATCCACGACCAGTTCCTGCACAGAGTGGTGAGTCTCTCTCTGTTCACCGTGTTCGGGTTGTAGGCTGATCTGCTCCCTCACGAGGCTGGGGTGGAAGGGAGCCCCTCAGCTGAATGGGGAGGGGGGAGGACAAGTAGCAGCTGGAATATATTGCGGAGAAGCACGAGGTGTTAAAGTCCGAGTCATAGAGTGATGCAGTGTGGAAACAGGCCCTTCATCCCAACTTGCCCACGCCGACCAACATGTCCCGTCTACACTTGTCCCACCTGCCTGCGGTTGGCCCAAATCCCTCTCAACCTATCCCATCCATCAACCTGTCCAAATGCTTCTTAAACGTTGCGATGGTCCCTGCCTCAACTCCCCCTCCGGCAGCTTGGTGGGATAATTGGGAAGACACAATGTAAAGTGGAGGCGCATTTCCAACGAGCTGGAAAAGTGGGAATGTTCCCGGGATGATGTTTACATATCTGCTGTGCTGCTGCAAGTGAGAATTTCAATGTTCCTTTTCGAGACTCATGACAATAAAACACTTTTGACACTTGATGTGGGCCAAAGGCAGGCAGGTGGGACGAGTGTAGATGGGACATGTTGGTCGGCGTGGGCAAGTTGGACCAAAGGGCCAGTTTTAATGCTGTATGACTCTATGACTGTAGTTGGGGAACTCACACAGAGATGGAAAGTGTTCTAGTAATGTGGGCATCAGATGTGAAGCAGCATACAGGCGCTCTGGATCGGGTGTATGGAGGGAAGGAGATGCGGCGTTGTCAAGCTCTCTCCTGGTCTCACGTACGTGCATCCCATTGTTGCTTCACTCCGAGCTCGCAGGTGGAAGAGGTGAAGAAGATGAAGATCGGAGACCCCCTGGACAGGTCCACGGACCACGGGCCCCAGAACCACAAGGCCCACCTGGACAAGCTGATCCAGTACTGTGTCACTGGGGTCCATGAGGGAGCCAGGCTGGTGTATGGAGGGAGGCAGGTGCCCCGGCCAGGTAGGTCCCAACTCCACGTGTACCAACCTCAGCTTCTTCATCCCTACCAACCATGGCGGGGAGAGTCCAATCAGTCCCACGGTCCAGGAGCCCTTCATGTGACGTGGTCTTGGCTGTAACGCAGGAGTTCTGCAGACATGGCTTACACCCAGAGCAGAGATGGTTCGAGATTATTGGATGCGTAGGATGCTAACCGATCTCCCAGACCCTCACCAGGGGTGAGACAGTGGGATTCTACTCTGCAGAAAAGGGGCAGAGAATGCCAGAATAATTCGCATTCACAAACATCAATGACTGTCAATTACTGTTGCACTTATGTCTCCCCACTCCCAGGTCATGGGTCAGACACAGAGTGCAGCTCCCTCTACACCGTCCCATCATACACTCCCGGGGTCGGACACAGCCCACGCAACGTGAGCCGCCTTTCCGCGATGCCCAGCGTGCCGTTCCTTAACGCTGAGAGGCGCGTACTGTACAGGCTGCTCCTGCACACTCTGCACTTCCTCGCCCTTGTCTTCCGTCCGCACACGCCCTGGCGGTCCGTGTTACCACCTGACGGCGGGAGTGGTCCTCAGTGGAGGTCTCTCTATAACGGAGTCCTCCCCCTTTACAGCGGGGACCTGGGGTGGAGAGTGTTGCACATTGTTGTGGCCTGTAACAGGTGCTTGAGCCGGTTCACGGACTCGCCCGCCACCTGTCACTTCTGTGGCGAGGAAGAGACCGTGTTTCATTTGTACATACAGTGTGAGAGGTTGCAGCCCAGGTTCGACTATCTGAAGGGGCTGCTCCTCAAGTACTGGCTACATTTTAGCCCCACACTCCTGATATTTGGGCACCCGATACAGAGGGGGGAAGGTCGGGAGGGAGGGGTGGGGGGGGGGTCTCCCTGTCCGTCTACTCCAGGGCTTGGCCAAGATGGCCATTGGCGGGTCCAGGCAGCGGGCAGTCGACGGCCACACCGGGGTTGACTGCCTGCCCCTTTAACGGCCCTTTGTCCGTGCCCATGTGTGCCTGGAGCAGGAGCACGCGGTGTCCATGGGGACGCTGGAGGCTTTCCGCGAACGCTGGTCGCCGCGGGAGGTCGATGGTATTATAGATAAGGATGGCGGGGTAATTTGAATTTTATCTTTGTTTGTAAGCTGCCAATACAGGTAGTTTTGATGTGAATTATATACTATTTTGTATGTTGATTTTTTAATTTTTTTAAAATAAAGTATTTGTTAAAAACAAGGGGTTCAGACACAGAGTGACGTTCCCTCTACACTGTTGTGTTGCAGGTTTTTTCTTCGAGCCCACGGTGTTCACGGATGTGCAGGATGAAATGTTCATCGCTCAGGAGGAATCCTTCGGGCCCATCATGATCATCTCCAAGTTTCCTGACGGGTAGGTTCACTTCGAGTCACAGAGCCGTAAAGCACGTGACAGGTCCCTCTTAAATCTCTCCCCTCTCACCTTAATCCTGTGCCCTCTAGTTTTAGAATCCTCTACCCTGGGGAAAAGACTGTGAGTGTTCACTTTATCGGTGCCCCTCATGATCCTGTACACCTCAATAAGGTCACTCCTTGGCCTTCTACGCTCCAATGAGAAAAAGTCCCAGCCTATCCAACCTCTCCCAGTAACCCAAGCCCAGAAGCCCAGGTAACATCCTGGTGAATCTTTTCTGCATGCTTTACATCTTAATACATCCTATCTAGCTGGGTGACCAGAACTGCACACAGTGCTCCAAATGTGGCCTCACCAACAACTTGTAACATAATGTCCATCCGAATGGCCTCCTCCTGCACCTATTTTCTATGTTTCTCTACTAGTGTAGGACAGAGACCCAGAGGGGGATGAATGTTCATGAAACATAGAACAGTACAGCAGCAAAACAGGCCCTTCGGCCCACAACGTCTGTGCTGAACTTGATGCCAAGAGCACCCGCCTGCCCATGCCCCATCTCCTTCTGTTCCCTGCGTACACCAGGCTTTTGTTCCCAGTGGTTCCGTGCTGGGTGTGGACTGAGTGTGGATTTGGCTCTGACCTGCTGTCACCGTGGTTTTGTTTCCACCAGGGACGTGGATGGAGTTTTGAAACGCGCCAACAACACGGAGTTCGGCCTGGCCTCGGGCGTGTTCACACGTGACCTGAGCAAGGCGCTGTACGTCAGCGACAAGCTGCAGGCTGGCACCGTCTTCGTCAACACCTACAACAAGACTGATGTGGCTGCTCCGTTTGGAGGCTTCAAACAGTCGGGCTTCGGCAAGGACCTGGGTAAGGGCTGCACGAGGAGAGTGGGCCCGGCTCTACAAACACTGCCTTTGGCTTGGTTTAGTTTTGTTTAGTGAGTCAAGAGTGTTTTATTGTCAAATGTCCCAGACAGAACAATGACATTCCTACTTGCAACAGCACAGCAGAATATGTAAACATAGTACTCTGTAAGTGATATAATATTTGAAAAGAGGAAAATAAAAGATTAGTTACTTTAGTTTATTGCCACGTGTAGAGGTACAGTGAAATGTTTTTTGTTGTTGTGTGCTAGCCACTCAGCGGAAAAACTATACATGGTTACAATCGAGTCACCCACAGTATACGGACGCAGGATAAAGGGGATAACGTTTAGTGCAGATAAAATCCAGTAAAGTCCAATTAAAGTTAGTCCGAGGGACTCTGATGAGGTAGATGGGAGGCCAGGGCCGCTCTCTGGTTGGTGAGAGGATGGTTCAGTCGCCTGATAACAGCTGGGAAGAAACTGTCCCTGAATCTGGAGGTGTGCGTTTTGACGCTTCTGTACCGTGTCATCACTACTGCTCGTAAAGCTGTTACACAAACGAGATTTCAGTCAAGACTTATCATTTACTCTTGCAGAGTGAAACGGTTCAGATGAGATTCATGAGAATGATGCAGGGGATTGTTGGATTAACCTACGAGGAGCGGATGAAGGCTCTGGGCCTGTACTCGCTGGAGTTTAGAAGGATGAGAGGGATTTCATTGAAACTTACCGAATAGTGAAAGGCCTGGATAGAGTGGATGTGGGGAGGATATTTCCAGTAGTGGGAGAGTCTCGGACCAGAGGGCACAGCCTCGGAATAAAAAGATGTACCTGTAGAATGGAGGAGGAGGAATTTCTTCAGCCACAGGATGGGGAATCAGTGGAATTCATTGCCACAGATGGCTGTGGAGGCCAAGTCAATTTAAAGCAGATTTTTGATTAGTAAGGGAGTCAAAGGTTATGGGGAGAAGGCAGGAGAATGGGATTGTGAGGAAAAGACAGATCAGCCGTGATTGAATGGTGGAGCAGACTCGATGGGCCGAAGGGTGTAATTCTGCTCCTATGTCTTATGGTGTACTGCTGACAGGCAGTGCCTGTTGACTCTGCAGTGAATCTCACTCTCGTTCCACAGGGCAGGAAGCTTTGAACGAATACCTGCGGACCAAGACAGTGACCGTTGAATACTAGCGGGATGGGGCGAATGTGGAGCAACTGCAGCAACTTCCCCCGTGGACGCAGGGAACCAACAATCAATGGACATTTGCCGATAATTCAGGACTGATTCTCCGTCACAAACCCTCTCCCGGAGATACATGAACATCCCATGGCAGGGCTGAGTGGATCCGTGAGAGGAGCCAGCCCAGGTTCGGTGGGCCGAGTGGCCTCCTTCCTCTTGTTGCAATCTAGTTGTAGAAATTTGCTGCCTTAATTTCCTTCCAGTTTACAATTGACAAGGAGGCATCATCTCCTCGACGCCACAGGGCCCAGCTGACCCGAGAGTCCAACCTCATCATCATACAACGTGGAACAGTCCAGCACAGGAACAGGCCCTTCGGCCCACAATGTCCGTGCCCAATATGATGCCAATAAACTAATCTCCACTGCCTGCACCTGATCCATATCCCTCCATTCCCTACATATCCACGTGCCGATCCTAAAGCCTCGAACACCACTACTGTATCTGCCTCCACCACCACCCCTGGCAGCAGGTACTAGGCCCACACCACCCTCTGTGTAAAAAGGGAATCTGCCCCGCACATCACCTTTAAACTTTGCCCTCTCACCTTAAAGTTACGCTTTAAATATACCTCACTTACTGGCCCAGTCGACATCGAAAGCACCTCCCTAACTCAAGCCCCCCCCCCTCCAAGATGGACAAAGGCAGCAGGGGAACACCACCAACTGCAGTTCCCGTCCAAGTCACTGGAATGTGGGAGGTTACGGGGAGAACGGATAGGAGGGCTTTAAGACAGCGCAGTGGCGCAGCGGTAGGGTTGCTGCCTCACAGCGGCTGAGACTGCGATTCGATCCTGACCACGGGTGCTGCTATACGGAGTCTGTACGTTCTCCCTGTGACCACATGGGTTTTCCCCAGGTGCTCCGGTTTCCTCCCACATTCCAAAGACGTGCAGGTTTGCAGGTTGATTGGCTGCTGTAAATTGTCCCTAGTGTGTAGGATAGATAGTGCTAGTATACGGGGTGGTTGCTGGTCAGCGCGGACTTGGTGGGCCGAATGGCCTGTTTCCATGCTGTATCTCCAAAGTCTAATTTCTAAAGAAGTATATAAAATTATGAGAGGCATAGACAGGGTAGACAGTCCGAACCTTTTCCTCAGGATGGAAAAATCAAATACCAGAGGGCATAGCTTTGAGGCAAGAGGGGCAAAGTTTAAAGGAGATGCGCGGGGCAAGTATTGTTACACAGAGGGTGGTGGGTGCCTGGAACACGCTGCCAGGGGTGGTGGAGGCAGATACGATTGTGGAGTTTGAGGGTTTTAGATAGGCACATGGACATGCAGCGGATGGAGGGATGTGGATCAGGGAGATCTTGGCTGCTCCCGGCTTCATGTTGGGCAACCACATTGCGGGTCGAAGGGCCTGTTCCTCTGCTGTACTGAAACGATTTTAAAATGAAATACACGGTCCTGGCTGGGAAATCTTAACGGCGTTCCCTCGCCGTCACTGGGTCTAGATGCCAGAACCTCCCCACCCCGACAGCACAGAGGGGGCACCTCCTCAGGGGGGTCTTCTGCTGTTCAAGGAGCCAGCTCACCCTCCATCCCCCACACCCGTCACAAGGGCAAACGCCACGAGGAAGCAGGATCCCTCGCCCGCTGTTCACACCTGTCGGGCACCAAGCCCCTTGCTGATTCAGGAGCTTTTAATTGCCTTGTGTACCGGCAATGGAATAATGAAATGCTGCACATTAGCGGGTCTGTAAACACAATCACACACAGATCAATGTACAATAATCAATAATCCAATAAATGAACAACTGTAATACTAGGTAACTGTAGTCCGTAGTGCAACGTGCAGCCAAAGACACAGTCCACAGAAGATCACAGTTGCTGAGGTTAGTGTTGTGCAGGGTTCAACAGCCTGATGGTTGCTGGGAAGAAGCTGTTCCTGTACCTGGAGGTCACGGTTTTCAGGCTCCTGTACCTTCATCGTGATGGTAGCAGTGAGATGAGAGCGTGGCCAGGGTGGTGTGGGTCAGTGATGATGCCGGCTGCCTTTTTGAGGCAGCGCCTCCCGTAGATCCCTTCGATGGTGGGGAGGTCAGTACCTGTGATGGACCGGGCAGTGTCCACCACTCTCTGTAGTCTCCTTCATTCCTGGGCGCTCGAGTTGCTGAACCTGGCCGTGATGCTGCCAGTCAGTGTGCTCTCTACCGTACACCTGTAGATGTTTGATAGAGTATTGGTAGTTCGAGGTGTTGATGAGCTTACATTGTGATTGCATCAATGTACTGGGCCCAGAACAGATCTTCAGAGCATAACATCGGTTGTGGGGAAAATGCTAGTCAGTTATTAAAGATGGGATAGCAGCACATTTGGAAAGTGGTGAAATCATTGGACAAAGTCAGCATGGATTTATGAAAGGTAAATCATGTCTGACGAATCTTATAGAATTTTTCGAGGATGTAACTAGCAGAGTTGATAAGGGAGAACCTGTGGATGTGTTATATCTGGATTTTCAGAAGGCTTTTGGCAAGGTCTCACATAAGAGATTAGTATACAAACTTAAAGCACACGGTATTGGGGGTTCAGTATTGATATGGATAGAGAACTGGCTGGCAGACAGGAAGCAAAGAGTAGGAGTAAACGGGTCATTTTCAGAATGGCAGGCAGTGACTAGTGGGGTACCGCAAGACTCAGTGCTGGGACCCCAGCTATTTACAATATATATTTATGATCTGGATGAGGGGTTTGAATGCAAGTTTGTGGAAGCCACAAAGCTGGGGGGCAGTGTTAGCTGTGAGACGGATGCTAGGAGGCTGCAAGGTGACCTGGATAGATTGGGTGAGTGATTGGGTGATTGGCAAATGCATGGCAGATGCAGTATAATGTTGATAAATGTGAGGTTATCCACTTTGGAGGCAAAAACAGGAAAGTATACTATTATCTGAATGGTGGCCGATTAGGAAAAGGGGAGATGCAATGAGACCTGGGTGTCATGGTACACCAGTCATTGAAAGTAGGCATGCAGGTGCTGCAGGCAGTGAAGAAAGCAAATGATATGTTGGCATTCAAAGCAAAAGGATTTGAGTATAGGAGCAGGGAGGTTCTACTGCAGTTGTACAGGGTCTTGGTGAGACCACAACTGGAGTATTGCGTACAGTTTTGGTCTCCTAATCTGAGGAAAGACATTCTTGCCATAGAGGGAGTACAGAGATGGTTCACCAGACTGATTCCTGGGCTGGCAGGACTTTCATATGAAGGAAGACTGGATAGACTTGTACTCGCTGGAATTTGGAAGATTGAGGGGGGATCTTATAGAGACTTACAAAATTATTAAGGGGTTGGACAGGCTAGATGCAGGAAGATTGTTCCCGATGTTGGGGAAGTCCAGAACAAGGGGTCACAGTTTAAGGATAAGGGGGAAGTCTTTTAGGATCGAGATGAGAAAATCATTTTTCACACAGAGAGTGGTGAATCTATGGAATTCTCTGCCACGGAAGGTAATTGAGGCCAGTTCATTGGCTATATTTAAGAGGGAGTTAGATATGGCCCTTGTGGCTAAAGGGATCAGGGGGTATGGAGAGAAGGCAGGTACAGGATACTGGGTTGGATGATCAGCCATGATCATATTGAATGGCGGTGCAGGCTCGAATGGCCGAATGGCCTACTCCTGCACCTATTTTCTATGTTTCTATATGCACACGCAGGAACCTGAAGCTGCCGACTCTGCACGGGGTTCCCTGTGAGAATGTGTTTCCTTTCTTTAGGTCAGGCGGGGACTGAGAACCGGTTTCCGTTAACTGTGCTCCCACAGCTCCTTGACGTTTGGAATTGGAATTGGAGCACAAGTTCTTCAGTGAAGAATAATAGCTGGAGACACCAGGAACTGCAGTTGTTGGACCTTGAGCAAAACACAAAGCGCTGGAGGAACTCAGCGTGCCCGGCAGCATCTGTGGACGGAAATGGACAGATGTTTGGACCCTTGTTCAGCTCCATTATCTCCCCCCCACCCCCCCCCCCCCACCTCATTTCCCACCCCATTCCACGCATATCCCTCCCCCTGGCTGTGCATTTCACTCCTCCTCTCCTCCCTTTGCCTTTTCACCTCCAGCTTTGTCACTTACTCCAACTTTGTGTTTTGCTCAAGGTCCAGCATCTGTCCGGATTCAGTGCCGAGCGTCCGTGCTGTTGTAATACCAGGGCCCGTCCACTGGGTGTCAGGGCCAAGCTGCCAGTGGCTGCAGCCAGGGTGACCCGTGGTCTGGACAGTGCACTGACCGGTCGATCAGCCTCTCGCTAGGCAGGTCCTGTGGGCAGGCAGGGGTGGGGGGGGGGGGGTAGGGGGGTAGGGGGGCAGTCGCTTTGGGCAGCACCCATACCCCCACCTCTCCATCTGCTCACTCACCCACCAGGCTGCCTGGTCAGTTGTCCGGCCTGAGCCACAGGCCACTGCCTCCCTCCACCAGGGTGGGGGTAGGGGAGAGAGGAAGGGGGAGGGGAGGGGAGAGGAGGAGTTGAGGGAGGGTGCAGGAGGGGGAGAGGAGGGGGGAGAGGAGAGGGGGAGGGGAGAGCAAGGGGTATGAGAGGAGGGGGTAGTGGAGGTGAGGGGAGGGGAGGAGGTACTGGTGGTGTTTGTATCGCACTTCCACGTGATAGCTACAATGACAAACTTTGTGTGCTCTCCCATTAAATCATCTCAAATCATAGCGGCATGAACATTGGATCTCCAATTTCAGGTAACTCCTGCATCCCCTCACCTCTCTCTCCCCCTCCCCTCCCCTAGCCATCCTACAAGTTCCAGTGTTCCCATCCTTGTATCCCTCCTGTTTGCACACCTTCATCAACCAACAACAGACCATTATGGGCTCCACCCATCCTGGGGTCATCTGTTGCCAGCCCAGATTTGTTCTGGCCTTTACTTATTTTCTTACTGCCTATTATGCCTCCTAGGATGTAGGGCAGCAACGAAGGTCCTCCACTCATGTGTGTTCTGGGCTAGCTTCTGGACACTACCCCAGCTCAGGTCCATTGTTTGCGTTTCCTCCTCTACAGTTCGATGCCAGGTGGTTTTGGTTCTCCCTCTTTTCCTTTTCCCTTCCAGTGTCCAGTGCAGGGCTATTCTTGGGATGCCGTCTGGTTCTCTTGTCAGTATACGGGCAATCCAGTCCCAGTGCCTTCTCATGTACATTCCAAAAACCTGTCCTAGTCTTATGTTTGGCATTTAGAACTTCCACCTTCCTGCCAATGGCTTATTTTCGGCTTTCACCATTGACATTCACCCTAGCATCTGTCGATAGCCCTGGAAGTCCATCACGCCCAGCAGTGTTGATTCCTTCAGTTGCTGTTTCCATAACATTTGTGTTTTACAAGACAGGGTTGTTAGCCCTGTGCTCAACCTCCAACCTGGAGGACCAGGGGATCTCTCATCGTCTCGTCTCTACCCTTCGACCTGTCCAGCATGGGAGACCCTAACAGGAGGCGAATCTCCCACTGGCGTAGCTCTAGGGGTCCCTGAGACACACAAGCTCCCCGACCACGACAATGCTGAGATGCTGTCTGACTGGAGGGGTTACTCCAACATTTTGTGTCTATCTTCACTGTAAACCAGCATCTGCAGTTCCTTCCTACATTTTTTGTCCTGCCCCACCTCTTTTCCAGCTTTCTTCTCCCCTCCCACATAATCAGTCTGAAGAAGGGCCTAGATTCAAAACATCACCTATGAGCACAATCGAGCCGTGCACAAACACCACAGGTTGTGCACAGAGAAAAATAGCAGAATATGTGTAGAAAAATATTCTACACTATGCAGAATATAGTGTCACAAAGTTATAGTGTTACAATTACAGAAAAAAAGCCCAATACCCACAATGAGGTAGGCTGGAAGATCAGGACTACACCCTTGGGCTCGAAGGCTTGACAATAGGGGGATGTTGGGCAGGCTAGGACTTTATTCCTTGGAGTGTAGGAGGATAAGGGGTGATCTTATCGAGGTGTATAAAATCGTGAAAGGAATAGATCGAATAAATGCTCGGAGTATGGGAATCGAGAACTAGAGGACATAGGTTTAAGGTTGGGAGGGTGAAGGGGGTGGGGGAAACAATTAATAGGAACCTGAGGGGCAACTTGTTTTTACACAGAAGGTGGTGGGTGTATGGAATGAGCTGCTGGAGGAGGTAGGTCAGGCAGGGACTAATGCAATGTTTAAGAAGCATTTAGACAGGTACATAGATAGGACAGACATAGAGGGATAAGGGGCCAAACGCAGGCAGGTGGAACTAGTGTAGATGGAACATGTTGGTCAGCATAGGCAAGTTGGGCTGAAGGGCCTGTTTCCACAATGTGACTCTGAGAGTTTTTTCACAGAGTGGTTGGTATCTGCAACTCGCTGCCAGAGGAGGTGCTGGAGTCAGATACAATCACTACATTTAAGAGACTTTTGGACAAGCAGTTAAATAGGCATGGCATGGATCCCTACAGATCTACTGTGAACAACTGGGATTAGTATAAATGGGCAAAGAGGTCAGCATGGGTGCGGTGGGCCGAAGGGCCTGTGCCTCTGCTGTACGAATCTATGACTCCATGAGGCGTGAATGAACTGGGGAGATTTATAGCTGCAGTGCATAACACGTGAATGAGCACATGAAACGTGAACATCAGATGTGGTTAAATAATTATTCTGTCATGGGGCTGTTTTGTTGCGATTAGCTGACGACCAGAAATCTGAATTTAAATTCTCAGTAAAAGTTGCAGAAACCACTGCGCTCATGTGTAAACGGTCATCCCTCTAACTCTGCTGAGGTTCAGGGTTCAGGGTTCAGTGTGGGCTGTTCTCACAGGTGATGGTGGCCAAGGTGTGTGGAACGGAGACTACTACCTTGCGTCGACCTGTTGGGCCGTCCCACCACAGCCCTGGTCTGGGTCGGGACTGAACCCGCCCCAAACAGTCGCGCCTACAGGTTATTCTTGCCGGAGACCCAGTCTCAAGGCACCTGCACCCTTTGGGAGTGTGTGATGGGACGGTGTAGAGGGAGCTTCACTCTTTTTTCCTTCCAAGGACTTTATTCGATAATCGCAGAAGGTACAAAAACATTCAGTAGTCACATTGTATCAGGCAATGATTAGAATACAATAACGGCACCTTTATCTGCAATGCTCTCGCCCCCCCCCGCGGCGACCAGCCTTCACGGAAGGCCTCCAGAGTCCCCGTGGACACCGCGTGGTCCTTTTCCAGGGACACCCGGGCACGGACGTAGACACGGAGGAGGAGTGGGCAGCCGGCTCTGGTGTGACCATGACCGCCCACCGCCTGACCCAGGCGAGTGGCCATCTCGGCCAGACCCAGGAGCAGACCGGCAAGGAGGATCCCACCTTCCTGATCGACCCTCCCCACTCACTTCCTTGTGGCCAAATACCAAAATCGTGGGATTCAAATGCAACCAAATGCAACTTGAGGAGCAGCCCATTCAGATACTTGTACAGGGGCTGCAACCTCTCACACTCCATGTACACGTGGAACACGGTCTCTTCCACGCCGCAGAGGTTACAGGTGGCTGGCGACTCAAATATTTATTACACATCATGGCTCTGTGCAACACTCTCCACCCCAGGTCCCCGATGTAAAGGGGAAGGACTCCCTTATAGAGAGACCTCCACTGGGGACCACTCGCACCGTCAGGCGGTAACAACTGGGTGAGTCCGGACGGAAGACAAGGGCGAGGAAGTGCAGAGTGTGCAGGAGCAGCCTGTACAGTACACGTCTCCGCTCGTCATGGAACGGCACGCTGGGCATCTCGGAAAGGCGGCTTCCAGGAAAGATTCCGGGGCCTGGGACCGATGAGCGATTCCAACGGAGCGGGGGTAAGCTGGGTCGGAATCGTTCCGCGCACTCATCTCTCCTCGACACCCACCGTGACAGGGTGAGGACCAGCCCCCCTCGCAGTTATAACAGCTTCACTCTGTGTCCGATCCCAGGAGTGCGTGATGGGACAGTGTAGAGGGAGCTTCACTCTGTCGGGATGCGTCCACTGCGTTTACTGAATGGGTTCAATAAAGTTCAGCCGGCGTACAGAAAGATGCAAGTCATGGCTGTTTACTCATTCGGCTGTGATGTGAATTACCAATTCTGGTTAAACGTTGCGTCACTGCCATCCCCACGTAAATCAGTGACAGGTTACTGGGCGGTTGTGGCGGGTGTGAAGGGGGAGGACAGGGTGGCAGGGTCAGTGTGTGTTGGCAGCATCTCACCCTCACTGAGCCGACCTGACTCTGCTGCACTGCTCACACATCACTCACCCCCACCCCCTCCCTCCCTGCTCACCCTCACCTGCCTCTGGCACTGAGTCTGGTGGCCAGGGGAAGGCCATTCAGCCCATTTACTGCAGGCAAGAGCGTGTGAGTGTTAGTGTGTGTACCTGTACTCGTCCATATCTGTATGCTTGTGAGTGTATGTTTGTGTGCGCTCGCATATGGGGGTGTGTGTCAGGGTGTGTGTCAGGGTGTGTGTGTGTGTGTCAGGGTGTGTGTGCACCTGTGGGTATATTGTTTTGTGTGTGTGTGCCTGTGTGTGTGCGTTAGTGTGTGTATATCTGCCTGTGTGTGTGTATGTGTGTGCCTGTGTGTGCGTGTGTGCGTGCGTGTGTGTGCGTGTGTATATGTGTGAGTGAGAGAAACTAGTATCTGTTCTTTCCAAGCATAAAGCCCCCCATTCCCAAACTTCATAGTCACAGAGTATACTGCACAGAAATAGGCCCTTCGGCCCACCTTACCCCTGCTAACCAAGTAGGAATACTGGCTTATCCCTTTAGCCCACATTTATCCCTCTAATCCTTTCCTATCCATGTACCTGTCAAAATGTATTTTAAATGTTGTTTGGTCGAGCCTTTGGCAGCTCGTTCCATATACCCACTACTCTCTGTAGAAAAGTTGCCCCTCAGGTTCCTATTAAATATTTCCCCTCTCACCTCAAACCTATGTCCTCTGGTTCTAGATTCCCCTACTTATAAAAGGCTGTGTATTCACCCTATCTATTCCTCTCCAGATTTTGTACAGCTTTATAAGAACATTCGCCTGCGCTCCAAGGAATAAAGTCCTAGCCTGCAGCTCAGGCCCTCGAGTGCTGGCAACATCCTTGTAAATGTTCTCTGCATTCTTTCCAGCTTGATGACATCTTTCCTACAACAGGGTGACCAAAACTGAACACAGTACTCTGAGTAGTTCTCCAAAATGGGATTGAAGTGTGTGTGTGTGTGTGTGTGTGTGTGTGTGTGTGTGTGTGAGAGAGAGAGAAAGAGAGAGGGGGCAGCTTCGGTGTTAGCTACACAGCGTAACTCTGTGTGTGAAGTTCGTTCATTCAGATCTACAGGGATCAGATTTCCTTCATTCCATGGCGTGATGTTCCTGGAAAACGCTGTCATGGGACCTGTGTTTATAAAGAGAGAGAGAGAGCGAGGGTCTCTGTTTACATATCACCACCCACCAGAGGCTCCTGGCTGCTGCTATGCTGCTTCTCTCCACTGGGCGGTGTACAGAGCTTGCCCCGGCAGTGTTGAACTGAATCTGGCCCTTCGGCCCATCAAAGGTGGTGAATCTGTGGAATTCATTGCCACAGACGGCGGTGGAGGCCAATTCAACGGGTATTTGTAACACGGAGATTGACAGGTTCCTGATTAGTGAGGGCATCAAAGATTATGGGGAGAGGGCAGGAGAATGGGGTTGAGAGGGGAAAATAGATCAGCCATGATTGAATGGTGAAGTATCCTCGATGGGCTGAATGGCCTAGTTCTGCTCCTATGTCTAATGGTTTCCATGCCGACCATCAATCAATCGATCACCTGTTCACACTAGTTCTATGTTATTCCTCTTTCTCATCCACTCCTTACACAATAGGGGCCAATCTACAGAGGGCCGGTTAACCTACAATCCATATAACCATATAACAATTATAGCACGGAAACAGGCCATCTCGGCCCTTCAAGTCCGTGCCGAACAACTTTTTTCCCTTAGTCCCACCTGCCTGCACTCATACCATAACCCTCCATACCCTTCTCATCCATATGCCTATCCAATTTATTTTTAAATGATACCAACGAACCTGCCGCCACCACTTCCACTGGAAGCTCATTCCACACCGCTACCACTCTCTGAGTAAAGAAGTTCCCCCTCATGTTACCCCTAAACCTCTGTCCCTTAATTCTAAAGTCATGTCCTCGTGTTTGAATCCTCCCTATTCTCAAAGGGAAAAGCTTGTCCACATTAACTCTGTCTATCCCTCTCATCATTTTAAAGACCTCTATCAAGTCCCCCCTTAACCTTCTGCGCTCCAGAGAATAAAGACCTAACTTATTCAACCTATCTCTGTAACTTAGCTGTTGAAACCCAGGCAACATTCTAGTAAATCTCCTCTGTACCCTCTCTAATTTGTTGACATCCTTCCTATAATTGGGCGACCAAAATTGTACACCATACTCCAGATTTGGTCTCACCAACGCCTTGTACAATTTTAACATTACATCCCAGCTTCTATACTCAATGCTCTGATTTATAAAGGCTAGCATACCAAAAGCTTTCTTTACCACCCTATCTATATGAGATTCCACCTTCAAGGAACTATGCATGGTTATTCCCAGATCCCTCTGTTCAACTGTATTCTTCAATTCCCTACCGTTTACCATGTAAACCCTCACGTCTTTGGGACGTGGGTGGAAACCGACACGCTCACAGGGAGAACGTGCGAACTCCACACAGACAGCATCCAAGGTCAGGTTCGAACCCAGTTCTCTGGCGCTGTGATGCAGTGGCTCTAAAAATATGCAGGGTTGTAAGTTAATTGGCCCTCTATAAATTGGCCCTGGTGTGTAGGGAGTGGATGAGAAAATGGGATAACATAGAACTAGTGTGAACGGGTGATCGATGGTCGGCGTGGACTTGGTGGGCCGAAAGGCCTGTTTCAATGCTGTATCTCTGAAACTCTAAACCAAACTCTAAACGTTGTACTATTATAGTTATCGTGCACTATTATGGTCACGTGCACTTTTGCAACTATTTTGAGCACCTCACACCATTATGGTCACCAGTCTGAAGAAAGGTTTCGGCCTGAAACGTTGCCTATTTCCTTCGCTCCATAGATGCTGCCGCACCCGCTGAGTTTCTCCAGCACTTTTGTCTACCCTCGATTTTCCAGCATCTGCAGTTCCTTCTTGAACATGGTCACCTTCACACCATTATGGCTATCTAGTTTTTAATGTATTGTATTATTGATTATTACATATTTGTCTATGCATTATGGTGTTTAGGGGCCTGTTAAGCTGGTCAGCACGGTGGCGCAGTGGTAGAGTTGCTGCCTTGCAGCGCCAGAGACCCGGGTTCAATCCCGACTCTGGGTGATGTCAGTACGGAGTTTGTAGTTCTCCCTGTGACTGCGTGGGGTTTTTTCCGGGTGCTCCGGTTTCCTCCCACACTCCAAAGACATACAGGCTTGTAGGTTAATTGGCTTCAGTAAAATTGTAAATTGTCCATATTGTGTAGGATAGTGCTAATGTACGGGGGCGATCGCTGGTCGGCATGGACTCGGAGGGCCGAAGGGCCTGTTTCTGCGTTTGATCTCTAAAATCTAAAGTCTAATTTCATTGTTCTGTTGCCGGTACAGATGACAATTAAACATTCTTGACTCCAGCAGGATTGGGGTCCGGCAGTGAGTGACAGATGGATGGTTGAAAGTGTTTCTGACTGTTCGCAAGCCCGGTAGACACAAGCTCCAGACCACTGCCTTGAGTGGAGGAATGAGGGGACAGTTCTTCTCCACCGCTCCAGGTCCAAAACCAGGTCCAAAACCCAAGGCATTGTGGAAATGCAGGAATCACACAGCACAGAAACAGGCCCTTCGGCCCAACTAATCTATGCTGACCAAGAATCCCATCTACACTAGTCCAATTTACCTGCGCTGTGAGGCAGTAACTCTGCCACTGAGCCATCGTGCTGTCAAATTGTTCCTGGTGTGTGGGACTTCAGGCTTCCGTACCTCCTGCCCGATAGCGGCAGTGAGAAGAGGGCAAGGCCCGGATGGTGCGGGGGGTGGGGGGGGAGGAGGTGGTGTGGGGAGGAAAGGTGGAATCTGCGGGGAAGGTGCTTTTGAGCAGAACGCTGGGGGTGGGCACAGACTTGCTGTGGGAGGAGGGGGGGGGATATGGGTCGGGGTCAGGAGCAGGCCAGAGTGGGATAGTTCAGAGATGGGTTGGATGGTGCAATCATTAAATCACTTATTGAAGGAACAGGCTCGGGTCTGTGGGGAGAACACAAGTTAAGAAATAATAAGCCTGTGATTTTTGTTTCGTTTAATCATTAATCCCCTCTCTGGGGAAAGTGCTGAGCTTTGAGATTCGCATCTGTCTGGCAGACTCTGGAATAGAGTCCCAGCCTGTTCAACTTTCCCCTATAGCTCAGATCCTCGAGTCCTGGCAACATCCTCATAAATCTCCTCTGCACCTTTCCCAACATAACACCAGCTTTCCTATAACATGGTGCCCAGAACTGAACACAATACTCCAAATGTGGCCCCACCAACGTCTAATACAACTGCAACATGACATCCCAACGTCTATACTCAAATCTCTAACTGATGAAGGGCAAAATGCCAAAAGCCCTTTTGACCACATCATCTACCTGTGCCGCCACCTTCAAGGAACCATGCACCTGTCCTCCTAGGTCCCTCTGCTCTACAACATTTCCCAGAGCCCCACCATTCACTGTGTAGGTCCTGCCCATGTTAGACTTTGCAAAATGCAACACCTCTCATTTCTCTGTATTAAATTCCATCAACCATTCCTCAGCCCACCTGACCAACGGATCGAGATCCTGCTGCAAATTTTGACAACCATCTTCACTATCTGCAACACCACCCATTTTTGTATCACCTGCAAACTTGTTCATCTTGCCGTGTATGTTCTCATCTGAATCATTGTTATCGATGACAGTTCCTTCCGACATGACTGAGTGCAAGAGTTGGGCCTTCGTGGTGCAGCTGGACAAAACATCGGTTGGACCCCACTTGGAGTGTCGTGCATGGTCCTGGTGTCCACGCTACATAAGGGATGTGCTGGCAATGGGGAGAGTGCAGAAGAGACTCACACGATGTTACCTGGAAAGGAGGGCTGTGGTTACGAGGAGAGTTGAGACAGGCTGGGATTAGGAGGCTGAGGGGCGACCTTACAGAGGTTTATATAATCACGAGAGGCATGGATAGGATAGATCGCCAGAATCTTTTCCCAGGCCAGGTCAGTCTGGAACTAGAAGGCACAGGTTTAAGATGAGAGGGGAGCTGGGAGGACCATTTAGTAGTCTGATAACAGCGGTGACCAGGCTGTTCCCGAGTCTGGTGGTGTGCGCTTTCAAGCTTCTTTACCTTCTGCTGGGTGGGAACGGGGAGAAGAGGGAATGAGTGGTCTTCTGTGACTTTATTTTCAGACTGGCCTGGATGGATGGGCATGGCAGACTGGAGCCAAAAAGAGAAGTCCTGCCACTGACCTCCCCCACGCCAGGAAGGAAGGTGGATGTCTGCTCTGTGTGTGTGTGTGTGCGTAACCCAGCAACCTGCAGCAAGGACCATCAGTGCAGGGCCCAGGCAAACAGCCAGAGGTCAGCTCTTCCTGGAGGCACTAAATCTCAGGAGAAGACAGTTGCTCTTTGGAGTTTCTTTCTAGAAGTCCACAGGCTCACAGTGTGAGGGTCAAGAATCAAGAGTGTTTAATTATCATCAGTTACACCTGTACAGTGTTACACCTGGGCCACGTTACATTGGTACAGTGTTACACCTGGGCCACGTTACACTGGTACAGTGTTACACCTGGGCCACGTTACACCTGTACAGTGTTACACCTGGGACATGTTACACTGGTACAGTGTTACACCTGGGCCCACGTTACACTGGTACAGTGTTACACCTGGGCCCACGTTACACTGGTGGTACAGTGTTACACCTGGGCCACGTTACACTGGTACAGTGTTACACCTGGGTCACGTTACACGGGTACAGTGTTACACCTGGGCCACGTTACACTGGTACAGTGTTACACCTGGGTCACATTACACTGGTACAGTGTTACACCTGGGCCACGTTACACTGGTACAGTGTTACACCTGGGTCACGTTACACTGGTACAGTGTTACACCAGGGGCACGTTACACTGGTTCAGTGTTACACCTGGGTCACGTTACACTGGTACAGTGTTACACCTGGGTCACGTTACACTGGTACAGTGTTACACCAGGGGCACGTTACACTGGTACAGTGTTACACCAGGGGCACGTTACACTGGTACAGTGTTACACTTGGGTCACATTACACTGGTACTGCGTTACACCTGCACCATGTTACATCCATGCAACTTTACACCCCGGCAGCATTACACCTGTACAGCATTATACTTGTACAATGTTACATCTGTACAATGTTACACCTGTACAGCGTTACATCTGGACAACATTACCACTATGTCCAGGGGAACTCAGAAGGCTTTGGGTGAATGCCGGCCTCTGTGGGGAGCTGAGTGCATTGTGGACAAGGATGACATCATTGTAATTTGATGACTGATTTATGTTTGCAAACTACCAATGGCAGTCTTGATCCTTTCGCTACTCTGTATCTGTGATTAATT
The DNA here is from genome assembly GCA_963514005.1 of Raja brachyura. The sequence goes on along the minus strand of OY740796.1, from coordinate 24,546,632 downwards.
GATTAAAAGCTCCTCCTTAATGGAAAAAAAATTACTCCTGGAAAACGGTACATCTGCAGTGTCCCGACAATGTTACTCCCTACAATATTACTCCTGACATTGTTACTCCTTACAATGTTACTCCTGACAAGGTTACTCCTGACAAGGTTACTCTCTACAATGTTACTCCCTTCAAAAGTACTCCCTATGATGTCACTCCTTACAACGTTACTCCCAACATTGTTACCCTGACAATGTCACTCCGAAACATTACACCCAGATACAGTGCATTCAGAAAGTATTCAGACCACTTCACTTTTTCCACATTTAGTTGCGTTACAGCCTTATTCTAAAATGGATTACATTCTTTTTTTATCATCAATCTTTACACGATACCCTATAATAGAAAAGCAAAAACAAGTGTTTAGACATTTTTCCAAAGTAATTAAATATAAATAACTGAAGTTTCTCATTTACATAAGTACTCAGACCCTTTAGTCAGTACTTTGTTGAGGCACCTTTGGCAGCGATTACAGCCTCAAGTCTTCTTGGGTATGAGGCTACAAGCTTGGCACACCGGTATTTGGGCAATTTCTCAAATTCTTCTCTGCAGATCCTCTCAAGCTCTGTCAGGTTGGATGGGGAGCGTCCATGCACAGCTATTTTCAGGTCCCTCCAGAGATAATCGATCGGGTTCAAGTCCGGGCTCTGGCTGGGCCACTCAAGGACATTCACAGACTTGTCACAAGGCCACTCCTGCGTTGTCTTGGCTCTATGCCTCGGGTCATTGTCCTGTTGGGAGGTGAACCTCTGCCCCAGTCTGAGGTCCTGAATGCTCTTGAGCAGGTTTTCATCAAGGATCTCTCTGTACTTTGCTCTGTTCATCTTTCCCTCAATCCTGACTAGTCTTCCAGTTCCTGCCGCTGAAAAACATCCCCACAGCATGATGCTGCCACCACCATGCTTCACCGTAGGTATGGTATTGGCCAGGTGATGAGCGGTGCCTGGTTTCCTCCAGACGTGACGCTTGGCATTCAGGCCAAAGAGTTCAATCTTGGTTTCATCAGTCCAGAGAATCTTGTTTAGGTGCCTTTTGGCAAACTCCAAGCGGGCTGTCGTGTGCCTTTTACTGAGGAGTGGCTTCCGTCTGGCCACTCTACCATAAAGGCCTGATCGGTGGAGTGCTGCAGATATAGTTGTCCTTCTGGAAGTTTCTCCCATCTCCACAGAGTAGCTCTGTCAGAGTGACCATCGGGTTCTTGGTCACCAAGGCCCTTCTCCCCCGATTGCTCAGTTTGGCCGGGCGGCCAGCTCTATGAACAGTCCTGGAGGTTTCAAAGTTCTTCCATTTAAGAATGACGGAGGCCACTGTGCTCTTCGGGACCTGCAATGCTGCAGAAATTGTTTTATACCCTTCCCCAGATCTGTGTCTCGACACAATCCTGTCTCAGAGTTCTATGGACAATTCCTTTGTCTTCATGGCTTGGGTTTTGCTCTGACATGCACTGTCAACTGCGGGACCTTATATAGACAGGTGTGTGCCTTTCCAAATCATGTCCAATCAATTTAATTTACCACTGGTGGACTCCAATCAAGTTGTAGAAACATCTCAAGGATAATAAATGGAAACGGGATGAACTGAAACTCAATTTGAGTGTCATAGCTATTTCTTTTTAATTACTTTGCAAAAATGTCTAAACACCTTTTTTCCCTTTTTTATTGTGAGGTATTGTGTGCACTGTGTGTCCTCTCCGAGTCTCCCTGATCAGTCACACTCCTCCACCCCTCTTGCCTCTCCATCACATCTGGAGCGTTGTCGCCAGTTGTGCCTCTCCTGCAACCAAGTGTCTGCAACCACCACAACGCTACCGTGCCGAGCAAGCACTGGCCCAGGCACTGGGTTCCTCGGCTTTTTCACAACGCTCCTTGCATTGAAATGAACCCACATCAGCTTCACCCTATCCGTTAACCTCTCCCTGCCTGCATCTCCCTTTCACACTCACTTGTCCTAACCTTCACTTGCCCAACAGGGCACGGTGTTTACAAAAAACAGCCACTTTACGCAAATTGACTGCATGTTTTGCTCATCCAAACGTCACAGATGCCGCAGTGTTGTGGAGTGCCGCGGCTACGTTAAACGTTAACTGTGAAGGCCAGCGCTATCACAGCTCGGGTCACAGCAGGTTAATGGTTAACAAGGCTACGCGTGTCTCTACGTCCTACTTGTGCAGAATGACGCGTCGTGTCTCATTCAAGTGTGCGTGTGACAGCGGGGGAGGGAGGACAGAGACGGAGAGGGGGGAGGGAGGGGGGAAGGGGGAGGGGGAATAGGGAGGGGAAGGGGAGGGAGAGGGGGACACAGAGGAGAGGGGGAAGTGTGCAAGAGCAATTGAAAAAGAGTGGGGGGGTAATATTCTGAAGTGCAAATAATATAGAAACATAGAAAATAGGTGGAGTGGGCCATTCGGCCCTTCGAGCCTGCACTGCCATTCAATATGATCAAGGCTGATCATTCAACTCAGTATCCTGTACCTGCCTTCTCTCCATACCCCCCTGATCCCTTTAGCCATATGAACTGGCCAATAATTATAGCCAATGAACTGGCCTCAACTACCTTCTGTGGCAGAGAATTCCAGAGACTCACCACTCTGTGTGAAAAATGTTTTCCTCATCTCGGTCCTAAAGGAATTCCCCCTTATCCTTAAACTGTGACCCCTTGTTCTGGACCTCCCCAACATCGGGAACAATCTTCCTGGATCTAGCCTGTCCAACCCCTTAAGAATTTTGTACGTTTCTGTAAGATCCCCCCTCAATCTTCTAAATTCTAGCGAGTACAAGCCGAGTCTATCCAGTCTTTCCTCATATGAAAGTCCTAACATCCCAGGAATCAGTCTGGTGAACCTTCCCTGCACCCCCTCTATGGCAAGAATGTCTTTCCTCAGATTTGGAGACCAAAACTGTACGCAATACTCCAGTTGTGGTCTCACCAAAACCCTGTACAACTGCAGTAGAACCTCCTTGCTCCTATACTCAAATCCTTTTGCTATGAGGTTTGCCTTTATACTTATGTGTACAAACGTGGCCATATGTCTGTAGAAGGATGTGTGTCTGAGCGTGTGTATGTGTGAGGGTGAGTGTGTCAGTGCATTTGTAGTGTGTATCTGTGAGTGCATGTGTGTCAGTGTGTGTCAATGTCCATGTGCGTAATTGTATGAGAGCAAGAGAGAGAGATTCTCAAGAATGTGATCATGTGATTGATAGTGCAAGGGAACTGAGCAAGAGGACGTGAGTGCCTGTGAGTGTGAGTTGTGTGCCAGACTCGTGCTCGCTCACTCCACAGCCGAATAGTTTGACTCATTTCACCCTTCCCACCAAGTCCCCCTGCATTCTACCCCTCTTACACTAGGGGGGCAATTCACAGAGGGCCCATTAACCCACCGACGCTGCACGTTTTTGGGACGTGGGAGGAAACCGGAGCACCCGGAGGAAACCCACATGGTCACAGGAAAACTCCACCCAGACAGCACCCAAGGTCAGGATCAACCCCGGGTCTGTGGCGCTGTGAGGCAGCAGCTCCAACCCGCTGTGCCGCTGGAGGGTTGTTTACCTGATTGAGGGCCTGTGTGTGTGACCAGCGGAGTGGCACAGCTGTTTGTTATCGACAGTAACAATTTGGACGAGACTGTAGTGGACAGTGAGGAAGTAATATCGAAATGTACAGCAAGGTCTAAATCAGTCAGGAAGGTGGGCCAAGGAATGGCAAATGGAATTTAACTGTGACAAGTGTTTTGCAGTTTGATGTGTCAGACCAGGACAGGACTTGCACAGTAAATGGCAGAGCCCTGGGGAGTGTTGTGGAGCAGAGAGATCTGGGGGTACAGGTGCACGGTTCCTCATCGTGGTGAGCCAGGTGGGCAGGATGGTGCAGAAGGTGTTTGGCTCGCTGGCCTTCATTGGGAAAGGCATTGAGTGCAAAGGTTGAGACGTCATGATACAACTGTACGAGTTGTTGGTGAGACCACACTTGGAGTTTAGTCTAGTTTAGTTCTGTTTATTGTCACATGTACTGAGATACAGTGAAAATCTTTTTGTTGTGTGTGTGCTAACCAGTCAGCGGGGAGACTAGACATGATTATAACCAGGCCATCTACAGCGTATTCATCCAGGATAAAGTTTTCGGACAAAAATCGAGAGATACAGTAAAATCAGGCTCAACTCTGCAGGTACTCATTCTCTGAATTTAATTTAAGTGTACAGATATACTTAATTTTATGGAATAAAGAAAATGTACAGAGCTGCTTTGTATGTACATCTGTGTGATCGTATCGTTTACATAATTTACATGATAGACAATAGACAATAGGTTCAGGAGTAGGTCATTCCGCCCTTTGAGCCAGCACCGCCATTCGCTGTGATCATGGCTGATCATCCACAATCAGTACCCAGTTCCTGCCTTCTCCCCATATCCCTTGACTCCGCTATCTAACTCTCTCTTGAAAACAGCCAGAGAATTGGCCTCCACTGCCTTCTGAGACAGAGAATTCCACAGATTCGCAACTCTCTGGGTGACAAAGTTTTTCCTCATCTCCATTCTAAATGACTTACCCCTTATTCTTAAACTGTGGCCCTTGGTTCTGGGCTCCCCCAACATCAGGACATGTTTCCTGCCTCTAGCGTTTTCAATCCCTTAATGATCTTATATGTTTCATAAGATCACCTCATCTTTCTAAATTCCAGTGTATACAAGCCCAGCCGCTCCATTCTTTCAACAGTCCCGCCATCCTGGGAATTAACCTCATGAACCCACGCTGCACTTCCTCAATAGCAAGAATGTCCTTCCTCAAATTTGGAGACCAAAACTGCACACAATACTCCAGATGTGGTCTCACTAGGGCCCTGTACAACTCCAGAGGAACCTCTTTGTTCCTATACTCAACTCCTTTGGTTATGAAGGCCAACTTGCCATTAGCTTTCTTCACTGCCTGCTGTACCTGCATGCTTACTTTCAGTGACTGATGAACAATGACACCCAGATCTTGTTGTACTTCCCCTTTACCAACTTGACACCATTCAGATAATAATCTGGCGTCCTGTTCTTGCCACCAAAGTGCATAACCTCACATTTATCCACATTAAACTGCATCTGCCATGCATCTGCCCACTCGCTCAACCGGTCCAAGTCACTCTGCATCCTCATAGCATCCTCCTCGCAGTTCACACTGCCATCCAGCTTTGTGACATCTGCAAATTTGCTAATGTTACTTTGAATCCCTTCATCTAAATCATTGATGTATATTGTAAATAGCTGCAGTCCCAGCACCCCTCTAGTCACTGCCTGCCATTCTGAAAGGGACCCGTTAATCCCTACTCCTCGTTTCCTGTCTGCCAACCAATTTCTATCCATGTTAGCACTCTACCCCCAATACCATGTGCTCTAATTTTGCCCACTAATCTCCTATGTGGGACCTTATCAAATGCTTTCTGAAAGTCCAGGTACACTACATCCACTGGCTCTCCCTTGTCCATTTTCCTAGTTACATCCTCAAAAAATTCCAGAAGATTAGTCAAGCATGATTTCCCCTTCGTAAATCCATGCTGACTCGGACCGGTCCTGTTACTGCTATTCAAATGTGCCGCTGTTTCATCTTTTTTTAATAATTGACTCCAGCATCTTCCCCACCACTGATGTCAGGCTAACTGGTCTATAATTCCCTGTTTTCTCTCTCCATCCCTCCTTTCTTAAAAAGTGGGATAACATTAGCTATCCCTAGGAACTGATCCTGAATCTATAGAACATTGGAAAATTATCACCAATGCGTCCACGATTTCTACAGCCACGTCTTTAAGTACCACAGGATGCAGACCATCAGGCCCTGGGGATTTATCAACCTTCAGTCCTATCAGTCTATCCAACACCATATCCTGCCGAATGTAAATTTCCTTCAGTTCCTCCGTCACCCCAGATCCTCTGGCCAGGGATATATTTGTGCGTTAACTACATAAGTTATACACAGAATATGTACACACATTCATAGGATGCAAACTAGACCTCGTACATTAAAAAACTAATGTAGTGTGTCAGAAGTAACACGTATATACACTGCCTCCGTGCCTGGTATAAGTTAGTAGCTTAAAAACTCACCGCCCACATCCTGTAGGAGTGACGACGCATATGGACCAGCTGAAAGCCCAGCAGTTCTTCCAAGATGAATTTGTTGTATTCACACTGATTCTCATCCTGTGACGGTTCAAGGGACCAGAAAGAGTGCAAATCCCCATTTGCCCGTATATCCCTCTGAACCTTCCCTATCCATGTACCTGTCCAAATGTCCTTCGAATGTCGTTATAGTCTCAACTACCTCCTCTGGCAACTCGTTCCATACACCCAGCACACTCTGTGTGAAAAAGTTGCCCCTCGGATTCTTATTAAATCTTTCCCCCTCTCACCTTTAAACCAGTGGTTCTTGATTCCCTGACCCTGGGTAAAAGGACCCTGTACATCGGACGCTGCCTGACATGCTGAGAACGTTGTTTATTTTAAGATTAGTGATGAGGGCATGAACCACAGCCAGAGCGCTGGGTGATGGGGCGGTGGGTTGTGGAGAGTGGACAGATCCTGAGCATTCACACCATCTATTCCCCTCGTGATTTTACACACCTCTATAAGGTCAACCGCCTGCGCTCCAAGGAATACGGTCCTCGCCCAATGTCTCCCTGTAGCTCAGGCCCTAAGAGTCCCAGCAACATCCTTGTCAATCTTCTCTATGCTCTTTCCAGCTTGATGATACCTTTCATAGCAGAGTGACTAGAACTGAGCACAGTACTCCCACGTCTCCAAAAGATCTTGACAAATTCATCCCAATGTCCTGGTCTCTAGAAATTTGATTTCAATAAAACACAAACCAGGACGGTTTCTGCTGCTGTTTGTGTATTTGAGGTGTTGCGCGCTGGAGTCCAGTGGGAATCCCCAGGCCCACAGGCCCGGTCATGAGGCAGGGCCTCTGATTCATGCTCCATTTAAGGCGAAGGTCCGGATCTTCTGCCTTGAAGAAAACTTTACAAAGAAGAGTGCGTCCCTTCCACTTGCCATCTGCCAGAGAAGGTTGGTTGGCCACAGTTGTTGGAGGCCAGGCCTTGGTTGGGAACTTGGGATGACCACCTTGGGTTGGTCATGGTCGGTGGAGAGCCCCCACTGTCGGCACTGGCCGGGCAGTGGAGGAGGTGCCTGACCCAGATCAGAGGCTGCCACAAACTCTGCCCCAGAGCTGGACCTCCCCGTGGCAGATCCACGCCCGGCCTCTGCCCGGTCAGTGCCGCCGGAGCAGTGGTCAGTTGAGCGGACGTGCGGCACGGCCGGCCCTGGGGAAGCGGTGCACCTTGACGTGCTTGGACAGGTGGTCACTGCGGGCAAACCTCTTCTCGCAGACCGGGCACTGGTACGGCTTCACTCCCGAGTGGGAACGGCGGTGACGGGATAGCTCGTCCGACCTGGAGAACCTGGAATAGACCACGGAGACGTCAGTCCGGATGTGGGGAGGGGTGGGTGGGTGGGGGGGGGGGGGGGGGATTTGTTGGGTGGGGTTGGTGATGGATGGGAGGTGGGGAGGGGTGAAGGAGCAAGAGGTGGGGAGGGAGGGGAGGGAGAGCCGTGGTGGTGGTGGGTGGTGGAGGGGAGTATGTAGGAGGAAGAGATGGGGAGGGAGGATGGAGGGGACAATAGACAATAGGAGCGGGAGTAGGCCATTCGGCCCCTCGAGCCAGCACCGCCATTCAATGTGATCATGGCTGATCATCCCCAATCAGTACCCCGTTCCTGCCTTCTCTCCGTTGGGGGTAGGAGCAACTGATGGGGAGGGGGGTCGGAGCAGAGGGGGAGGGGTGGTGGTGGTGTTGGGGGGGAGTGGGGGTGAGGATGGGGGTTTGGAGGGGTGGTGGTGGGGGGGAAGGGGAGGGTGTTGGGGGGGGAGTGGGGGCTAGGATAGGGGTTTGGAGGGGTGGTGGTGCTGTGGACACACTGACCTCCACCCACACTCAGGCCAGGTGCAAGCAAAGGGCTTCTCGCCGGTGTGCCGCCGCAGATGGGCCTTCAGGTGGCTGCTCTTGGTGTACATCTTGGTGCATCCGGGAAACGTGCAGCGATGCATCTTCAGCAGCTGCGCCGTGTCACCCCGCTGCAGCCTCTGGCCCAGGACGGTGGTGGCTGCGCCCGTGCATGCCTCGCCCCCGCCGGGGGCCGGCTTGGCGGCGATGGGCACGGGGGCGATACGAGCGAGGGGTCGGGACGGGGGCAGGAGGTGGGGCACCAGGGCAAAGGTCTGGCCCTGGATATTGACCAGGAGTTGGGTCACCTTCAGTTGCCCCCGCGGCTGGGGGCTGGGCTCCTGCCCCCCCTGCACTTGAACCTCAGGGGGGTCCGGGTCCGATCCCGTCTCCAGCAGTCCCAGCCCACCCACCGTACCCTCCTGCCCGCCCCTCAGCTCCAGGGCAGCGGGCTTTGTCGGACCCTTCCCCTCCACCAGGCGGTGGGGCCCCTCCCCAGGAACCTGTGGCCCCCCCAGCCCGCCCCAGCGCCCCTCCGTCAGCTCCATCCCCATCTTCTCCTCCAGGAACTCCTCTATCTCCTCCAGGGTAGGCTGGAATAACCCCGGCTCCTCCCTCTCCGCTCTGCCCCCGTGGCCCGTCTGCGACAGGAGATAGTCCATGATGCCGTCCTGGTTGCCCGCGGCCCAGGGCCCGGCGTCGCCGCGGCCCACACGCCCCGACTCGGGGCTGGAGCACGAGCGTGAGCTGCAGCTGTCGCTCTCTTCCTCCGACGCGGGCGAGGGCAGCATCTGGTAGGCACCGCGTTCCACCACCATCCCGCCCAGGCGCCCCAGTGGGCAGCACGTCTGCAGGAAGCTCTCTCCGGCTGCAACAAGGTGGTCCACCATGGTGGGCGGGTGAGACCTTCAGCCGCTCTCTGTCACTGCCCGCCTCAGGTCCGGCACACCCCCTGGCACACACAATACGGCAGCGTTAGCTACAGGTAACGGTATAAACATAGGCCACACAACAGTACCAGAGCACACAGGTGTAAGGCAACGGGGGAAAGATTTAACAGGAGACCTTTTTTAACTAGGGCAACTTTTATCACACAGAAGGTGGAGGGTGTATGTAACGAGCTGCTGGAGGAGGTGGTTGAGGTAGGGACTGTCGCATCATTGAAGAGACATTTACACAGGTACATAGATCGGACAGGTTTAGAGGGATATGGGCCAAGCACAGGGAGGCAGGACTAGTGTAGATGGGATATGTTGGCCAGTGTGGGCAGGTTGGGCCGAAGGGTGTGATTCCACACTGTATCACTCTATGACCCTCTGAGTCTATGACTAACAGCCCCCTCAGCCCAATATCCATGTCAAACAAGTTGCCAAGACCAGCTCCTATAATGTCTGCTCATAATCCATGCCCTCCATATCCATGTGCTTATCCTAAAGTCTCTCAGATGTTGTTATTGTATCTGCTTCCACCACCCGTGGTACCCACAACCCTCTGTGTAAAAAAGGTTGCCCCAACTTGCCTCCCTCCCCCCCTGCCCTCGACACCCCCTCACCTCAAATCTGTACTTTGACATTTCCACCCTGGGGAAAAGGTTCTGACTGTCTACCCTCTCTGTGCCTCTCATTATTTTATATACTTCTATCAAGTCTCCCTCCCCACAATCTCCGGCGTCCCAGGGAAAGCAATCGAAGTTTGTCCAACCTCTCCCTGGAGCTAACACCCTCTAATTGAGGAACCAATCAGGTAAAGTGCTGGAGGAACTCACTTGGTCAGGCAGTATCTGTGGTGGGAATGAACAGATGACATTTTGGGTCGGGTCTCTGCTTCAGACTGATGGTGTGGAGGGGAGAAAGCTGGAAGAGAGGAGGGGGCGGGATAAAGCCTGACCCTGTGTCTCGGGGGTGTCAGCTGTCAGGTTCACTATTAATACATGCACCACGTTCCCCAAGCTCCCGTCTGACACACAGACCAGTTGACACTCTCCCCTGCCCTCAACACCCACTCACTCCCTCTCTTCCTGTGCTATTCATTGCCCAGTCCAACATGGGTACTGACCTCCCCACCATCGAAGGGATCTACAGGAGGCGCTGCCTCAAAAAGGCAGCCGGCATCATCACAGACCCACACCACCCTGGCCACGCTCTCATCTCGCTGCTACCATTGGGAAGAAGGTGCAGGAGCCTGAAAACCGCGACCTCCAGGTTCAAGAACAGCTTCTTCCCAGCAACCATCAGGCTCCTGAACACCACACAACACTAACCTCAGCAACTGTGATCTTCTACGGACTGGTCTTTGGTTGCACTATGGACTTTGGTTTTGCACTGTTATGGTTACCTAGTATTCCGGTTATTAATTTGGGATGTGTCGTTGTGGCTGTAACGTTGGTAGCACTGCATAGAGTTCTGGTCACCCTGAGGAAGTTCTTCAAGGGCTGGAAGGTTTGACTGGTAAGGAGAGCTTGGGTAGACTGGGACTTTGTTCTCTGGGCCGTAGGAGGCTGACGGGTGATCTTATAGGGGTGTATAAATTCATGAGGGGAATAGATAGGATGAATAGCCACAGTCTTTCTACCAGGGTCGGGGAGTGTCAAACTAGAGGGCAACTATGTTTAAGGAGTGAAAGGAAAGGTTTAAGGGGAACTTGAGAGGCGACCTTGTCACTCAGATAATGGTGATGGCCAGAGGAGGTACAGAGGCAAATAACAACATTGAAAAGACATTTGGGCAGGTACATGGATACATGGTTAAGTTGGGCCTGTTTCCGCTGCATGAACCCAAATGTGGTCTTAGACATGCCCACAGGAAAATCAGACACAGAGTGAAGCTCCCCCTACACCCCCCCCCCCCCCCCCCCCCTCCCCGGGACACGGGTTAGCTGCCTGTCTGAAAGACTTTGACAAGTTGTACGAGTCGGTGTTAGTTGACCGGGAGAGGTGAATGCTGTCGCTGTAAACTACAGCTGCCGTGTATCGGCACGTGGGAGCAGGCGTCATTCTCCAGGCTCCTCGTCAACACTGACGAAGGACAAATGACCGACGCACTGAATCAACTGAGCAAACACTCCCCGACACACCGCGCCGTTAACTCCGTCCTTGCTCAAATCTCCCACAATGCTCTCCCTCACCGCACGCCCATTCCCGTTGGGGCAAAACGCCGGGAATAGCCAGCACCGCACACTGCTCCACTAAATACTCGTACATAGAGTCCAGGTTAGATACACAGCACAGAAACAGGCCCTTCGGCCCACCAAGTCCACACTGACCATCGATCACCGTTCACACTAGTTCTCTGTTATCCATCTTTTGCATCCACTCCCTGCACACTACGGGCAATTTACAGAAGCCAATTACCCTACAAACCCGCTCGTCTTTGGGATATGGGAGGAAACTGGAGCACCCGGAGAAAAATCCATGCGGTCACAGGGAGAACATGCAAACTCCACACAGAAAGCACCTGAGGTCATGATCGAACCAGTGCCTCTGGTGCTGTGCTCTTTCAGAGGGCAGTGGAGGCGGGTTCTCTGGATGCTTTCACGAGAGAGCTAGATAGGGCTCTTAAAAATAGCGGAGTTAGGGGATATGGGGAGTAGGCAGGAATGGTTTAGGGATGATCAGCCATGATCACATTGAATGGCGGTGCTGGCTCGAAGGGCCGAATGGTCTACTCCTGCACCTATTGTCTATTGTGAAGCAGCTGCTCTACCACTGGTGCCCTGTGACCACCAGTTGCCAAAGAACTATGGATAACGTGTATGTCCCTCAAGCTAGGAGGAATGAGCAGCCATTGGGCCTTCGGGCCAGCTCGGCATCATGGTTGCCTCTACATCTATGGATTCATCCCCTATCGGTAATACTCGCTGTCCAGTGACTCTTGGGCAGGAGGTCCAACAATTCCCTGCCCCTGCAGTGAAGGAACGTCTCCGCCCCGTCCCGACCGACCGATTAGACCCTCGCTGCCCGGTCCATCACAGGTACTGACCACCCCACCATCGAAGGTCCATCACAGGTACTGACCACCCCACCATCGAAGGTCCATCACAGGTACTGACCACCCCACCATCAAAGGTCCATCACCGGTACTGACCTCCCCACCATCAAAGGGATCTACAGGGGACACTGCCTCAAATCCCAAAGACCCACACCACCCTGACCACGCTCTCATCTCGCTGCTACCATCACGATGAAGGTACAGGAGCCCGAAAACCGTGACCCTCTGGTTCAAGAACAGCTTCTGCCCAGCAACCATCAGGCTCTTGAACACTGCACAACACTAACCTCAGCGACTGTGATCTTCTGTGGAATGTGTCTTTGGTTGCACTACGGACTGTGGTTTTGCACTATTATGGTTACCTAGTATTACTGTTATCAATTTGGGATGTGTCTCGTTGTGGCTGTAACGTTGGTAAGGCCACATTTCGAGCACTGCATAGAGCTCTGGTCACTAAGGTCACTGGTTTTGCATTGATTTTATAAACCTCAAAAAGCCTGCACTCCAAGGAGAAACGTCCCAACTTCTCCTGACAACTCAAGCCTCCAGTCCCGGCAACATTCCTGCCTGGGAATGTTGTCTACACTCGTTAGGTTAGTTTAGCTTAGAGATACAGTGTGGAAACAGGCCCTTCAGCCCAACTCTCCCACGCTAACCCACGATGCCCCATCTACGCTAGTCCCACTTACCTGCGTTTGGCCCAGGTCCCTCTAAACTCTCCTATCCATGTACCTGTCCAAACGTCCTTTAAAAGTTGTTGCAGTATTTGCCTCAACTACCCCCCTCTGGCAGCTCGTTCCATACACCCACCACCCCCACACCCACACCCACACCCACACCCACACCCACCCACTGTGTGGAAAAAGGTGCCCCTCCGGTTCCTATTAAATCTTTCCCCCCTCACCTTAAACCCATGTCCTCTGGTTCTTGATTCACCTACTCTGAGGCAAAGACGGTGTGTGAAAAAGTTGCACCTCAGGTTCCTGAGTACAAGGGATGTCTAAAACCAGAGGGCACAGGTTGAAGGTGAGAGGAGGACGTTTTGATGGGAATCCGAGAGGCAATGTTTTCACACACAGTCTTTTTCCCCCCAGGGGAACCGAACAGGCAAAGTTTTTCACTGTATCTCGGTACACGTGACAATAATAAACTAACACGAGTAGCAGACTCGCTGGGATCAATTCCATTTGCCAGAAGCCAATGAGTAGATCAATTTAACCTGTTCACTTATGTAACCGAAGGTGTAAACCTCTGCCGCGCTGGGACCGGGTGTAGCGTCTCTATACTTGCCTGGTAAAGGCACACACCCCACCCCCCCTCAGCCCACGCCCCCCCCCCCCTCAGCCCACGCCCCCCCCCCCATCAGCCCACACACCCCCCCATCAGCCCACACACCCCCCCCTCAGCCCACACACACCCCCCCCTCAGCCCACACACCCCCCCCCCCTCAGCCCACACACCCCCACTCAACCCCACACCCTCCCCTCAGCCCACACCCTCCCCTCAGCCCACACCCCCCCTCAGCCCACACACCCCCCCTCAGCGCACACCCCCCCCTCAGCCCACACCCCCCCCCCTCAGCCCACACCCCCCCCCCAGCCCACACCCCCCCCCAGCCCACACCCCCCCCTCAGCCCACACCCCCCCTCAGCCCACACACCCCCCCTCAACCCCACACCCTCCCCTCAGCCCACACACCCCCCCCATCTCTCTCAATCCTCTCCCCCCTCCACTTTCACACTTACCCCCTTTCCACTCTCCCTCCCATTCTCCTAACCTCCCCATCTATCCTCCCCTCTCCCCATTCACTCCCACTCTTCTCCCCTCCTCTCTCCCTCCCTTCCCCTCCTCTCTCCCTCCCTCCCCTTCCTCTCTCCCCTTCCCCGACCCCCCACGGAGTGTCCCGCACGGTCACCCCCTGCCCACCACTCCTCGGGGGGCCCGGGGTTGGGGTCGGGGCGACCGTAGCCCGGGCGGAGAGCAGACCCACCTGCGGGAAGCAGCGGCCGGAGAAACCTGAGTCCTTTCACATGACCCGGACTCTCACTCACTCTCTCTCACACACACTCTCTCTCTCTCTCTCCAGCCCCTGCACCACCGCGCAACTCTTTATTAAATATTTACTTTGCATTGGCCCGCGGCCCCACCATCCAGAATAACACCTCTCCCTCTCCCACCAACCCGCCACTGAAAACAAACTTCAAAACTTTCCTATCCTAACTCACCGACCGATAGAGCTTAAAGTGGGAAACGCGTGTGTGTGCGTGGCTATGTCAAGTGTGTTTAATTGTCCTCTACACCTCTTACATGCTGCAGCTTAACATGCCCGTAAACACACACAGATAAATATATAGTAATCAATGATACATACATGAATAGCAGTAATAATAGGCAACCCTAATAGTGCAAAACTGAAGTCCACACTGCAACCACAGTCCATAGATCACAGTTGGGCAGGAAGGATTACATTGAAGATACTGGTTTACATTGAAGATACACAGACTCAATCACACAGCTATGTTTCCAGAGTAACTCAACGGGACAGGCAGCATTTCTGGCGAGAAGGAATGGGCGACGTTTCTGGTCGAGACCCTCCTTCAGACTGAGAGTCAGGCGAGAGGGAGACACATAGATAAGGAAGGTCATCTTGCAAATGAAACATAAACCGAAGGAAAAAATAGTTAGATCTCAAGCTGGGTTTCGAGCAGCCAGGTTGTCTGCCAGGCCCTGAGCTCCATTTGGTGGGTGGTAGAGCGGGCATCCAGAGATGGCATGGTTGGCTGTCTCTTACCCCCCTTAAAAGTAAGATGTGAAAACGAGACATCAAAGGGTCAAGGAAAATATAGAACAGGTCACAGTTGCTGAGGTTAGTGTTGTGCAGTGTTCAAGAGCCTGATGGTTGCTGGGAAGAAGAGGTTCTTGAACCTGGAGGTTTTCAGGCTCCTGTACCTTCTTCCCGATGGTAGCAGCGAGATGAGAGCGTGGCCAGGGTGGTGTGGGTCTGTGATGATGCTGGCTGCCTTTGTGTATATGTGTGTGTGTGTGTATATGTGTATGTGGGTGTGTGTGTGTATATATGTTTATGTGTGCATGTGTGTGTGCATATGTGTGGATGTGTGCGTGCATATCTGTGTGTGTGAGGAGAGTGTGTGTATGTGGTTATGTATGTGCATGTGTGTGTGTGCATGTGTGTGCATGTGTGGGTACATATGTGTGTGTGTGAGTGTGTGTGTATGTGGTTATGTATGTGCATGTGTGTGTGTGCATGTGTGGGTACATATGTGTGTGTGAGTCCGAACATGGGAGTGAGTGTTTGGAGACGGGGGGGATAGACGGGGATAGATTTGCCAGCTGGGAAAGGACATTTACCCACACCATCTCTCACCCCGGTCAGTCATTCCCTCTCCTCCCCTCTCCCATCGGGTAGAAGATACAAACATTTGAAAGAACGTACCATGAGACTCAGCACCAGTCTCTTCGCCGCTGTTCTCTGATCACTGAACGGTCCTCTCATATCACCATTGTGGCCTTTGCACGGTGTTTTATCTGCACTTTCTCTGTTTTCTCCTCTGCGCTACCTGTAGCATTCATTGAATGATTTGACTGGACAGCACACAAAATACAGCTTTTCACAGTATCTTGACACACGTGACAACAACAAACCAATACCGATACAAACAGGATCATGATGTCCCTGAACCCTCTTGCTTTCGTACATTTAAGAACCTCCCACTTGCCAGGCATCCCTTTACCTGAAAACAATTTAACTTAGTATAGTTTGGTATAGTTCAGTTTAGTTTATAGCTTATTGTCACATGTACCGAGGTACAATGAGAAGCGTTTTGTTGCATGCTATCCAGACAGCAGAAAGACGATACATGGTTACAATCGAGCCGTCCGATTGCATAGTGTGGTGTAAATCCAATATGCAGATACAGTATAAAGGGAATAACGTTTAGTGCAAGATAAAGTCTAATTAAAGACAGTCCAAGGGTCTCCAATGAGGTAGATGGGAGGTCAGGGCCGCTCTCTAGTTGGTGAGAGGGTGGTTCAGTTGCTTGATAACAGCTGGGAAGATACAGTCCCTGAATCTGGAGGTGTGCGTTTTCACACTTCTGGACCTCTTGCCTGATGTGAGAGGGGAGAAGAGGGAGTGACCGAGGTGAGACTGGCCCTTGATTATCTGGTGGCCTTGCCGGGGCAGTGTGAAGCGTAGATGGAGTCAATGGAAGGAAGGTAGAATCACAATCACATATCACAATAATAATGTATTAGCCAAGTATGTTTTGCAAGTTACAAGGAATTTCATTTGCCAAGTCAGTCATACAATAACAAGCAACAGAACACACAAAACACACTTTAACATAAGCATCCTCCACATTCCTCACTGTGATGGAAGGAGGAAAAAAAAGTTCAATCTCTTCCCATGTTTGCTCGCCCGTGGTCAGGGGCCTCGAGCCCTCCATTGACGGGACGATCTTGACTCCCGTAGCATTTTATCGGGATGCATCACAATATGGTTTGGGAACAGCTCCATCCAAGAAACTGCAGAGAATTGTGTGTAGGTTAGTGTTAGTGTGTCGGGATCGCTGGCCGGTGAACTCTAGGTTCAAGAACAGCTTCTTCCCTGCAACCATCAGGCTCTTGAACGCTACACAACACTAACCTCAGCAACTGTGATATTCTATGGACTGTGTCCAAACATTGGGTGGCGCTGTATATCGTATCTCCGTCCGTGCTGCGGCCGGCCGAACATTGAGGAGTTGGCGGCCTTTGCTGGAGACCGATTTTGAGAGATCCACCGCGGGGAGCGTACGGAACTTTAGCATCGCGGAGCCCGCGATCCCATAGCCAGGGATCGACCTCAGAGCTCCAACCGTGGGTGCTTGCGATCTTAACACCACGGAGCTCTCGGTCTCTAGTCAGAGAATGACTTCGGGAACCCCAAGCCGCGGGAATTTTCCGACCACCCCAATGCGGGATTTTCGATCCCCCCGACGCGGGAGCTTCGACCGTCCCGACGGATCGCCCATGACCGCGGGAAAATAAAGAGGAAGAAAATGTGACTTTTTTGCCTTCCATCACAGTGAGGAATGTGGGGAATCCACTGTGGTGGATGTTTATGTTCACTTTTATGTAGTTGTGTGTCTTGTTTTTTATCCGTATGGTTGTATGGTAATTCGCAAATCACTGCACCTTAATTGGTACATGTGGCAATAAAAGACCTTTGGTTGCACTACAGATATAGGTTTTGGTTACCTAGTATCAGTTAGTAATTGATTGTATTATTGATTATTATATATTTATCTGTTTATTATTGCTTTTACAGGCCTGTTGTTTACCAAGTAAGACTTCCATTGTTCCATTGCCAGTACATTTGACAATGAAACACTCTTAAATCTTAATTCATCCCGTTAGCAATAGGCTTATTTTTGCATTATTATGGATACCAGTGTTACAGTTAATTGTCATATTAATTAATTGTATTATTATTGTATTATTATTGTTATTATTATTTTATATTTATATGTACGTTATTCCCTGGTGTATGTACGTTATTGGCTATGTAGGGAATGGAGGGATAATGGAGGCATTGTCCCTCCATTATGGGCCGACATTGTGGGCCGAAGGGCCTGTTCCTGTGCTGGACCATTCTATGCTCTACGTTCTAAGGTTGTGGAGACTGCTGGAGAGACATAAGCACTTTCTTCCTGTTGTCGGATTCACTGTGGGATCTTCCTTGCTGTTGGACCATTCTTCCAGACTGGGAATACATTTCCCAGTTTCACTACAAAGAGCTTCAAGTTGACCGAGCGCGGGTCGGGATATTGAAAGGGGTTTGCTGTGATTGACACGGTAGCCAGGTGTTGTGGGTGATATTGGACTGCACTGTATATGAATCCTCAGTCTCAGCTGCCTTGCAATGCCATTGCCAGCACTGTTACACCATGCGATATTTATAAAATCTTTCACAACACCAGGCTGTAAATAATTACAATGGAAATTTCATCCCAGGCACTGGTGAGTCCGAGAGCTGTACAGCACGGAAACAGACCTTTCTTCTCCATGCTAACCAAGTTGGCACCGGGCTAGTCCCATTGCTTGCAATGTGTCCCATATGCCTCTAAACCCTTCCTATCCACATATCTGTCCCAATGTCTTTGAAAAGTCGTAATTGTATCCGGTTCTATAGTTTAATTGTGGCAGCTCGTTCCAGATACGGACTATCCTCTGAGTGAAACAGTTGTTCCTTAAGTCCCTCTTAAATCACTCCCTTCTCACCTTAAGCCTGTGCCCTCCAGTTTTAGAATCCTCTACTCTGAGAAAGAAACAGTGAGCATTCACTTTATTGTGCCTAGGATTGCCAAATGTCCCGTATCAGCCAGGACATCCCGTACATGGGGCTAAATTGGTTCGTCCCATACAGGACCGCTCTTGTCCCGTATTTGACTGCTACTACTCAGGTCGAGGGGACTGTCAGGTCGGAGTGCCTCGTCCGGCCCCGCCTCACCCGTCCCGATGTAGTGCAGCCCATGGAGTGCAGCAGCAGCGCCTCGCCCGTGGCCTCGTCGGTCGGCAGCCCAGCCAGCTGTCCGACCTTCGGACCTTTGCTTACTGCCGACACTGTACCACCACCCCTCCTTCTCATGGCCGATCATCGGTTCATGAGTTGGATGGGGTGCTGGACTTTGCGTGCAGTAGAACACAAAGCCCAGCTGGGGGGGGCTGCTGAGGAGTTTTGGCCCGATGACTTTGCTCGCAACATCGGGCCAAAACTCCTCAGCTTGCCCGCCGGCTGGGCTTTGTGTGCAGTCCAGCACCCGGGCCAACTCATCATTCACCCAGCCACGGCCCAGTCGGTCAACGAATTGCTGTCGAGAATTTGTCCCTTATTTTGACCTTTTGTTCCTTATTTAGGAGTGAGAAAGTTGGCAACCCTATCCGTGCCCCCTATGATCTTGTGTAGGAAAGAACTGCAGATGCTGGTTTAAATCGAAGGTAGACACAAAATGCTGGAGTAACTCAGCGGGACAGGCAGCATCTCTGGAGAGAAGGAATGGGTGACGTTTTGGGTCGAGACCCTTGTTTAGAATGATGTGCGGGGAGTGGGCGGGACAGGGATAGAATGTAGTCGGAGACAGTAAGACTGGTGGGTGAACTGGGAAAGGGGAGGGGTTGGAGAGAGAGGGAAATCAGGGGCTATTTGAAGTTAGAGAAGTCAATGTTCATACCGCTGGGGTGTAAGCTGCCCAAGTGAAATATGAGGTGCTGTTGCTTCAATTCGCGCTGGGCCTCACTCTGCCAATGGAGTTGGCTCAGGATAGGTCAGACCAGGTCATCGGAGATGTCCTAATTCATTAGGAAACGGGGGTTCCTCTCTTCCATTATAGATGAGGCTCTCACTAGGGTGTCCTCGATATGCTGCAGCTCCGCTCTTGCTCCCCCTCCCCCCATTCGTAGTCCCCCTTGTCCTCACCTTCCATCCCATCAGCCGTCGCATGCAGCATACATGGAGCATGCAGCTCCAACATTATCGCCACCTCCAACGGGATCCAAGTACTAGCCACATCTTCCCCTCACCACCCCTTTCTACTTTCCCAGAGACAGTTCCCTCCACAACTCCCTGGTCAACTCACCCCTTCCCACCCAAACCACCCCCTCCCCAGGTACTTTCCCCTGCAACCACAGAACACCTGTCCCTTTACCTCCCCCCTCGACTCCATCCAAGGACCCCGACAGACTTTTCAGGTGAGGCAGAGGTTCACTTGCACCTCCTCCAACCTCATCTACTGTATCCACTGATCCAGGTGTCAACATCTGTACATCGGCGAGACCAAGCGCAGGCTCGGCAATCGTTTCGCTGAACACCTCTGCTCAGTTCCCCTTTACCTACCTGATCACCCGGTTGCTCAGCACTTTAACTCCCCCTCCCATTCCCAATCTAACCTTTCTGTCCTGGGCCTCCTCCATTGTCAGAGTGAGGCCCAGCGCAAATTGGAGGAACAGCACCTCATGTTTTGCTTGGGTAGTTTACACCCCAGAGGTATGAACATTGACTTCTCTAACTTCAAATAGCCCTTGCTTTCCCTCTCTCTCCATCCCCTCCCCCTTTCCAGTTCACCCACCAGTCTTACTGTCTCCAACTACATTCTATCTCTGTCCCGCCCACTCCCCTGACATCAGTCTGAAGAAGTCTCGACCCAAAACGTCACCCATTCCTTCTCTCCAGAGATGCTGCCTGTCCCGCTGAGTTACTCCAGCATTTTGTGTCTACCCCTTGTGATCTTGTACACCTCAGTTAAGTCACCCCTCAGCCTCCTACTCTCCGAACAAAAATGTCCGAGCCTTTCCAACCTCTCCCTGTAACACAATTCCCGCAAGCCCAGGTAACATCGGCCACTGGGACCTCGACATTCTGACCCACAGACCACTATCAGTGAGGACAACACCTCCTCCTCAATAAATCTCTGTGCCGGGTCACTTGGCCATAACTCACTGAGACATAGTAGTCCATCCAGACCACAAACATGGTATCAGCTTCTCCATGAACCTGAGGCTATGAAGAGACATTGGCAATACAGTGTGTTCAATGTCAATGTATTGTGATCGTCGTGGATAGGAGCTCCTTACTGACAAAAACAGCCCAATTCCCCAATGCTTCGGAAAAGAACGAACCGCTTTCAGTATTTTCTCAACACTTGGAGTCAAGCGTGGTTAAAATCCACCGTAAAATGTAAAGAATTCCGAGACATGTATGCACTTGCACTAGACCCAGTGGGATAGCCATCCATGTGCCAAATCCTGATAAAATAATCTGGGATTAAACCCATTCTTAAA
Source organism: Raja brachyura (assembly GCA_963514005.1). The sequence goes on along the minus strand of OY740796.1, from coordinate 24,525,789 downwards.
TTAAAAGAAATTCCTCAAAAGAAGTAGCTTCCAAAGCTTTGTCAACGTTCCTTTACTCAACAATGGTATCTGGCACTCAGTCCTCTTCACCATTACTTTGATGCAGTCACGCTGGCAGTCATTGGGAAGGGCATCGAGCACAAAAGTTGGGACATCATCTTGCAGCTGTACAAGTCGAAGGTGAGACAACACTTGGAGCACTGTGTGCAGTTCTGGTCGCCCTGCCACAGGAAAGACGTCATTACCTTGGAAAAGATGCAAAAGAGATTCTCCAGGATGTTACTTGGGCTTGAGTTATCGGGAGAGTTTGGATAGACTTGGACTTCTTCCTTTGGAGCATAATGGGGCTGAGGGGTGACTTCAATGAGGTGTACAGGATCACGAGGGGCATGGATACAGTGAACAACACTCATGGTCGTTTTACCAGGGTAGAGGATTCTAAAACTCGAGGCATAGGCTTAAGGTGACGGAGATTTAAGAAAGACATCAGGGCAACGTTTTCACTCAGAAGGTAGTCCGTGTCTGAAGGATACGATAGTAATTCAGAACCTTTCCCCCAGTAATGAAGGAAACTACCGAGAGTGGTGGACAGTGCCCGGTCCATCACAGGTACTGACCTCCCCACCATTGAAGGCATCTACAGGAGGCGCTGCCTCAAAAAGGTGGCCAGCATCATCACAGACCCGCACCACCCTGGCTACGCTCTCATCTCACTGCTACCCTCGGGAAGAAGGTACAGGAGCCTGAAAACCGTGACCTCCAGGTTCAAGAACAGCTTCCTCCCAGCAACCATCAGGCTCTTGAACACCGCACAACACTAACCTCAGCAACTGTGATCTACTGTGGACTGTGTCTTTGGCTGCACTACGGACTTCGGTTTTGCACCATTATGGTTACCTCATATTATGGTTATTCATTTATTGTTCCATTGATTATTATACATCTATCTGTGTGCTATTGTGCTGATGGGCCTGCTGGGCAGCACAGCAAGTAAGACTTTCACTGATGTTACCAGTATATCTGACAATTAAACACTCTGTCCCTTGACTCTCTTGCAACATTGGCCAATGGCGACATCTACTGGCTCATCAGAAATAGGAATCACCCAGGTCTGAGGAAGAGTGATTTCTGCCTGCCCTGTGAGCAATTTATTTATTCCTCAATTCATATTTTGAGCGTTGACAGTCTGATTATTTCTCTCAATGCTATTTGTGGGAGGCTGGCTGTGTGTTTCCTACTTGACAACAGTGATTACTTTCTCTAACACCACGATCCACTTTAGGATTATCCAAGCTATTTCCTTCCTTGTGGGAGGTGTTGGGGAATTTTCCATTGGCATTTCTGGCACAACACTGGGATCCCAAGATGTTGACTCAGTAAGGGAGTGAAGATTGAGAACCCAGAGGTGACAGAATGGCCATTTGTTCACTCTGCTCCCTACATTCATGGGGATATTGCCTGCCGCAGAGAAATATAAACATGAAGAGAGATGAATCATTGGGTCCATAGACAGGGTGATGCAAGAGAATAACTTACAAGAGGAAAGAGGCAAGGTAGATACCAGAGCACTTCCAATCCAAGGCCTGGTTAGAAGCTAAATGCAGGTGATTCGAGCAGGGTGTAGGAGCTTTATTCGCAGAGTGAACTATGATGCTGTAGACTTCACTCCAAGGTCACTGGCTGATGCATAAACTGAATCAACATTCAGGCTTGGATTGGGTAGAGAAAAAGGAATACAGCTGGCTTCCTTGTACGTTGGGAGGATAAAGGCCAAAGGGAATGGTTGGGACAAAGTGTTTACGGTCTGTTTCTATGCTGTGTTTCTATGTGCAGTAAGTGTGCTACATTGCAGTGTGGAAGAAGTTGTACCGAGTACTTAACTGAAAACTGATCTGCGGGTCGTTTCCCACTAGTCTGTGCTAAAAAACTGACAAAAGGATTAAGTAAGCCTTGTGATGTAGAAACCTTGTTAACGAATTTGAGAATGTCACAACCGTGTAACGGATGTTTAAATAATTTTAATATCAGAGTTAAAAAGTGATTGCAACGTTGTGATTGCTTTTAAACACTTGTGTTCTATTCTAGGATGTACCTGGGTTGCGGCCGCTTTGTTACAACCCTCGCAGCGGTGCAACAAGTGGAGAAGACCAGGTACATCCTAGAACAACCGTGCAGGAGAACTGCGAGCACCCTGGGCATGTGGACGAGCTATCGGTTGGTGGCCATCCATTCAGTGACCTCCCACGTGGCTTCTTCTCGCTATCAGACCAACGACTCTCTGGTCATCCGTTCTCTATTGGGAACCATCCTTGCAAACCATAATTGGTAGTGAGGAGATTACCACAGAGTATTAACTGTTCTTCATCCAAAGAGAGAGTCTTTCCTCAGATCACAAAATCCACATGTAACTATTCTTTTCACTCAAGAGTTCATGGTGAATGATTTCTCATCATAAAATTCCAAAGCCAGGCACCAGGGGGGGCTGTGGGAAGGGTTGGGCAAAGAGGGTAATGGGGAGAGGAATCAATGGGGAGAGTAAAACCTGCTGCGGTGTTCACTATCCTCATGCTGTCGACAAATAGGCAAGGGCCAGGATTAATTTGTCTCTGTGTCTCAGCTACACCCTCACTGGTAAATCAAGAAGGCTTTAGACATAACTAAAGCTGCCAATAATTTCAGAGACTGCAGCTAGGGAAGGGGTTACGGACAGTATGGAATGGTCCTGTTGACAGCACCCTGTGCCCAGTTTGTCATCTCCTCAAAGTCCCACAGCACCCACTCTTCTCTTGTCTTCTCTTATCAAATAGCCCACCCCAACAAAGACGTCTGAAAGTATGAATGTTGCAATCATATGCAAAGATTGTATGTTTCATAAATATAACATATTTAATGGGAAAGTATATATATATAATTACAAAAAAAACTGCAGAACATATTCACACGAGTCACATCTAAAATAGATCTTTGGGGAACTAGTCATCAGATTGAGAATGATGGCTTCTTGGCTTCTCATGTAGTGAGGGAGAGCAGGTTTTCAGGGCTGCAATGTGGAGGCTTGGTGCTTGATCCCTAGCCTGTCCTTGTGGGAGCAGATGGAAGGTAAGAGGTGGCTGTTTTTGTTCACATTCATCCCGAACACTATAACAGCAGGACTGTGCTTTCTGGGCTGTTCCCTGGGAGCTGTGCTGGAACAACAGGTGGTGCTGGGAGAGATCAAAGAGGCGAGTGGTTCCTCTAATACTTGCAGAGCATGGAATATGCAGAGTGTGGAATAGCACCTGTGATCCAGACTCGCTTTGTCCAAGGTCAGAGTGTCTCCTGAAGGAAGCATCAAAAGCTGGTACAGAAAGTGCAAAGGCTCAGCAAGGGAAGGCGAGAATTTAAGGCTGCCCTGTCAAGGGATATCTTGAGGCTTACTGTAATGTAGTGTGCATTGAAAGTGCCGTGGGAATCACTCAAGGACAGTATACTGTTTCCCATCAAACTAATGTGTATTTCACTTTGTGTGGAATGTAACACTTTGATTACTGTGCAAAGCATCTTTATAAATATTATTAATAATAAATATATTTTTGGAGGAAAACACAGCCTGTCAGCTTTGAGGATGGATTCAACACCCAGGCAGTTAGGCGAGATTCCACAGGCTGCAAACTACAAGCTTCCTGCATGCAATGGGCTTTGGAAATAGTCAGCAAGGCAAGCAGAATCTGTGGAGATAGTAGTTGATCTATCGTTTCACATTGGCCATACCGTCTATTCTTGCGGGCTAGCTTTTTAAAAAGCCGTCCTTCAATCAGAACACGCCAACGCGTTAGATTTCCTTCTTCCAGAGGAGGCAGTGTGTTTCCAACACTTTCCCAGTCCACAGGTGCCGACTGATATACTTCAATGACGGCATCTACAATATGGTGTTTCTGCAGCGTATACATCTTTGGTGAGCTCTCTAGGAGAGCCAGACAATGCAAGCAAGATGTAGGTGGCTAATTTTAATGGGGTAGGAAGGAAAGGTAGGTGCTGGTTTAGACTGAAGATAGACACAAAATGTTGGAGTAACTCAGTGGGTCAGTCAGTGTCTCTGGAGAAAAGGAATAGCTGACGTTTCGGGACGGAACCGAAAGTTCAGAATCTTCAGGGTCTGAAGAAAGGTCCCGACATAAAATGTCACCCATTCCTTTTCTAGAGAGATGCTCCAGCATTTTGTACCTATCTAATAATGATGGGGAATGGAGTGATGCTGTTCCAGCAATTGTTCACACATCTCCCTTTCATTTCCTTCCCATTGCAGGGTTCGACCATGGCCAGCGGACCTGCTATCGTCCAAAGACACAATTCCTTCTACGCAGTCAAGCAAATGGCTGTCAGGAATCATCGGTGCCCGTGGCCTCTGGCCCACACCAGTAGTGATGGTGTGGACAGCCAAAGCGGAGAAGAGGAGGAATGGACACTCATTTTGATGAATGAACTGAGCAAATATTGACATCGCTGCTTTTCCTCGACTCTATTGAAGATGACTATGGTAACTTGGGTGTCTTCCCCGAGGAACATATGTCGTGCTCACAAGAATACAGTCACCAAAACTCAAAGCCATCTTAGGGTGGGTTTTACACAACAGTGGGTTCAATCATTTTGCTGCATAACGACTGCATGTGTTTTGCACTGATGATAATTTCTCTAACCTCCTCCGTCTCTTCCCTTGACATTTTCCTCTGTTTCTTGAGCCACTGTTTGCACTGTCGTCGCCGCTGACCATCCCTCCACTCAATTAGCTAACCTTTATTTTCTTGCCTTTCTCCCCCTTTCCCAGCCTCTAAGCCTCCGTACAAATTGATAATCAGTACCAGATGAAAGGCGGATGCCCTGAAGAGCCGGTATTATATCTTCTCTCCACTGATGCTGCCTGACCTGCTGAGTGTTTCTATCATCCATTATGAACTACAGCTGCACTCCCCGCCGCAATGTGCCAAGGCCAGCCGCCCTGGATCAAACCCACCCCTGTGTACAACCCAGCTTTACATCCCAGTATCAGGCTGAGGCTTCTTGCTCCTTGTTCGTAAATGCGGTTCTGGAACTGTGTCCTTTGGAAGTTTAGCTCTCAGAATATTCTCTTGGAAATCCTCAAAGTATCGGTATTGTTTCTTGACCTGTAAGGGAAGAACTCTCCAGTTCCTGTTGTGCTTGGAGTACATCTTGCGATAGCTGAGGGAGAGTAAGATGCAACCGAGCATTAGAGAGGGAGCAGTGAAGGCCTCCAAGGTGAAACTAAGGTGTCAGTGCTGAGGAACCCGTGACACTCCATTCAAAGGATCACTCACCACTCTCCATCAACCAATGCTGGCATTAATATATGTCTGCAAATCCCTTCGCTCCTACCAGTTGAACAATCAACTAATGTTCATCATTGAGATACAGAGGGACCAATGTAAAGTATTACAGGAAAGTCCATGCCCACTGGATTGCAGCAATTAAGACTATTTTCAGAGACACAAGAGACTGCAGATGCTGGCATCTACAGCAAAACACAAAGTGCTGGAGGAACACAGCAGGTCAGGCAACATCTGGGGAGGGAATGGACAGGCAACTTTTTCAGGACCCTTCATCGGACTGATGGAATAAGGGGGAGAGAGCTAGAAAAGTGAGGTGAAGGCAGAACATAGCCTGGCAAGTGAAAGGTGGATACAGGTGGGGGTGGGGTGCATTGAGGAGGGGACAGGAGAACTTGCATGAAAAGTGTGATTACTAAGTTTGCCGATGACAAGGTGGGAAAGAAAGTCGGAGAGAGGATATAAGTGGAGCATATTGCAGGAAAATATGAAATTGTTCATTTTGATGGGAAAAGTATGTAATCAAAATTATGAACAATTTTAGAGCTCAGGGGTGCAGAGAGATCTGGGTGTCCTAGTTCACGATTTTCAGAAGGCTGGCGCACAGGACAAAAGATAATTAGGAGAATTAATCAAATATCATTGCTTATTAACATGTTTAAGATAGAACTGCAGATGCTGGAAAAATTGAAGGTAGACAAAAATGCTGGAGAAACTCAGCGGGTGAGGCTGCATCTATGGAGCAAAAGAATAGGTGACGTTTCAGGTCGAGACCCTTCTTCAGACGAAGGGTCCCTTCTGAAGAAGGGCCTCGACCGGAAACGTGACCTATTCCTTCGCTCTAAAGATGCTGCCTCACCCGCTGAGTTTCTCCAGCATTTTTGTCTACCTTCTCTTGTTTATTAACAGGTGATTTGAGGGATAGGTTAATACAGGCATTTGGATGGACAAGGATAATTAGGGATAGTCAGCAAGGTTTTGTACGTGGGAGGTCATGTCTCACAAATCTGATTGATTCTTTTGGACGTGACCAAAAAGGTCGATGAGGGCAGAGCTGTAGATGTTGTGTTCATTAATTTCAGTTAAGCATTCGACAAGGTTCCGCATGGTAGGCTGCTCTGGAAAGTTAGATCGTATGGGATCCAAGGAGAGATAGCTGAATGGATAGCAAATTGGCTCCATGGAAGGAAGCAGAGGGTGATGGTGGAAGGTTGTTTCTCAGACTGGAGACCTGTGACTAGTGGTGTGCCTCAGGGTTCGGTGCTGGGCCCGTTACTGTTTGTCATCTACATCAATGATTTGGATGAGAACATACAGGGCAAGATTAACAAGTTTGCTAATGGGGAGAGGAAAGTGAGTGGTTTTGCAGATAGTGAAGATGGTTGTGAAATATTGCAGCAGGTTCTGGATCGATTGGCCAGGTGGGCGGAGGAATGATTGATGGAATTTAATACAGAGAAGTGTGAGATGTTGCATTTTGGGACGTCGAACAAGGACAAAAAATGGTAGGCTTCTGGGTAGTGTTGTAGAGCAGAGGGATCTAGGAGTACAGGTGCATGGTTCCTTGAAGGTTGAGTCGCAGGTGGATAAGGTGGTCAAAAAGGGTTTTGGCACTTTGGCCTTCATCAGTCAGAATAATGAGTATAGAAGTTTGTAGATCATGTTGCAGTTGTGTAAGACGTTGGTGAGACCGCATTTAGAATATTGTGTTCAGTTCTGGGCATCATATTATAGGAAATATGTTGTCAAGCTTAAAAGGGTTTACAAGGATGTTGCCAGGACTAGAGGGTGTGAGCTATAGGGAGATGTTCTGTAAGCTGGGTCTCTCTTCCATGGAGCCCAGGACGATGAGGGGAGATCTTATAGAGGTATACAAAATCATGAGAGGAATAGATCGGGTAGATGGACAGAGTCTATTGCCCAGAGTTGGGGAATTGAGGATCAGAGGATATAGGTTCAAGGTGATGGGGTAAAGATTTAATAGGAGTCTGAGGAGTAACTTTTTCACACAAAGGGCAGCAGGTATATGGAACAAGCTGCCAGAGGAGGTAGTTGAGGCTTGGACGATCCCATCGTTTAAGCAACAGTTAGACAGGTACATGGATAGGACAGGTTTGGAGGGATGTGGACCAAGTGCACGCAAGTGGGACTAGTGTAGCTGGGACATTGTTGGCCGGTGTGGGCAAGTAGGCCCGAAGGGCCTTTTCCCACACTGTATCACTCTAGGACTCTTTGACTCTGACATAAGTAGGGACATTATATTCAGCTATTGAGGTCGGTTCTGGGGTGGTGTGTAAAGCTTCGGTCTTCTTAAGGAAAGAAGTAAATAGGCTAGAAAAGGTTAATTGAAGGTTTATTAGGCTGATATCTCTAATGGACAGGTTAAAAGGGTGTGAGTCAACTTGATTGAAACATGCAAGATTCTGAAGGGTCTTCAGAGCGGGCGTGGAGAAGAAGTTTCCTTCTCTGGGAGAATCAAGATATAAGGTCACTATTTAACAACAGAGGTTTGCTCATTGAAGACAGGAATACAGTGAGTTTTTTTCTCAAAGCTATACAATACTTTGAATCCCTCTCAAAGTGGAAGCAGAGTCTCTGAATATATATTAAGGCAGAGATGGACATAACCCTGGTGAGCAAAAGATGGAAGATAACAGGGGTAGTTCTCACAGACCAGGGCTTGATCCTGACCACGGGTGCTGTCTGTGTGGGGTTTCCATGTTCTCCCTGTGACCATGTGGATTTCCTCTGGGTGTTCGGGTTTCTCCTGACATCCCAAAGTCTTGTGGGCGTATATGTTAATTGGCCACTGTAAATTGTCCCTTGTGTGTCGGGAATGGATGCTAAAGTGGGATATCATAGAACTAGTGTGAACGGTGATCGATGGTGGATGTGGATTCGGTGAGTCGAAGGGCCTGTGTCCAAGATGTGTCTCTAAAACTAGTTGGGGGTTGAGAGCAGAGGTTAAGGCAGGTCAGCCAGCATCACAATGAATGCCAGGAGATGTTTGAAGGGTCCAGTGGCCTGCTCCTGCTCCGATTCATTCATCGCTTGAGGAACTGTTGGCGGAAATGGGACATTCATATCATGGTCTACAGTGGGATTCCACTCTGCCCATCTCCCTCCCAAACGCTTCCATACTCACACAACTTCACCAGTAATACTTCGCTGAGATTCACGATCTATGTGCGAATTATAATCAATGGCTGCAAGTAAGGTACGTACTAGATAATCTTTGTACCTACAGGAAGAGAACAATGCATTGAACCAGCACACTCAGAAGGGAAACCAATGGGTAGCACTAAACCCAACTTACATACAGCAGTCACTTATAACTAAGGTCTGTGAATAATATAAATTTATGTATCGTATATTCTTATAGATTTACAAGGGAACAGTACAGCATAGGAACAGCCTGTGTCTACGCTGACCAAAGGTGGACACAAAATGCTGGAGTAACTCAGGGTGAACGGCAGCATCTCTGGAGAGAGGGAATGGGTGATGTTTCAGGTCGAGACCCTTCTTCAGACTGATATCAGGGGTGTGGGCGGGACAGAGACAAAATGTAGTTGGAGACAGTAAGACTGGTGGGAGAACTGGGAAGGGGGAGGGGATGGAGAGAATGGGAAAGCAAGGGCTATTTGAAGTTAGAGAAGTCAATGTTCATACCACTAGGGTGTAAGCTACTCAAGCGAAATATGAGGTGCTCTTCTGCCAATTTGCGCGGGACCTCACTCTGACAATGGCGGAGGCCCAGGACAGAACGGCCTGTCCCGCTGAGTTACTCCAGCATTTTGTGTCTACCTTCGATTTAATCAGCAGCTGCAGTTCTTTCCTACACATTTCCTACGCTGACCAAGATGCCAATCTAAAGTAATTCCATCTGCCTGCACATGATCAACAGCTCTCAATTCCCTGCCTGTTCATGTATCTGTCTAAATACCTCTTAAATATAGCTCTCATATCTGCTTCCACCACTATTCCTGGCAGCGCGGTCCAGGCACCTACCACCCTATGTGTAATAAACCTTGCCCTGCACATCCCCTTTTAAATTTCAACCTCTCAACTTAAATCAACTATTTGCCATTTTCACTCTCGGAAAAAGACTTACTGTCTACTCTATCTACATGTCTCATAATTTGATATACTTCGAACAGGTCTCCCCTCAATCTCTAGCACGCCAGAGAAAACAATCCTCCAAGCTTGTCCAACATCTCCTTGTGGCTATCTCTCCCCAATCCAGGCCACATCCTGTGAACCTCTTCCGCACCCTCTACATCCTTCCTATCCGCACCCTCTACATCCTTCCTATCCGCACCCTCTACATCCTTCCTATCCGCACCCTCTACATCCTTCCTATCCGCACCCTCTATATCCTTCCTGTCATGAGGCAGCCAGAACTACACACAGAACTCTCGACCAATGGCACAGCAGGGCACCGTTCAGCCCATCATGACGGTGCCAGCCTTTCATGAGCTACCTATCAACGTGCTCCTTCTCCAGAGCTCTGCAAGTCTTCCCCTGTTAAACCCGTGCAGGATTTTAAACCCTCTACTAAATCTCTTCTCTGATCTGAGAACAACCTCGCTTCTTCTAGCTTATCTTAACTTCGGCAATAAATATAAACACAACGTTTTGTTGAGCTTTACTTACTCGTACGTGAAGTCTTTTGAGGCATACATTTTGATATGATTGTTAAATGACTCCAGTTCATCGGTTACCCTGCAAAGGTTATTAAAAAGTGTCTTAGAACAGCAAGCTGGGACTGAAGGGTTGTGGATTCAGCACTCGAGCTGAGAGAGGTTAGCAAACACACCTGGCTTGGACAAAGTAGCTGAGGTGGGAGGTGAGCCACTTGTCGTAGACCACTTCCCGCAGAGCATGGTGGGAAGGAGATCCCACCGTCAGCCACTTCTTGCCTTTGAGTTCCTTGTCTGCGAGACGGCCATGCTCGCAGGAGGCTGCAGTGGAGCCGTCGCCAAGCTGCCACTCGTGCACGTTGACCGTGTGATGCAGGATGCTGCGCCAGCGAGCCTTCCAACAACAAACATTCATCTTAGATCACTGAGTAACCATAGTAGGTTATGTAGCCACCACTTTCTCCCATTCCTTCTCTGCTCTGGAAATCACATAGAGCATGGACTCAGGCCCATCAGCCCACTTGCCTGTCACTTGCCCATGTTTGGCCCATATTCCTCGAAACCTTACAATCCATGTACCTATCCAAATATATTTTAAATGTTGTAATAGTACCTGCCTCAACTACCACCTCTCGCAGCTCGCTCCATTACCCTCTGTGTGAAAACGTTGCCCCTCAGCGTCCTATTAAATCTTCCTCCATCTCACATTAAACCTATGGATGCTGGTTCTTGATTCCCCTACCCTGGTGACTCCCCGACTCTGTCCATTCACCCTATCTATTCTCCTCATGGTTTTGTCCATCTGAAGGTGCTGATTCTTGAATACTCCTTTCTTAAACATCTCAAGCAAAAGGTACTGATAGGATTTATTAGGGTTGGTCTGGGCATGTCAAAACAAGACGAGCAAGAAATTATAACGTGTGGAGATGCACATTGAGCTGACCGTGTTTGGGGTATGAGCACTAGTTTCTTCTGGGTTTGTGGGGAAGGATTCCCGTGTGCTCAATATCCCAGCCCGTGGTACAGCTGTGTGCAATTTCACAAGTTGTACTTGCCCCACCTGCTGCCAAGGTGGGAAGTTAATTAAATAGCGGTCCCTTGTGTCACCAATCACAAAAAGCTTATCGGTTAGATACTACTATTCTTCAGCATAATTCATATTAAAAATAAATTCACTGTTGAAACCCAGCTAAGTTTCATGCATTATATTTTACTGATGGAAAGGATTTAAAATGTTCAATTTAGATTGGTGCATTTGCTGGACTGCATGTGAGAGGGACTGAGATTAAAGGACTGTTCAGAGGCTAGTTTCCAAGGTAAGCTTTTCACTGTACATCGGTACATGAGCTAAACGTAAACCTAGTGCTGTGTCCTATTATATCTCTGTGCTCATATGAAGGTAGAACTTACCATCAAGGTCTTTGCATCACCTCTACAGTGCTGGCAGCAGTAAATGAAGTGTCTCACAATGTCTTTGATCCATGGCTGCAGGTCTCTGTTGTCAGTGAGAGTTGCGACCTAAAACGCAGCATAAGAGGCTTTGTAAAGATACAGAAACGGTATGAACCAAGGTCCCTGCTCCCGCAGTTGGTGTGTGTAGGTAGGAACTGCAGGTGCTGGTTTAATCCGAAGATAGACACAAAAAGCTGGGATAACTCAGCGGGACAGGCAGCATGTCTGGAGTGAAGGAATGGGTGACGTTTTGTGTTGAGACCCTTCTTCAGAAACGTCACCCATTCCTTTTCCTCAGAGATGCTGCCTGTCCCGCTGAGTTACTCCAGGTTGGTGTAGCAGGAATCGGACAGGAACAGACCTACATTAATCCAATTTGCCTTCTATCCATGATATGATGAGGGAGTTGTTGTTCATCCCCAAAAATCTTTAACAAATCTCCAATGCACGCAGCCATGAAGCGAGAAAGATCACAGTGGGACAAGACCTTTGGGAATCAAATTAATCTGCATCTCATTGCTGCCATCAGGAAGAAGATACAGGAGCCTGAAAACCGTGCCTCCAGGTTCAGAAACGTGCTTATGTGCAGCAACCATCAGGCTCTTGAACACTGCACAACACTAACCTCAGCAACTGCGATCTTCTATGGCCTGTGTCTTGGGTTGCACTACGGACTTTGGGTTTGCACTATTATGGTTGCCTAATATTACAGCTATTAATTATTGCATTTGACCATTGTATTTTTATTTGTGAGTTATTGAGTTAATGCTGTAGCAAGTAAGAATGTCATTGTTCCATTGCCAGTACATATGACAATTAAACACTCTTGACATCCCACACTGACCACCAGCGAGGCAGCACTTGGGGAGCATGAGCAAATATCACACTACATGACTTTATCCTTTCTGGGCAGAAAATGACAATGTTCCATTGAGGAACAAATCCAATCAGGAAGCAGTCCAGACGAGGCCCTGCATCCTCTACATTATTTGTACAATGTACTACCCAGAAACATCACAGTAGGCTCTGTAGCCACATACCAAAAGGTTAGATTATATATAAACCTGGCTTTGCATGCCTTGCCTGGTGTTGATCTAATTACATGTTAAAATTATTGAAAAATTGAAATGTTAGGCTGGAAATGCCACATACTATAGGGAATAGCTTTAAACTGAAAGGGGGGGGGGAAGTTTAAAGATTTGCTTGGCAAGTTTCTTTGCACAAAGAAGAATGAGTGCCTTGAAACTGCTGCAGGCGAGATGGTGGAAGTAGATATGACTGCAATGTTTTAGAGGCATTTTAGAGGCATTTAGTTCAATTTAGTTTATTGTCACGTGTTATTGTCATGTGCTAACCAGTCAGCGGAAAGACGGTACATGATTACACATTGAGCCCTTCACAGTATACATTTACACTAAACATAAGGGAATAACGTTTAGTGCAAGATTTAGACAGGCTCATGAACAGGAGGGAATGGAGGTATATGGACCTTGTGCAGGCAGATGGGATTACTTTCATTATGGTTGGCACAAACACCATGGGACATAAGTGTCTGTCCTGTACTGTCCTGGTTGAGGATCCAAACTGAGCGGGAATAGGTAACCAGGAACCACCTGATTCCACAAAAGAAGTGGAACTTTTTCCCTTAATGGCTGCGGATAGTGGAGACCCACATCAGTAGTTACAGAGAAGAGGTGGTACAAATCAGCCATCATTTCTGTCCCTATTTTGTGAAATGATGTAAACCATTGAATTTAGATTACCTTTTCTAAACTCTCATGAACAGCCCTGATTCCGTACCAGAGATCTATCTGGTGAAGAACATTTGGATATTTGAATTCTAAATAAAAACAAAAAAAGAATCAGCTATAAATAAGGCCGCACGGCAAAACCTCCTAATGTGTGCAGATGGATATAGATCAGCTACAGAAATGGGCAGAGAAATGGCAGATGGAGTTTAATCTGAGTGAGTGTGAGGTGTTGCATTATTGGGGCGGGAGGGGGGGGGGGGAGGGAGGGGTTCTGATCAAATGTAAGCGGAAACCATACAATTAATGGCATAACCCCCAACAGCATTAATGGACAGTGCTATCCTTCTATTTCTGCATTAATTGGGAATTAATACAGGGAATAATCCAGTGATTGTGATTGGACTTACAGAGTTGTTGAACTGTATCGGACCACCTTGTCCATGACAACCAAGTTGGCATCTTTGCCCAGTCCCATTTGCCTGCATTTGGCTCATATTCCTCTAAACCCTTCCTATCCATATATCTGTCCAAATGTCTTAAAAGTCATAATTGTATCCACTTCTCTAAATTCTTCTGCAGCGTCAACCAGATTCAGACTACCCTTAGTGAAAATGTTGACCCTGAGGTCCCTCTTAAATCTCCCCTCTCACCTTAAACCTGTGCCCTCTAGTTTCAGTATCCTCTACCCTGGAGGAAAAAGACTGTGAGCGTACACTTTATCCATATCCCTCATGATCTTTTACGCCTTAATAAGGTCACCCCTCAGCCTCTTACCCACCAAAGAAAAAAGTTCCAGCCTATCCAACCTTTCTCAGTAACTGAAGCCCGCAAGCCCAGGTAACATCCTGGTGAAGTGTAGCCGCAAGGAACTGCAGATACTGGTTAACCTAAAAAGACACAGTGTCGTTGTAAGTCCTGGTGAATCTCTCTGCACTCTGTCCAACATAATGAAATCTTTAATTAAATGGCGGAGTTGAGTCGAGGGGCCTAATTCTGCTCCTATGGGTTGTGAACTTAATCTCTTGTAGAAACAAGGAACTGCAGATACTGGTTTACAAAAAAAAACAACACAAATTGCTGGAGTAACTCAGCAGGTCATGGAGCATTTCTGGAGAACATGGATAGATGACATTTTGAGACCCGTCTTCAGACTCAAGTCTGAAGAAAGTTCCTGACCCGAAAAGTCACCTATCCATGTTCCCCAGAAATGCTGCCTGGCCCACTGTGTTACTCCAGCACTTAACATGTCCTTAATTTATTTCCATCTTAATCTCTTTCCCGTCCCATTTCATCTTCTACCTATACCAATGGTACTGACATACACCAGCCTCTGGCTGTTCACCCTTCCCCTTCGGACATTTGTGCAGCAGCTCAGGGGTTGGAGGGCAGATAATAGGTTCAGCAGTGGTGATCTTAGAGTGACAATGGATAAGGTTTGGCTTGGTGGACCAGCAGAAAGGGAGGCAGCCGTTGGCACCATAAGGATGGTTCATTCTTAACATCAATCCAGATCAATAATACTTACTCATCAAGGACAAGAGCTTGGCATCTGCATTAGTCACCATCTCGGAAACAGAGAGATCATTCTGCATCAAGCGCCGAAAGACCTGCTGGAATCCAGACATTTCCAAATTTTGCAGCTTCGTGGCATCATTTTGGGCATCAATAACTTGAACTTCGAGGATCTTATGCGTGGCATTGTCCATCATAGTGTAGGTCAGGTATTTCGTTGAAAGGGCATGGACGTTCCTGTACTGATGCGCTATCACCACAATTGGCTGTGCAAGCTCCCGAAAATGTTTTGCTTGCATCGTTCTCCAGTAGTTCAGCACTGACGGTTGTACGTGCATCTTCTGGATTTTGAGGAATGATTGTTGACCAATGGGGAGCATATTCAGAAATTTCAACATCAGTGCAATTTTCCCATAATTATTTCCAGATAAAATAATACTTGATGCCAACTGGATGTTGCCCGCCGGGATTGTTTGCACCAGTGGCTGAGACCACCAAGTTGATTCATGCCCCTGGCTGCAATGGCCTATAACTTTCATTGCTGTCGCCACAATGTGCAGCTGCAAATCTACTTTGCTTTTGCAGTCAGCATTTTCACATGTAGAGAATGCTTGTCTGGCCAGCGACATAAGGCAAGCATCAAAAACAATGCCAGTTCTCATCCTGTGTATAGATTTGACTTTTGTTGAAGCCACCAGGATTGGGACAGATTCCTCTTCTCCAGATATTACTTCATCATCAATGAAGTTTAAAACTTCCTCTTCCACTGCGTAGTCCTTTAGCTTGCTGCTTGCAAAGCTGTTCAAAAATCATAAGTTATATTTACATCTGCAATTTGCATGCTAATGATGAATGATGAGGAAATACTCTCCATTGATTATCTACCTACCATGGCAATTTCTAAACAACTAACTGTCACGTTTCATGATTGGTAAATTTCAAAATGAAGCAAAAAAACGGGCCGACACAGCGAGCATATTGTCAGTAACTGTACTGAACTTTCGTCAATATGAAACGGTTTTAAAGAAAAATGCAGAAACACCATGGGTTTTTTAAATGTCACCATCATACTTCAAGATGTCAAAATTATAATTAAGGACAGTTATTTCCAGCAGCTTTTTGATTAACCCATAAACTAAATACATTTAAAAAACTTGGGTTTTTAAAGAATTTACGTTAGTCAAATAACTCCCATTCTAGCTCCCAGTTCCTATATTAGAATTTTTTTTTTCCTTAAGGCTAGTCATCCAAATCTATGGCTCAGTAAGCATGTAATTTAACCCCTTTGGCGTGTAGTTGGTACTTTCAATTGAATTGGACAAGCATGGAGGTACTGGTATTTGATCTGTATGTCTGTAAGTCTGAGCTGCTGGTAAAGCATCATCATCTTCAGGAAAGAAAATGAAGATTATCATATAGAAACTGTAGATTCCTGCAGGACTGGAATTTTTAATACTAAATGTACCTGTCTGGTAGAAGATAATCAGCCACATCTGTAGAAACCACCGTGAAATTTGAACAGTCATCGTCATTATCGTTGTCGTCTCCAGTGTCACTGTGGGATAATTTGGAAAAGCAGACACACCTTGCACTGCATTGATGAAAGCCAACCTCAAAAATATCAGCTGAACTCAGCAGGATAGTAACATCCCTTCTAAACTTGCATCAGTTCTTGTTCACCTCTTAATTCTAGACCTGGATTCTAGTCCAACAAAACCCAAATTTGAAATTTCACATCCTTACAAATTCCCTCATGGCCTTACAGCTTTCCTATCTCAGTGATCCCCTCCACCTCTATTACTCTCCTAAATGTATGCTCTCATTCATTTCTGGCTTCTTGCATATCTCGGACTTTCTTTGTTCTGTCATTGGTAGACATGGCTATAACTGCAGGGGCTCCAAGCTCAAGAGCTCCCTTTCTGAACTTACATAGAAGATGGCAGAGTACAACACAAAAACGGGCCCTTTGGCCCACAATGTCTGTGCCGAACATGATGCCAAGTTAAAACAATCTCATCTGCCCCCATGTGATCCATATCCCACCATCCCTTGCACAAAAGTGTGCTTATTTAAACGTTTCTTAAATGCCACTATTGTGCCTCCTACCACCACCTACCCCAGCAACATGCTCCAAGCTACCTTTCTGTGGATAAGAAACCCACCCTGCACATCTCCTTTAAACTTCCCCTCTCTGACTTTAAAGCTATGCACTGTCGTCTTTGACATTTCCACCCTGGGGAAAAGGTTCTGACAGTCTACCCTACCTATGCCTCTCATCATTTTTATATACTTCTATCAAGTCTCCCCTTAACCTCCAACACTCCAGAGAAAACAACCCAACCTCTCCTTGTAGCTAATACCCTCTAATCCAGGCTGAATTCGAGCAAACCTCTTCTGCACCCTTTCCAAAGCCTCCACACCCTTCTTGCAATGGAGTGACCAGAACTGCATGCAATACTCCAAATGCAACTTAATCAAAGTTTTACAAAGCTGACCAACTCTTATACTTAATGCCCCAACCAATGAAAGCAAGTAAATCATACTCCTTCTTGACCACTCTATCTTCACTTCTCTGCCTCCATCTCTTCTTCCAACATATTCACATTGTTTTTATACTACTAACCTCATTGTGATTTAGAGAGCAACTTACCCAACAGCTGACTGCGGTTCTGGAAAAGTTCTCTGAGGAATTTTCAATGTCTCTAAAGTTTGGGTTGCCCGTTCCCTCTGAATTCCGGAGAAGGATGCGGACGATGCAGTGCAGCTTTCATCTTTTTATAGCAAGATAAAACATCATAGCCTTTATGAGTTTATATTTATGCAGAATGCGTATACTGATTTGCTTCATAAAATCAGAAATATAACCTGGGTTAAACTAAATGTCCACTGAGCCTGCTCTATCAGTCAGGAAGATTGCGGCACATCCTGTGCCTTGTCCACTTTCCTACACAATATCCTCTCATATCCTGTGAATTTCCAGCTGTTCAAACATTTGTTCAGTTCAGCCTAAAGCATAGGCAGGACAGTGTCAGCTATTAACTGTAAGGTTCCTATAGATGTGTGAGCAATTAGTTCCAAGTCACACCAGAAAATGCATGGCCTACTGTCCTTGATAATGCTTGGTGCAAACTGTTCCCTTTGCAAGGCCAGGTCTTTGCTTGGCTTTCCAGTTTCCATAGATAAGAGGCATAGACTGCTCCATGTTTCCTGAAACTGGTAACTTCTCAATACTGAATCCCTCGCTGCATTCTCCCCAGTGATCAATATTAACAAGATCTGTGAACAGCACTCCCTCGCATCAAACCAAGGATCTGTATTAATTTAGCATTACATAGCGACACTGAACTGAATGGCCCATGCTGACCAGGAAGCCCATCCATGCTAATCCTATTTGGCCACATTGTGCTCATCTCTCTATTCACTATCCAAGTATTTGTCCAAAACTCATTTGAATACTATAACTGCAACTGCACCACCTCTTCCAGCAGCTTGTTCAATATAACCACATCCCTCCGTATGAAAAGCATGCCTCCTTTACCTTGTAGAAAACAAGGAACTGCGGATGCTGGTTTACACAAAACAGACAGGTGACATGTCGGGTTGGGACCCTTCTTCAGACTACGAAAAAGGATCCCGACCAGAAACATCGCCTATCCATGTTCTCCAGAGATGCTGCCTGACCCACTGAGTTACTCCAGCATTTTATGCTCCCTTTACTTCCCTTCTATTATGCGTTATTTGGACAGAAGGAAATTGCAGCTAAACCAAATAGTTACTGCCAGCTATAAACCGATAAGAGCTTTTGCACACTTGGTTTTACCAGATTGCATAGTTGCTTTCAGCTATTTATGTATCTACATTCCCAATTAACTTTATCACTACAGTCAATGTTCTATCTTCCCTGGAATGTGACCTAACTCCTCCAACCAAAGTGAACGATCACTGAAAGGTACCCGTCCTTGTAGACAGAAGAAATTGTAAACTAACCTGCAGACACATTTCAGAGTGCCCAATCTATAGAAGAGATTGCCTTGAGGAGGCAGAGGGAGTTCGTATTGATTCAATCAAAGACAAATTAGAAAAAGAAAAATAAAGTAACATTTGTATCCCAGTTTCTGAGTAACTGATAGGCAGAAGCTGATAGAACCGTTGCTTCACGCACCTGAGACCCGGGTTCCATCCTGACCTCGGGTGCTGTCTGTGTGGCGTTTGTGCATTTTCCCTGTTTCCTCAAGGTGCTCCGGTTTCCCCTCACATCCCAAAGACATGCAGGTTTGCAGGTTGATTTGCCCTCTGTACAATTGCCCCTAGTGCGTAGGGGGTTGTTGAGAGTGTGGGATAACATAGAACTAGTGTGAACGGATGATCGATAGTTGGCGTGGACTCAGTGGGCCAAAGGGCTTGTTTCCATGCTGTATCTCTCTCTCGCTTTCTCAAAGATGAACTGAGGTTGGTCCTGAGAGAGGGTAGTCCTATCATGGGTGGACGATAAGAGTTGTGTGCAGGTTAAAAGAATGAGAGGTGATTTCATTAAGACACATTCAATCCTGATTCGGGGAGTGGGGGGGATATGGGGCTGTTTCCATGCTGTATCTCTAAACAAACTGCAGCTATGATGTGAGACAATTGTGTTGGCATAGGAGCCTAGAGACGTTGAATAAATGGTTATCACAGCTCTTCACCACAGGCCCAAATGTGTTGCAGACTCACTAAAATAGACTGGTGGTGGCAATGGGTCAACAACTCCACTACCATTGATCATGAGATGACCAGATTGGAGGAATCGGGGTGCCACAAGGCTCCGTGCTGGGACCCCAGTTATTTACCATATATATTAACGATTTAGATGAGGGAATTAAATGTAACATCCCCAAATTTGCGGATGACACAAAGCTGGGTGGCAGTGAGAGCTGCGAGGAGGATGCTATGAGGCTGCAGGGTTACTTGGATAGGTTGAGTGAGTGGGCAGATGCATGGCAGATGCAGTGTAATGTGGATAAATGTGAGGTTATCCACTTTGGTGGCAAGAATAGGAAGGCAGATTATTATCTGAATTATGTCAGATTAGGAAAAGGGGAGATGCAATGAGACCTGGGAGTGCTTGTACATCAGTCACTGAAAGTAAGCATGCGGGTATAGCAGGCAGTGAAGAAAGCTAATGGCATGTTGGCCTTCATTGCGAGAGGATTTGAGTTTAGGAGCAAGGAGGACCTACTGCAGTTGTACAGGGCCCTGGTGAGACCACACCTGGAGTATTGTGTGCAATTTTGGTCTCCTAATTTGAGGAAGGACATTATTGCTATTGAGAGAGTGCAGCGTCGGTTCAACAGGTTAATTCCCAGGACTGACATATGATGAAAGAATGGGTCGATTGGGCTTGTATTCACTGGAATTTAGAAGGATGATTGAGGATCTTATAGAAAACTCTTAAACTCTTAAAGGATTGGACAGGCTAGATGCAGGAAAATGTTCCCAATGTTGGGAGAGTCCAAAACCAGGAGGTTACAGTTTAAGAATAAGGGATAGACCATTTAGGACTGAGATGAGGGAAAACTTTTTCCCCCAGAGAGTTGTGAATCTGTGGACTTCTCTGCAACAGAAGGCGGTGGAGGCCAATTCACTGGATGTTTTCAAGGGAGAGTTGGATTTAGCTCTTAGGGCTAAATAAATCAAGGGATATGAGGAAAAAGCTGGAATGGGGGTACTGATGTTAGATGATCAGCTGGCTATTTTTCTATGAATATGTGATTATTATTGCCTACCAATTCCTGCAATCCTAGATATGAAGAGGATCTAGTCTCTAGCAAAGTGATATTTTTCCCCAACAGCTAATGTTAAGTTGAAACAATACTGACATTGAAAAGATTTTAGTAATTTGTTGTACCAAGCCCATAATGTATCACAACCAGACACAAGGTGATGAATCTCAAATAAAAAGGGAAAACACAGAAACACACAGTCGGTCAGGGAGCATTCATGGAAAGAGAAACAATTCATAATTCAAGCCAAAACCCTTTGCCAGAATTGTTGCTACCATTTTCTACTTTCACTTCAGATTTTCAGCATATGCCATTATTTGTTATTTATATTTACTGTTGAAGGATCTCAGAGATGCTGCTGAGGTTATTTGTAATATCAGTTGACAAAAATGCACTGCCAGGAAAGAGTAATTTAAAAGAGAAGGCAGCCAATGAGTCTTCATTACAACAAGTTACAAGGAGAAAGCCACGGCAAGCAAATACTAACTTCTAATGCCAAAAGCATTTCCTCCTGTGTTTGGATTTGAGCTCAACTTCTTGAAAGTGTGACAGGAGCTACAGAAATTGGAAAGAAAATTCATATTAAACATTACTTTGTTGGAGGGTACACAAAATGCTGGAGAAACTCAGCGGGTGCAGCAGCATCTATGGAGCGAAGGAGATAGGCAGCGTTTCGCGCCAAAACCCTTCTTCAGACTGATGGGGGGTGGGGGGAGGCGGGGGGGAAGAAAGGAAAAAGGTGGAGGAGCCCGAGGGCTGAGGGAGAGGTGGGGAGGAGCAGCAAGGGTTAACAGAATTGAGAGAATTCAATGTTCATGCCAACAGGATGCAGACTC
Organism: Raja brachyura; assembly: GCA_963514005.1. The sequence continues at coordinate 24,504,518 of OY740796.1, read as the reverse complement.
CCCAAGCGGAATATGAGGTGCCGTTCCTCCAATTTGCGGTGTTGCTCACTCTGGCGGTGGAGGAGGCCCAGGACAGAGAGGTCATTTACGGAATGGGAGGAGGAGTTGAAGTGCTGAGCCACCGGGAGGTCGGGTTGGTTACTGCGGACCGAGCGGAAGTGTTCGGCGAAACGATCGCCAAGCCTTTGTTTTTACTTCAGCTTTGATTTCATGAAAATGTTCTGAATGGAAGTGAAACATATTGCACGGCTCTAAAAAGGGTATGTATAAACGTATGAAACCTGTAATTATCCAGGAGAAATTTTGCAAGGGAAGCATTATCCTCAAGGCCCAGTTCTGCTCTCAACTGGTGCCACCTTTCAACCTCCTGGCCGATATGAATCATTCTTTGTCTCCGCAATCGGTAGCGCTCCAGCCGTCGCCTTTTGGCCTCTTGCGGCAACAGGTACGGCTGTCGACCACGCCTCAATGAGGAATTTCGCACCACTGAATTCTCCATTTGGGCTATTCGAGCACCTTTAGCACACAAAAACTGAAAGATAAGAAACTAAATTTAAAAGTGAATCTCCGGAGTAGTTAAATTAATGTTTAAACATTGCATTTTATACTATTGTCGTCCAGGTTGAATTTCTATAATTTGGTGTGAATTCAGGCAAATACTTGCTGCAAAGAGTAATTTGCTTCTATAACTGACTGCTACTTGCAATTTGTGGTTTGTTTATTTCGGGGAAGATGGATTAGCAGAAAACAGAGGAAGTAAATAAATTACATGTTGCCATATATTTGGATATTAAAAAACAAGGAGGTAAGATTTAATAGGAGCCTGAGAGATCATATTTTTACACAAAGGGTGGTGGGTGTATGGAACTAGCTGCCAGAGGAAGTAGTAGAGGCAGATAATATTGCAATGAAAGTTGGGTCAAAGGGCCTGTTTCCACGCGGACTCTATGCTGTGATTTTCATTAATTCAGAGCATCTTAAACTACTGTGCAACTATCAAATAATATATTTTTAGCTGCAATTACAGATATTGTGCATTTTGCAAGTACTCATAACGTGCAGTGTAATAATGATCAGATAATACAAAGTAGTAATAAATATTGGCCAGATTATCAGGAAAATCCCTCTTCCACTCCTATAGCATAGAAACAGGCCTTCCAATCAACCACATCCATGTTGGGTATCTGTATTAATCCCCTTCACCAACACTTGGTCTGTAATCATCTCGGCCCTGACATTGCCTCATTGAAATAGTTCTTAAATGTTAGGAGACTACTTACCTTTAAGACTACATCATATCCCTCCAATATAATTACTGCTTTGAAAATAATTTCTATGGTAGTCCCTTTCAGAACCTCAGGTTTTTATTTAATTTTTTTTTAAAGTGTAGTCACACTCGTGACGTGAAATGTGGCAGAATTTCTGTTGCTTATGTTTTAAACCATTTTATTTCCTCTGTGCCACTCTAACGCCGCCTTAATCTTTAATGAAGCAGTAAATGCTGGAAACACACAGCAGGTCAGGCAGCTTCTGTGGAAAGAGTTCACGTTTCATGTCAAGAACCTTTTGCCCCAGGTCTCTCTCCGCATATATTTGTTATCACAGACTGACCCTTAACTCTGATACAGGAAATCGTAGAATAATCCAACATAGGAGGCCATTCAGCCCATCAAACACACGCTTGCTGCTTGGAAGAACTATCTATGTCAAACTCTCCTGCTGCTGTCTTGCATATTTTCCCTTTCAAGTATTTATCCAATACTTGTTTTCAGAATTCTCATTGATTCCTCTTCCACCAGCCTTTCCATCAGCACATTCTCAATTTCCCGGTGGCTCTTTGGGGTTAGGAGGGTGAAGATTACCACCACCAGTGCAGACAGTGGGGACCCTCCTGGCCTCGGTTAACAGCAAGAATAAAGATCAGGTCCAAAGATGCCATTGACATTTTGAGCTTTGCTGTGTGTCAACCAGTTTAATCAGATACCACAACTACATCCGAGGTGAGAGTTGTGCCGTCACATTAGAGACATTGGTGAGACCACACCTGGAATATTAAAGGCAGTTCTGGTCGCCATACCATAGGAAGGCTGTGATTAAGCCAGAGTGGGGTGCAGAATAGCTTCACAAGAACTTTGCCAGGACGAGGGTTTGCGATATAAGAGGATGGATAGGCTAAGGACGCACAAGATACAATAGATGCTGGCCACAAAAATCTGCTGGAGGAACTCGGTGAATTCAGTCTGAAATAGGGTTGACCCAAAATGTCATCTGTCACTTTCCCTCCACAGATGCTACCTACCCACCGAGTTTCTCCAACACTGGATAGACTGGGACTATTTTCCTTGGAGTGAGTGGGAGACATGGAGGTTTATAAAATCATGAAGGGCATTGAAAAAATGGATATCTTTCTTCGAAGAGAGGGGAATCTGGAACCAGAGGACATAGATTTAACATAAGAGGGGAAAGATTTAATACGAATCTGAGGAGCAATGTAGGTGGTGGGTATATAGAACAAGCTGACAGAGGGAGTTGAGCATAGAAGTTGGGATTTATGTTACAAAATAGTTTACAAGACGTTGGTGAGGCCACACCTGGAGTATTTAGGTTTTGGTCACCCTGCCACAGGAAAAATGTTATTAAGCTGGAAAGAGTGAAGAGAAGATTTATGAAGATGTTGCCAGAATTGTAGAGCCTGAGCTACAGGGGAAGGTTGGATAAGCAAGGACTTTGTTCCTTGGAGCGCAGGATGACGGGTGATCTTGTAGAAGTGTATAAAATCAAGAGGGGAATAGATAGGGTGAATGCACAGTCTCGCCAGAGTAGGGGAAATCAAGATCCAGACATAGGTTTAAGTTGAGAGGGGAAATATTTAATAGGAATCTGAGTGGAAACTGTTTCACACAAAGGGTGGTGGGTGTACGAGCTGCCAGGGGAGGTAGTTGAGGTATGTACCATCACAATATTTAAAAGACATTCGATAGGTACATGGACAGGAAACGTTTGGGGGGATAAGGGCCAAACGCGAGTAAACACAACTAGCCCAATATGCGAAAATGTTAGATACATTTGGACAGGTAAATGGATAGGATCGGTTTGGTGGGAATGTGGGGCAGGCAGAAAGCAATGGGATCAGCAGCCATCTTGGTCAGTAGAGAGGAGATGGGCCGAGTGGCCTGTTTTCGTGCTGTATCACTCTCTCAACCCGCTGCCATAACCTTGCCCGTGTTTCCACGCAGTCGGATCCACGGTATCGGATCTACGGCGTCGGACCGTTTAAACGGCCGGCAGCCATTACCGCTTCTTCCCGTGCTCGCCGAGACGTCACCGCTCACTGACGTCATACCTCCCCGCCGGCCGACGTCACCGCTCACTGACGTCACACACCCCCCCCGCCGGCCGACGTCACCGCTCACTGGACGTCACACCCCCCCACCCCCCGCCGCCCGACAACACGGGCAGAGCACGTCACCGCTCACTGACGTCACACCCCCCGCCGGCCGACGTCACCGCTCACTGACGTCACGCCCCCCCTCCGGCCGACATCACGGGCAGGTCACGTCATGGCCCGGCGCTCGTCACGTGATCACACCCCCCACACACCACAACTCTCTCCTTTTAGTATTTAATGTTATTTGTAAACTATTATTGTATTTTCTGATGGCTAAAAGGTCACTTTAGCTTTACATCGTCCGCAGCACCGCACGGATTAGTCAGATATAAACCGTCTCCAGCGCGCGTCGAGCGTTGCCATGGCAACCGAGAAAGGCCGCTTCTGGCGTCGCGCTGCAGAGGC